>JASKMD010000009.1:3926311-4001311 GCA_030144725.1 Haematococcus lacustris
GGCACAACACAGCCAAGGTGCTATCATTGCCCGGCCTAACCTCAACCCTAACCCTACCCTAACTCATGGCCCTGCCAATCCCGAGTGCAAGCTCCGGGTCTTGGGGGGCACTTGCTCACGCATGAGCCCCTTCCGAGTTGTCCCTTGCCGCTGGTGTGCTGCCCTGGCCCTGCTCAGCCCTGACCTTGCCAGCCTGGATCAAACTGGCTTTGCCCCAGCCACAGCTGTGACTCACAAGCTACCTGACTGGCTTTGACTACCTGAGCCATTTGAGCCCTGAGCTGCAATGAATGCTCAGATGCTGGGGTGACCTGGCTCTGCCTGACCCTGCCTGTGCCCTGAGGAGCCAGCAGTGTCCAGGCTGGCTGTGCTGGCCAACCCCTTAGTGCAGCACGGGGTGCCCTCTGGTAACTCAACGGGCCTGATAGCGGAGCACCAGCCACTCTTCAGCTTTCTCTTCAACTGAGGCTCCAGCTCTACTCCCTCTGTCCCCTCTACCCCCCTCTGCCCCCTCTACCCCCTCTAGCGCAGCACCAGGCCCTGCTCAGCCCTGAGCTGCGCCCTGCACCCTCCAGGTGTGCCCGCGCCAGATCAGCGAGGATGACGTAGGACAAGCTGATCAGCAAGCTGGAGCCGGAGCAGCTCATGGTGGGTGCAAGCCAGGACAGGCCAGGCCAGGGGTGAGGCTAGGGGTGAGGCTAGGGATGAGGCTGGCAGGCAATGGGGAGCAGGGACCTGGACGTGCTGCTAGCTAGGGCAGCAATAGCAACGCTGGGGGCAAGGCCCAGGGTCAGGGGCAGGGCCAGGGGCAGAGTTGGGTGACATCGGAAAAGGGTAGCAGCAGTACCTGCTATTACTCTTCCTCATACCCCTCCCCATACCCCTCCTCACACCCGTCCTCACACCCTCCCCACCGACCATGACTCAATCTTGGGCCCCCCCCATACCCCACCGGCTCACCTCTCCCCAGCCCCAGCCTCCCTGGTTGACTGCCAGAAGCTGCCCCTGCCTGCCCAGGCCCTGAACGAGCGCCTGTCTGCCCCCGGCATTGGGCGGGAGGAGCAGGCAGCCCTCACCATCTCAGCCCTCACCGGCCTGTCAGCCGCTGAGGCTGCTGAGGTGGCGGCTAAGGACAGGATGAAGCAGGAAGCTGAGCAGGCAGCCAAGGTAGGGAGGGGGGGCCCAGGGCTGCTGGGCAACCGCTGCCAGAACGCTACTTGCATGACATCCAATATCACTCTCAAGCCTGCCTGTACTGCCTAGAAGTACCTGTACTGCCTCAAACCCTGACCCGAACCTCCTAACCTAACCCTAACCCTAACCCTGCCCCTACACCATCCACTGCAGCTTGCAGCTGGCTCCCAATGCAGCTGCCCGCCCCTCCTCATCCAGGGAGCCTGCCTGCCTGGCCACATGGTGTGCAGGAGAACTTGCGGCTGGAGCA
This sequence comes from Haematococcus lacustris, assembly GCA_030144725.1. Classification (NCBI taxonomy): domain Eukaryota; kingdom Viridiplantae; phylum Chlorophyta; class Chlorophyceae; order Chlamydomonadales; family Haematococcaceae; genus Haematococcus; species Haematococcus lacustris. Next base: position 3,927,756 of record JASKMD010000009.1, read on the forward strand.
TGAGCGCAAGATGGCTGGCATGCGGGAGTGGACAGAGGAGGAGCTGCGCATGATGGACAAGGCGCTCAACAAGTTCCCCCAGGTGGGCAGCAGGGCAGGAGGGGAGGAGGGGAGGAGGGGAGGAGGGGAGGGAGGGGAGGGAGGGGAGGGAGGGGAGGGAGTAGAGGGAGGGGAGGGAGGGGAGGGGAGGGGAGGGGAGGGGAGGGGAGGGAGGGAGGGGAGGGAGGGGAGGGAGGGGAGGGAGGGGAGGGAGGGGAGGGAGGGGAGGGAGGGAGGGTGCTATGGGCAGCGGCAGGGGGGCAGCAGCAAAGGGGCAGCGGCAGGGGGGCAGCGGCAAGGCCAAGGGCAATGGCAAGGGAGCAGGGCAGGGGCAAGGAGTGACGCATGGTGTGTCCACAAGAGTCATATTAGGCAGAAGAGGCAGCAGCAGCGACAGCCCCACGGCCCCCTCCCCCTTGTGCTGCCCTTCACCCTGGTGAGCCCTCCCCCCCAAACCGCGTGTGGCTATGGCATGGCATGGCTATGGCGCAGGGCACCCCCCGTCGCTGGGACGCCGTGACCTCTTACATCCGCACCCGCACCCTGGACGAGGTGCTGCTGATGGTGAAGGACAAGCAGGGCATGAGCGCCACCAGGGCCAGAGCGCAGGTGAGGGGAGGGGGAGGGGGAGGGGGAGGGGGAGGGGGAGGGGGAGGGGGAGGGGGGAGGGGGAGCGGAGGTGAGGGGACCCGCGGCAGCCTGTTGGCACCCCCTCACCCTCCCCTGCCGCCCCCTCCCTACCTGCTCATCCTGAACTTTCCCATGCTGGTCCTATGGCTTCTGGGCATTCTTTTGCATCCCTCCCCCCAAGCCTCTGCGCCCCCCCGATCCCTGCTGTCCGCCGCCCCTGCCACTGCGCCCACTAACTAATTGCAGCTGCACCGCTGACTTGTTCGCTGGCTCACCCGTAATGTTCACATCCCCTCCCTCTCACGCCCCCCTGCTGACACTCCTGCTGACACTCCTGCTGACACTCCTGCTGACACTCCTGCTGACACTCCTGCTGCTGTCCAGGAGGACTTCCGTTCCGGCATGAAGAAGAAGGCTGAGCTGACCTGCACTGCTGACCTGCGCATCAACGCCTTCACAGACGTCAACGTTAACCTGGCTGGTGCGCAGCAGCCTCCAGGCCACCAGCTGTTTTGTGTGACATCATTATGAACATTGATCTGAACATTGCTTTCTGTGATGATAGGAAGGTGTAGGCAATGCCGCAACCACTGCAGCCCCCAAGCCAACACCTCCCACTGCCCAACCAGCCCCACCACGCTGCACTCTCGCAGCCTCCCCAACACTCTGCTGCTCCTGTTGTGAGACTATACTGCACCTGTACTGCCACTGTACTGCTACTGTACTGCCACTGTACTGCCACTGCCACTGTACTGCCAGGCTGCAGTTGAGCGACCATGGTGAGCGCAATGACTGGCTGCTCAGCTACAGCTGCACGCATGTGAACATGCATTCGAACAATGTTATGTGTGATATATAAATTTGTAGGTGACGCTGCCACTACATTAATGGCCGCGCCGGGCTTTCAAGGAGCTGAGGAGGACGCTGCACCCGCCACCCCCACCCCAGCGCCCGACTGCAACGGCAGCAGCAGCAGCAGCAGCACAGCATCCGCCGCAGCCCCCCCCACACATCAGGAAGCAGGTGATGCCAGTGCGGACGATGCAGCACCAGCCAGCCCCTCCTCACTGCCAGGGCACACAGCAGCAGGTACGGCCAGTAGCAATGGCCTGGTGGCTAGGCCAGGCAAGCAAGCAGAAGCTGTGGATAGCCTACCTGGCTCAGCTGCCCCAGCTGGTGCCACCACCCCCTCACCCCCGTCGCCTCCCAGCCAGCAACCAGCAGCACAGCCGCAGCCGGCAGTGGCTGCAACCACCACAAAGCCAGCTGCTGCGGACAAGCAGTCTGGCAAGAAGACAGCAGCATCAGGCAAAGCAGCAGCAGGCAAAGCAGCAGCAGCAGCAGCAGCAGGCAAAGCAGCAGCAGCAGCAGCAGCAGCGCCAGTGCCAGCAGCGCCTACAGACAGCACAACGGCAGCCAAGGCAGCGTTGACAGACAAGTCAGGGCCCAAAGCTGCGGCTGACGCAGTGCAGGCGTCACCAGTCAAGGCAGCCAGCCCGCCTGCTGCTGCAGCCAACGGCCCCAGCAAAGCTGAGGGGGCGGGCAAAGCGAAGCCAAGCGTGGTCGTGTCCGCCGACTCCGGTGGGTGAGGGGCAGGGGAGGTAGGCTGGGTGGGTGGGGGCTGTCAGAGGGTGGTAGGGGGTAGCAGGGGAGAAGGATAACAGGGGAAGGTGGGGGAAAGGCAAGCTCAGGGGGACATGGAGGAGGGAAAGGGTGGAGTAGCAGCATAGTAAACCTGGGGTGCGGCAAAGCACCTGTGCTGGCCCCTGCTCACCCCTGACCCGTGGGGTAAAACTAGGATTGCATCCTAACACACATTTTGACCTGTATAGCAAGACTGTTTAGGTGATGGATAATTGGCGGGCTGAGTATGTATGCAAGAATAAGGGACGAGTCTGAGACAATGCTGATGTGTATGGCCACCCACCCACCCACCCACCCACCCACCCACCCACCCACCCACCCACCCACCCACCCACCCACCCACCCTCCCACCCAACTGGCCCCTGGTCCTTGGCCCCTGGCCCCTGGCCCCTGGCTTCCATCATCACCATCACAACACGACATTCGTCAACCAGCAGGGCTATGACCCTTGGCCTTCTTTGTTCGCTATCCTGGAATGGTGGTTGGCGATGTTGGTGGTCATAACCCTGGTAATGTGACGTCACTCTACACCTTCACCCATGGAACCCACCTCCGGCTGCCTGTCTGGGTGGTTGTGGCTGCAGGTGCCTGGAGCGAGGCCCAGGAGCTGGCTCTGGTGCAGGCCATGAAGCAGTTTGGCAAGGAGCTAGGGACAGAGAGGTGCGGCTGGAGAGGGGCAGTGGGGGCGCCTGCTGCGTCGTCGGCCTGCTGAGCACCTCCACTAAGGCCCTGCCAGCAGCGTCGACTGCTGTTAATGCCCAGCAGCCACACCAGGCTGGCGTCTTGGTGCTGTAAGCCACTACCACCCCCGCTACCATCAGCAAACATCAGTGACGGCGCGGTTGCCCTGTGGTCGACCTGGGTGGCTGCTGGCATGCGCTATAACAGCAAGGCCCTGTGGCCAACCTGGCTGGCAAGCAACAGGGGCTAAGGGGCTCGGGCAGGCTGAGTACTAGGGCACGCGACCGGCGTGCTGGAGTGGTTGTCGTGCTGCCTGAGCTGCTCGTTCCTCAACTGCTGTCTGCGCTGCCGCCAGGTGGGAGAAGGTGGCCGAGCTGGTGCCGGGCAAGAGCAAAGCGCAGTGCTTCAAGCGGTTCAAGGAGTTGCGCGATGCGTTCCGCGCGAAGAAGGGTGGGGCAGCCGGCGATGGGGACGAGTAGACGGACGGGAAGTAGGTGGCGGGAGCAGGCCGCGCCCTGGGCGCTTTCGTGGAGTAGTCGTCTTTTTCCACAGATGCTGCTCGCCCGGTTACAATGGGAGCGAGAGGAGAAGTCACGTGGGGCCAGGTCCACTGCTTGGTTACGCGCAACTCTGCGCTACACCATCAGCAGGCTGCACCCCGCAACGCCGCAACGCCCCGCCAGCCGGCTGCGAGCTTTACGATGGCTTGCAGTTTTGAACAACACGGATGTGACACGCGTTGTGGGGTGGAAGCACGTTGCATCAGGTTGCCGGGTGGCGGCCTGCTACACTTTATTCCTTTCGCCAGTAGACAGGGTGTTTGATGGTGTATGGCAGGGTTCAAGGGTTGGATGCAGGGGTCGGAGGGCAAGGGGGAGGGTTTTGACGAGGCAGGCATGGAAGAATACTGGTAGACATGATGGGAGGGGCTCCAGAGAGGTCAGTGTGCTACATAATGCTTGGTAGATCTGTTGCCCCTGTCGCTGCCGGGGGGCTTCTGGGAGCTGGCAGGGGGGCCCACTACATGGTACCACAACAAGTCTCAAACTGGCTGGTGGCGCTAATGGCACTATGCCGGACAGGGAACTTCAGAAGAGTTCAGGAGAGCGCAGTATAGATGGCGTCGGGTTCATTCTTTAACTGATGTCCAAACCAAGGAAGTCACAAGAACGCTGGTCCTTCAAACGCTGGTGCTCGCGCACAGTGCGCAGGCGAGAAACCGCCAAGCATGTGGAAGGAACTGACCCGCAGAAGATTGCCTACGACGCAATTGTGCGACACGCGTTTGCTGCCTTGCAGTGGACAGCATCAGGAAAAGGAGCAGGGTAGCAGGAAGTAGCTAGTTAGTGGCGCCAGGCAGAAAGGCTGCTTTGCAGGCTTATGATTTTTGCTGGCCATGCGTTTATGATGTCAAGGCTATGCACATGCAAGCAAGATAAACAGCACAACAGGCTGTTTTCAACGTTGAGGTGATATAGACCTTACTAGGAAGTATCTACCGGAAAACGAGGATCGCCGAAGATCTTACGTCCACCCATGCGCACGCTCAATAGACTGTCACCATGATAGTAGGAAGGCATTACGCAAGGTGGTATAAAGATGAACAACAACTTACGGTGAGTCGAATGAGACTTGAAGTTTACAAACATGTGACTTATACCCGGAAAACCTCTTCGCTTGCAGCAGACTTGTTGCTTCAAACGCAGACATGGCTCGCTCACGCTCACCCCCGGCCCCTGCCGCGCGGTCAGCCTCTGCTGCTGCGTCTCGGCCACGGCCTGCACCAGCAGCAGCACCTGCCTCTCAATACTCAGCACCCGCTGCAGCACACCCAGCGACGCCTGCCCCTGCAGCTCCTGCTGCTCCAGCATCTAGCGGAGGCTGGTTTTCTCGCCCCAGCGCCCCAGCTCCGGCCCCAGTCGCGCACGGTTAGTAAACAGGACAAGCCTGGCAGTCAGATGCTGCTGTCGTGGCGTGCTCTCTGTTCGGTTCCGAACATTCGATCCACATACAGGAAATGTGCTGTGCATTGCAGCGCCTGCCGCCCCACCAGCGCTGCAGTCCTCAGGTGGCGGTGGTGGCCTTATGTCAGGCCTTATGGGCTCGATGGTGACAGGTGAGAACAGGAACTAGTGCAGCTACGGTCAGAGGAATGGCGTTCCTCAGTTGTTTCTGTTTCTATGAATTAGGTGCTGCCATGGGCACGGGCAGCGCGATCGCGCATCGCGCTGTGGACTCGTTCATGGGTCCTCGCGAGACTCACGTTGTGCACGAGCACGCGCCTGCAGCACCCTCGCCTGCAGCTGCCCCTCAGGTGCGAGCAGCCCAGTCGCTAGGGCTTGCCCTTGCCAGGTCTTGCCCTTGCCAGAAGTGGAGCAGCAGTGAACCTGTGTAGGGTTTGTGGAAGGCCACACCAGCTAGACCAACCTGGCTCGCACAACAGATGTACCCAACATACCATTTGCCGGAGTTGCTATTTGATAGATATCTGCCAAGAGGTGCCTGGATGTGTGGCTGTCCTTGTTTAGTAGGAGGAGGCACATGGACAGATATGTCACAATAGCGGGCTGTGGTGTGTGCCCTACAGATGCCTTCTGCGGACGGACCTTGCAGTGAGCGAGTGAAGCAGTTTGGCGACTGCATGTCACGCACTGGAGGAGACATGGGCTCATGCCAGATCTACTTTGATGCCATGCAGCAATGCCGGGCAGCGTTTGCATAAGCGTCAGCGCAGCAACAGGATGTGCAGCTGGCAGAGCTCAGCCCATGCTCACACACGATGTGTGTGCAGACCAGGCTGAAGGCTACAGCTGTTATGCCTAGTGTCTGGAAGTTTGTCACGTCAAAAGTGGACGGTGTGTAACATGGTGTTAGTGGGAGGGTGGCATTGCAGTAGGTGGCATTGCCGTATTGGCTATGTGTGCCTTGATTGGTGCGTGAACGAGTGTAACGAGCCTGATAGGCCTTGCAGCTATTTCGAATGGCTGATGCTGTTGCTGCTGATGTTGATGATCCTCTCAGCATCAGATTTGAAGGGTTTGTTAAGACAATTGCAAACCCTTCCGTAAAACAAGCAGCTCCCGTAACATGGCTAGGAAAAGACGCATCGGTAGGAGCATGTAAGGAGCATGTAAGGAGAGGGTGGTGTGAACCTGCAATTGCCAACATGCCGCACCACTGGGGTGGCGGGTTCTACCCACCCCTGTCCAGGCTTGCCGACATAGTCCCATGTTTGTAGTCAAGGTACAATTGGGTTGTGGTATAACAGTGAAGGTAGTGACGTTGTGATGAGTATAGGGCGGACATCGAGATTAAGTACGGTCTATGCAGCTGCCTTCTTCACCCCAGACCGCTATTGCTAAACCTGAACCTGGTCATGGCCTGGACGTCTGCTAAGAGCTGCCAGTGTGGCATGTGATATAAGGCCAACGCCACCCCCCCCTTGATCACCCTTGAACCCATTATATCCTCTCCACCGCCACCTTTTGAGCTACATGAGACCTCCATAGCGTTAATGTATAGGACTATGGGCCATAGTCTATGGCCCCAGGGCTTTCCAATGGACTCCGGGGAGTCGGCACTTTTTTGAACTCCAACCCCACCCCCTTCCATCGCTCCGGAGCCCGGAGTCCGAGTCCACCTGCAGGCGTAGGAAAGGGGCCTTATGACCCATTCCATTATCTCCGACAGTACCTTGGCAGCCAGCCAAAACTGAACGTCCACACGAGCAGGTCGCTGTGAGAGTCTCGCAGTGAGACAGTACGGCACAGTTTTGGTTATTTACAAGCAGCCCTGAGTCAGTAGGGCTGGAGGGGCAACTGCCTTAACTGCTGCATCAACATCAGGCCTAACAGTGAGATGTGCACTCAGGCAGCAACGCAGAGGCAGCTGAGACAGCTGAGACAGCTGCGTGTTAACATTGGCTTGGACATCTCGAGGCCATAATTGCTTAGGGGAAGGACAAACGCCCTGATGAGATAACACAAGGCGCACAGGTCCTGGAACATCCATACCTCACCAGCACGCTTGCCAGCTTGGCGCATGGCAAGAAACATGCTTGTTCCCCTGTGGATGGCAGCATAGGCAGGGGTGTCACTACTCCCCTCACTCCCTTTACTCCCATACTCCGTTGCTCCCATTACTCTCATGCTCCCTTGATTTGACCTCCCTCACACCATGCAGTGTCCCATGCTTGTACCCGTAGCTATGGTGGGGGCAGCTGGCTGTGAGTTGCCAGTGAACACCATCACTTTGGACTTGTTGTGAAACTATGTCGCAAGCAAGGGGAAATCCTCATTTGTGCATGCGTGCTTGATAACGTGCGCAATGCCACTTGAGTTGCCGTAGTCATGAGTGTACGATAGTGGTGAGGGAGTCAATGTTTTACAGCTTGTAGGCAAGTGGCGGGCATCAGGTGCGGTGGCTGTGTGATGCCTGCCCCTCCCCAGGGCAACAGCTGGCATGTGAGCAGGAGGTCACCCCTCCCATTGGACCACCAACCACCCTAATGAGTCACACTCCTGTGTGTTGTATCATGCCCCCCTTGTTGCTGAGGAGGAGGACGAATACCTCACCACAGCTGCCTCTCCCTTCATTGACCCATTTGTTGAGTTTGAGCAGCAGGAACATGGGTGGCAAGTGGATCAAGAGTGTTGCGTTGGAATAGGTGCTCGCGAGATGTTAATGGTGCACATCCGGTGCATTATATACCCACGTAACAAAGACCGTCAACCATGGCAGGCCCCCCCTCCCTTCTCCCCTTTCACCTCTTGGCCCTACCCCTGTCCCGCGGCCTTCACCCCCTCCCCTGCCTCCCTCCTCCCCCATCCCTGTCCCACCACCTCTTAGCAAAAACCAGCCGCTGAGCGCCACAGCTATGTGGCAGTTGTTCCTGTGAGCTTGGCTAGGCAGCCCTCTTGTCCCTCACTAGGGCCACCATTTGAGCCGGATCAGAAGTACCTACTAGCAGCCATTAGCAGCCACTAGCAGCCACCAACTAGATCCGACTCAAACAGTGTGGCTGTGTGGAGTGTTTAGCCTACCACCTACACTATTGCCTGACCCGTTAGGGCAACGTATAGAGTTGGCATGACAAGACATGCACTAATTGTAAGCTGATGACAGCTCAACAAAGGGGGCACACATTACTGTGCCTCAGCAGGCTGCTGCTGCTGCTCCTGGGCCTTGGGTGGCTTGTCTCGCACCCGCTTGTACCCCAGGCCAGGGTACTCCTTGCCCTTGGCTGGCAGAGCTCCCTGGTCTGGCCAGAAGCACAGCTCCAGCGGCCGCCATCTGCTCTCCCCAATGCGCTGCATGTTCAGCGCTGCGTTGCAGTCCCTGTCTACCCACCTGCCTGGCTGTGGGGCAGGCTTGGCTTTAGCAGCCTTGCCCTTGCCCTTGCCCTTGGTGGGCTCAGCTGCCGGCTTGCTGCGCTTGGCTGGAGGGGGAGTGCTGGGCCCTGGCTCTGAGGCTGCTGGCTGTGTGGCTGCCTGGCTGCTGCGTGGGGCCTGTGGGGGCTTGCGGGGGGCCACTACTGGGCACCACATCATGCCCGGCACTGGCTGGCCACGCTCCTGGCTCCAGGCTGGGCGCACCAGGCGGGGTTCCACCTGCCCCGCTGGGGGCTTCCAGCCTGCAGGCCTTGTGGCACTGAGTTTGTCCAGCTCCTCCTCACAGGGCTGCTGGCCATTCACAGCTGAGCTGACCCGGGTGGTGCGGTGCTCATCCACAAGCACCACCCTACCCCGCCGCTGGTCTGTGCCCCTGGGCCCGCACACCACCTTGCGGCAGGCACGCAACACCGCATCAGCACCCCACCCTCCCTTGCTGCCAATGCTAGCTGCTCCAAAGAACACCACCAGCTGCTTGGCACGTCCATGGCGGTTCATAGACAACTGCGCCATCTCCTTCTCCAACTGCAGCCATGCACACAAGGCACACACAGGGTGGCTGACATTGTGGAAACGGGTTAGGCATGGCACAGTCAAGTACTCTTTCGTTTCGTGCCCGACCACCACCTCTCAGTCCCTTACCCTCCCTCCCTCCCGCCTACCCACCCACCCACCCTCACCTTGTTGAAGAACTGCTCCAGCGCCCGGTCCTGGGCTCCGTACAGCCTCAGCCGCTGCCGTGCCCACTTGGGGTCCTGGTACACCTCCCACACCGCATCCCAGGTGGCCAGGGTGACGGTGATGTGCTTCAGGTTGGCCTCCAGGGAGGTGCCGGCTGAGCTTGCTGCTGCCAGGTGCTGGAGGTGACACTGGATCGGTGCCAGCCACCGCTCAGTGTCACGGCGGGCATTGTTCAGGCCGCTGGCATGCTTCACTTCGCCCTTGGTCAGCTTCCACCGGCGCAGCTGGTCTGCCATGAGCTGGCCTGTTGCTGGATCCCACACCCCAGAGGCTGCGCTGACTGCCTGGGTGACGCCGGGGTCGATACCCACCCCAATCTGTGTGTCTGGGTCAAACACAAACTCACGCATCTCAGCTATGCCCTTGCCTATGTGAGGGAGCCCCACTGCATGAGCCGCTGCTGCCGCTGCACTTGGGCGGCTGCTGGTGCTGCTGCTGCTGGCATCTGGAGGTGGGGCTGGAGGAGGGGGAAGGGGCCGCGTGTAGTGCACGCACACGCTGACACCGTCAGTGTCCACCAACCTCTCAAAGGCAAACCCCTGGTTGCCAAGCTTGTTGGTATCGAACCACCTGGCCCAGTGATGGCGTAGTGCTGGCTCCGAGGTGAATGCTGCCCGAGTTTCCTTGGTCAGGCCCAGCTGCTTGCACACCCCATGCAGCACCCTGCTGTCCACCTTGATGAAATGCACCCCCACCCTGGCCATGGGGGTGAGGGTGAAGGGGGGTGGGCAGGTCAGGGTCCGGGGACCAACCCCACGCCTCTTGCCGCGCTTTGGCTGCCCTGGCACGGGGGGGGGGGTGGGGCTGCTGCCACCGCTCTAGCCACCGGCAGCTTGCGCCTCGTCTTCTTGCAGCCGCGCAGCACTGCGCCCTCGGGGACCTTGATGACCTGCAGCCAATCAAAGTTGCCATTTTTACAGGCCAAGACACAAGGCGGGGTCAACACAAACAGTGCGGGGACACATAAGGCGGGGACACGGACCTGACGCCTGCTCGTTGCCCAGCCATCCCGTCGCTCTTGGCGTTGCTTGCCTTGGGCGGAACGAGACACTGCGATGGAACCAACAGGAGCGACGGGTTATCACACAGCGCGTAGCCCACAGTAGCCCACAGTCGGCTAGGGTCACGCACCTTTCTGTTTCTTTCCCGGGTCCTTCTTGCGCTTCTTCTTAGCCATCACGCGATGCGCAGTGCGACGGGCGGTGGCCTTTTCAAGCAACCCGTGAAAAATACACGGTTGTGTGAAAATAAGTGCTGGTCACTAGGCACCTCATCAGACTGGTATCCCTGTCCCACCACCTACTGGCTAGCAGCCTGACCTTGCCTGCTCTTTGCGCACATGCCCATATTGCAAGTCGTGTACGCTGCAACTGCAGCCTGATGCAGATGGCAACGTCATGCTCACTGTGCGTAGTATGGAATGCCATCATCAGCTGTAGGCAGCCGACCGGAAGCAGCAGCAGGCAAGGCTAAAGTTGAGCTGATCTGGTGATGAGGATGAGCTTGAGTGATGTCGTTGACATGTTGAACAAGCAGATGCCAGAGTACACCAGGCACCACCGTGAGCACCGTGAGGCCTTCAATGCAGGCAAGGATGGAAAGGTGGTGTTTTCATGTGATTGGTTAGAGAGCTGACTGTTGAGTGCAGAATTGAGATCATGTCAGAGCACTGGCATGCACCGCACTACAAGGAGCAGGCCGCGTATGTGATGACAGATGGGAAGGAGCAATCGGCTACCATTACGCAAGCAGCAATAAACCAGGTGGTGTATTACTTGCTGGCAGAGCATGACATGGACATGAGGCAGTTGTACATGTGGTCTGATGGGTGCGCGGAGCAGTTCAAGGGTGCCCCAGCCATGCAACAGCATTGGGGCATGGCACAGAGGTTTAGCGTGCCAGTGTGGTGGAGCTATGGGGCTACAACACACTTCAAGGGCTGGCATGATTCAGAGGGAGGGGTGGTGAAGCAGTGGCTGAGGGGTGAGATCCTGGCTGATTGTGCTGGGATGTGCAATGCATCCTGAATGCGGCGGCTTCAACGGCAGAAGTTAGGATCGTAGCTTCTGCTCTTACTCAGGAGGGCTGGCGGAAAGGCCACCCAACTAGGCAAAAGTCCTTGGCATGGCTAAGACTGAATCTTACCTGGTGTAGTACCAGCAGACATGTCCCTCCGTTTGCAAACACAGATTACCCAATGCGGTTCCCTTGCTGTCCATTGCAAGGCATTTGGCACGTTTGGCACACAGTTGAAGCTTCTGGCAGTGTGTCCCACACCACCACTCGCCAACGACCGAGCTGATGCATGATGAGTGTGGACCAGGGTGTGAGTGTGTGGTACAGCTAGCTGCTGAAGAGTTTCCAGGTCCAAAGCCTCATGGCGTACCCCCACAACCCGGCCATGAGGCAAGCCCCTCGCAAGCAGCACACAGCACACAGCACACACTGCTTGACACCCAGGAGGCACCCTGACATCGCCGCGACAGCACACCTACTGCTGGTGCGCATGATAGGAGAGATTGAGTGCTTCTGGCATGGCGTGTTGGCCGGGGCCCACGAACATTGGACGGGGTCGCGGACCAGCTGATTACCACAGGCATGTCCCTCTAAACTCAAGCTAGCGTACGCGGTGGCGCGGCAAGGCGTGTAAATTCTTCATTGTGAATTGGTGTACTAAGACAGTTAGGTCCCTCTGTAAATGACCATTTTTTACCTGGCTTTTCTACCCTGACTTTCACCACCAAGGCATGACCTTCCCGTTACAGCCCTCTTGTCCCTCACTAGGGCCACCATTTGAGCCGGATCAGAAGTACCTACTAGCAGCCACTATCAGCCACTAGCAGCCACTAACTAGATCCGACTCAAACAGTGTGGCTGTGTGGAGTGTTTAGCCTACCACCTACACTATTGCCTGACCCGTTAGGGCAACGTATAGAGTTGGCATGACAAGACATGCACTAATTGTAAGCTGATGACAGCTCAACAAAGGGGGCACACACTACTGTGCCACAGCAGGCTGCTGCTGCTGCTCCTGGGCCTTGGGTGGCTTGTCTCGCACCCGCTTGTAGCCCAGGCCAAGGTACTCCTTGCCCTTGGCTGGCAGCGCTCCCTGCTCTGGCCAGTAGCACAGCTCCAGCGGCCGCCATCTGCTCTCCCCAATGCGCTGCATGTTCAGCGCTGCGTTGCAGTCCCGTGGGGGGAGTGGGGGTAGGGGGGGAGCATCAGGGGGTTGGGGGGGCTGCACGGCCGGAGGCTGAGGGGCGCTGGGGAAGCCCGGGGTAGGGTAGCCCACAAGGCACGTTAGGAAGATTCTAAGCACAAACATCGACGCAATCACGCGTAGCTGGGAGTGGATCTCAGTCCGCAGCCGGAGGTGCTCCCGCAGCTTGCGCTTGGTCTTCTTGCAGCCGCGTAGCACTGCGCCCTCGGGGACCTTGATGACCTGCAGCCAATCAAAGTTGCCATTTTTACAGGCCAAGACACAAGGCGGGGTCAACACAAACAGTGCGGGGACACATAAGGCGGGGACACGGACCTGACGCCTGCTCGTTGCCCAGCCATCCCGTCGCTCTTGGCGTTGCTTGCCTTGGGCGGAACGAGACACTGCAATGGAACCAACAGGAGCGACGGGTTATCACACAGCGCGTAGCCCACAGTAGCCCACAGTCGGCTAGGGTCACGCACCTTTCTGTTTCTTTCCCGGGTCCTTCTTGCGCTTCTTCTTAGCCATCACGCGATGCGCAGTGCGACGGGCGGTGGCCTTTTCAAGCAACCCGTGAAAAATACACGATTGTGTGAAAATAAGTGCTGGTCACTGGGCACCTCATCAGACTGGTATCCCTGTCCCACCACCTACTGGCTAGCAGCCTGACCTTGCCTGCTCTTTGCGCACATGCTTATATTGCAAGTCGTGCACGTCGTGCACTGCTGGTGCGCATGATAGGAGAGATTAAGTGCTTCTGGCATGGCGTGTTGGCCGGGGCCCACGAACATTGGACGGGGTCGCGGACCAGCTGATTACCACAGGCATGTCCCTCTAAACTCAAGCTAGCGTACGCGGTGGCGCGGCAAGGCGTGTAAATCATACATTGTGAATCGGTGTACCGATACAGTTAGGTCCCTCTATAAATGACCCTTTTTCACCTGGCTTGTCTACCCTGACTTTCATCACCAAGGCATGACACGAAGTTACCTACCGTTACAGCCATCTCATTAGCAACATCAAAGACGAGCAACCAAGGCAAGCCCCCTAGCCTCTATGCAAAAAGTACAAGCTTGGAAAAGAATTGTAATACACCAGCTGGTACCAGTGGCGGCGTGCAGCACATAGGCATTCAACCAAAAACCTGGAGTGGCGAGTTGTGCGACAACAAGCCACTGCCAGGCTCCCCGGCGCAGGACAAGTCACCTCAACAATCCCAGTTCATCACTGCAATTCCAGTGCCTCCACCAAGTACGCACCACCATTGCCAACCTCTCTCTCTCACTCTCTCTCTCATGCCATCAGTGCCATGCCACAATGCATGTCGCTTCGCTCTAGCCTATACGGACGCCGTTGCCGCCTTCTTGGTTGTGGTCGCCTCATCCACTAAGTACACAATGCCTCGGAAGTCGATGCCCGAGTGGTTGGACAGGGACATCTCGCAGGTACGGCTGGTGGAGTATCCGTCTGCAGGGCACCCAGGCCAGGCAGCAGCCAGCACACAGCACAAGAGTGTGTTGTCAGAGGCAGGGGGCCAGTGAGGTACTCCTATGACTGTGCTGTGACCAGTTACAGGGAGCTGTGGGAGCGGGGGCTGGGCAATGGCAAGGACTTCCTTTAGGCAGAGGGCTTGGCTGAGGTCATTCCCCTGCCCTTGGCTATGACCTCTAGGGCAGAGGCAGGGACAAGAGCTCTTTGCTGGCAAGGGCCAGCCCATGGGCCCCACTGTGTTCCAGGGAGGGCCCCGACCCAGGCTGCAAGTCCCTCATGTCGCATATGTGGACAATGTGCTATTGCTACTAGCAATTTGCTTGGTGTTGCACTTGGCAGCCTCTGGCTTCGTAGATCTATTAAGAATAGGGAGTCACCAAACATGTATCACTTCAATGTTTGAGCCAGGCGCTGTCACCAAATATGTGTGGAGAACATCCTCGCAGGGCGGGCAGCCCCACCCTTCTAAACTATGCAGCACACAGTCTTGGGCTGACCAGCGTGTTTAGCGCATGGGCAAGGTTGTCTGGCTGGGCCTGGCCTGCTGTGGCTCACCCTTGCAGTCCTTGGGCAGGTTGAGGTGCTGCAGGGAGGCACCGGTCAGCTCAGGATAGCGCATGCCACGGTCCCCAGCCATGCCGCAGCAAGGAATGCCTGAGGTCAGGTCAGGTCAGGTCAGGTCGGGTGGGGTGGGGTGGGGTGGGGTGGGGTGGCAACAGATCACAGCTGACCAGCATGACTGCCTACACTGCTGTGCCAGTGACGGCAATGTCTATGATATGGTGGTGCACAAGTCATGGTGGTGGTGGTGGTGGTGGTGATAGTGGTGGTGGTTGCCAGGTCTCACCAGTGGGCACCACCTCGTTAGCGCACAGCCCGGCCAGCTTGGCAAACGACTCCTCGATGCCCATCTTCTTGGAGGAGCATGGCACATGGATGGCCACGCTGTCACGCACCTTGCGCCACTCCAGCTTGTCCACCAGGAAGTGCCTGCAGGGGAAGGGGAGGAGAAGGTGGAGGGGAGGAGAAGGTGGAGGGGGAGAGAAGGTGGAGGGGGAGAGAAGGTGGAGGGGAGGAGAAGGTGGAGGGGGAGAGAAGGTGGAGGGGAGGAGAAGGTGGAGGGGGAGAGAAGGTGGAGGGGGAGAGAAGGTGGAGGGGGAGAGAAGGTGGAGGGGGAGAGAAGGTGGAGGGGAGGGGAAGGTGGAGGGGGAGAGAAGGTGGAGGGGAGGAGAAGGTGGAGGGGGAGAGAAGGTGGAGGGGAGGAGAAGGTGAAGGGGGAGGATGGAGAAGGCTAAGGGGGGGCATAGGAGATGCAGTAAGTGGGCGAGCAGGTGAAGGGGAATGGAAGGGTACATGGCCAGAGCAGCAGTGGGGCCTGAGGGAGGGAGATAGGCAAAGTACCGCAGGGGGCATGGCCTGTGCCAAGGCCCTGTGGCTGTGGGTTCATCTCGTGCACCTAGCCGTGCCCTGCTGCCGTGGGCTGGCTGGCCTGTGCCGCCTGACCTGATGAACTCTACGGGCTCATACAGGGCAAAGCGCAGGCTGGGCTCGCTGATGCTCGCCTTGACCTGCAGCAGCACGGCCCAATGGGGCAATGTCAGCAAGGGAGGAAGAGGGAGAGAGGTGGAGGGTCTGGTTTACACGAGGCCCATCAACCCCGAGTGCTGCCACCCTTCTGACTTGACTGACATATGATCTGACCCAAGGGCAGGCCGGCAGGTCAGGAGAGGGTGGGGCAGGGCAGGGTGCAGGTTCATAGTGGTACTGGGCTGGCGCAATGCCTGACATGAGTTCCAGAGGTGGTGCTGGTGCTGGCCCTGGCCCTGGCGCTGCTGCCGGCCGCGGCCCTGGTGCAGGTCTGACCTGAGACAGGCAGGGGGAGGTGTCGATGACGATGGGCAGCTTGCCTCCCTGGCTGGCCTCCAGCAGCGCCTGCTCCAGCTCCGCCCCCTTGGAGGCCGCCGCAGCCTTGAAGCCACGGCTGTTGAACATCATGCCGCAGCACTGGTTGCTGATGTTGGCGGGGACGACCACCTAGGGCAGTCAGCAGGGTGAGGGGGGCACTGCTGGCGCTGACGAGGTGAGAATGTGCGAGACATCACATGCCATGATGTGTAATATCCATGACTGCATGATATGACAGTGAAGCCTTCCCCCACCCTTGCCACCTCAACTACCCTGACCACCTCCCAGCCCCTTGTCACCGACCTGGCCCATGCCCTGCACTCCTCCCAGCCCTTCCCGAGCAACTTCCCCTTCCCTATCACCAACTGTCCTACCCAACTGCTAGCCTCCCTGTGCTGCCCCCCCTCTGCCTCTGACTCACCTCATACCCGGCCTTGGTGAACAGGCTCATCAGCTTCTCATGCACGCTGGCGGTCTCCTTGTCAGAGGCGGAGGGGCCCATCATGCGGGTCACACAGCTGGGGACGTACACCACCTTGCGCGGGATGCCGCTCACATCAGCGCTGGCCGCCACAGCAGGGGGGGGCGGCACTGGAGAGCAGCGGCAGGGGCAGGGGCAGGGCAAAGGCAAGCGGTCGGTAAGCTGCAGGCAGCAGGTGATGGGAAGCTGGTGAGAAGCTGGTGGGTCTCTGGCTTCACCCAGCATGGCACCCTGCTCTCCCTACCTGCCTTCCAATGTCCATGGAACCATCCCCAGCTGCTCTTTTCGATTGTCCATGGAACCATCTTATATTCTCAATTCTCGCGTGTGAAAAAGCCCCTCGGCCAAGGATCATTATACCTCATCCCTACTCCCACCCCTGCCCCTTGACTCTGCCCCGCGCCCCCTGCCCCCCGCCCCTGGCCCTGCCCCCCACCCCAGCCTCCCTGGTCCCTCACCCTTCAGGGGCGCTGCGCCCTTGGGCATGTAGGGGTTCCATGCGGGCACCATGTGATCTGTGTTCTTGTTGAGCCAGGAGCTGATGATCTGCAGCGGCTTGGGCCCCAGCACTGAGTGGAAGGCGTTGACCATGTTCAGGAAGGGGGGCACGGCAGCGTTCACCAGGTTGAAGTGGTCTGCCAGCCACCTGAGCAGGGGCAGGGGCCAAGGCAGGGGCAGGGACAGGGGCAGGGAGTAGGTAGGGTGTTAGGTGAGGAAAGTGAGGGGGGAGTGTCTGGTAGTTGTGCCAGCCCTGTTGGTTGCAGTAAAGGGAGCCGTGCGCAGGGCGAGGGGCAGGGGGGCAGCGGGTCAGGGGGGCAGCGGGTCAGGGGGCAGGGTTGCAGGGCAGTAAGGCGGCAGAGCAGCAAGGGCAGGTGCAGAGTGGCGCAGTGCACCAGCAACAGGGGGCAACATGGGTGGTAGGGGTGGTAGAGTGCAGGGGTGTAGGGGCAGGTGAGCAGGTGAGCATCAAGTGCAGGTGTACAAGGGGCAGGGTGGGGTGCGGCGGTTGGGGCCAGCCAGCCCCTGCCATCACTCCCAGTGTGTGACCTCACTGACTTGGCAGTGGCTGAGGAGCGTGGCGCCATGTCCATCTGCTCCGCCCTGATGTGCTTGATCAGGTCGCCTGTGTTGATCTGCAGCACCACAGCAGCAGCAGTGGGGTGAGCAGCAGCACCACCACCACCATCTCAGTAGCGTTCAACCCAGTACAGTAGCCCTGTCACAGTGCTGTTGAGGCCATCACAAACCAGTCATAGCAGCCACACCTCCTGCTGCCCCCTGCCTGACAGCCTGGCCTGCTGCCTGCGTGACATCATCATTGGCCTGCCCCCTGCCCTCAGTGCCTGCCGGCTTACCCCCCAGCCTGCTGCTGCCGTCTCACCTTGACTGGGCACTTCTCCTGACACATGCCGTCAGCAGCGCAGGTGTCAGCGCCCTGGTACTCGTAAGACTTCTGCAGGTCTGCCAGGCTGCGAGGGGAGAGGGGGAGCGGGCAGCAGGCAGCAGGGCCAGCAGGGGTGGGGACAGCAAGGAAGCCAGAGCCCAGGGGGGGGCTAGCACACATGCCATTGGTGGCCCTGCCTGCCTGCCATAGCAGAAGCAAAGCCAGACCTTAGCAAGCCTAACCACCATGGCCATATGGCCCATGGCCACATGCCTGCCCAGACAACCTAAAAGCACCTATAGCCTGAGCAAAGCCGTCCTCATAACCAACCAACCAACCAACCAACCAACCAACCAAACGACCAACCAGCCAGACGATCCTGAGTAGATAGAATAGACACGATGGAGCCTAGGGTAGAGCAGGGCCAGGGCCAGGGCAGCAGAGGTGCAGAGGTGAGCAAGCCCGTGTCTACGGGTCTCCTGGAGCTAAGCATCACCATCAACCAGATCCTACTGCACTCAAGGGGAGCAGACCAGGCTAGAGCATGCACCCCTAGCCCCTGTCGACCAACACCCACTCCCTGACCCTGCATGTGTCACCTCTTTGCTCAGCCAAGCCAGCACCGCCCTCCACCCTCCCTGCCTAGTGCACTGCTAGGCTCACCCCTCACCCTCAACACGCGCACTGCCTCACTTTCTCCTTGGCACGACAGCCTACACCACCACCACCACAGCTCCCTACCCTTGCCTATGGAGGATCTGCTGCTCCCCACCCCCCAACCCTAGACCCCACCCCCCCTGCCTAGTCGGCCGCTGCCTGCCCCCTCACTCACCGTGTCTTCTCAGCGCTGCTGGCGTCAGGCAGGGTGTTCAGGCGGTGCATCTCCCGGTACACGGCAATGCGCTGCCGGGGGGTCAGGGTCACGTCGCGTGAGGGGCAGTTGCTCTCACAAAACCCACACTCAATGCACCTAGGGGAGGGGCAGCCATTCAGGGGCAGGGTGAGGGGCAGCCAAGCAGGGGCAGGGTGAGGGGCAGCAAGTGAGGTGTAGCGGGGGGCAGGACACGGCAGAGGGTGGGGTGATGCCGTCCTACTTCCTGTCCCTGCCCTTGTCAGCCCTGCCCTGGTGCCTACTAGCCAGGAGGGGAAGGTGTGTAGAGTGTCTGGGAGTGGCATGTGCACCATGCCCTTGCCTTGCTATGCTTTGTGTCAGGGCAGCAGGTTGCAGGCGCATGTCAGGGCAAGCCGCCTAGTGGCAGCGTGTGCACACCCCTGATGCACCATGTGAGTGTAGGTTGGCTTGCCCACGCTAACGACCTCGTGAAGGTGAAGAAGATTAGGGTTGCGCAATGCCACATGCCTGTAACCTAGACCTCAACCACATCGCTGCTGTACACGTAAGCCTTGCCCTTGCACTGCCCTGTGTTAAGGGGGCGGGTTGCAGTCAGCGGAACAGGGCCTGAGCATCTGAGGTGCCCTCCTGCCTAAGGCTCACCCCCCAAGGCCCTCCCAGCCCACCTGTTGACGATGGCAGACGCTGCGGGGGAGGGCTTCAGGTTCTTGATGTGCACATCCGGGTCCTTGTTCAGGATGACGCCCGGGTTCAACACATAGTCAGGGTCAAACAGCTCCTTGAGCTCCCACATCAGCCCATAGGCCTGCACACAGGGCAAACGCCAGCATGGGGGCACTGGGTGGCCACAGGGCCAAAGAGCACAGTGCCAAGATCCAGAGTAAGCGTCAGGGAGTCAGATCCAGGGCACAGCGCCAGAGGAGGCTAGAACCAGAGCTGGGGGCCAGGGTTGAGGCTTACAGGTTTCTCACACAGCCGAGATCAGAGTCAGAGGGGGCTGCAGCCACAGCCAGGGCGGGGGACCCAGCTCAGGGGCCAGGGCCAGGGCCAGGACAGCAGGGTGAGGCTTGACATCACTTGGTTAGGATCAGGACTACTACGCCCATCACAGCCAGGGCTTGAGTGTCAGGGTTCAGGGTCAGGGGCTGTCACACAACAGAATTATGAAGTGGGGGGCAGCAAAGGGAGGCTACAATGGCTTCCACCCCCTGGCATTTAGACTAGCTCTGCTCCTGATTCCTACTGATACCCCTGCTCTAGCCAGCTGTTGCACCTGAGCATGACGCACCTGTCTTAGTTACAAAGAACAGTCTCAAGGACTGGGCTAACCAGTCTTGGCTTCAAGGAACGGGCCTCCACACCCCACCCCTGCCCTCCACCCAACCGGCCCCTATTGGCCTCTGCCCCAGCGCACCTTGTTGCCCCACTCCATCTCCACAAAGGGTGCCACGTTGCGGCCGGTGCCGTGCTCGCCCTTGAGGCTGCCGCTGTGCTTGGTGGCCACGATGTAGCACATCTCCTCCATCATGTCGGCAAACCGCTGCACCTCCTCCTTGTTGCGGAAACCCTGCGGCACCAGGGGGAGGTAGGGGCTGACACGAGGCTGACACAAGGGGCAGGGACGAAGGGGAGAGAAGGGGTCAAGAGGCAAGACAGGGGGCAGGTGCCAAGAAGTAGAGCAGGAGCGGCACCTCCTGCAGCCTGACTGCCCAACCACACCAGCCTGTACTGCGCCCCGCCCCCCCTGCCCTGGCCTGGCCCCGCTTGGCCCTGCCCTGCCCTGCCCTGCCCTGGGCCTCCAGCAGGCTGTGTGGATTCACCTGGGAGAACACGAGGTGCAGGTTGCCCTCCAGAGCATGGCCAAAGCAGGAGGCGTCATGGTAACCATAGCGCTGCAAAGCGGGGAGTGAAGGGGGGCAGGGGTGTGACGGGGGCAGGGGTGTGAGGGGGGCAGGGGTGAGAGGGGGTCCATAGTCACAATGTGATGGTAGGCCATGAAAGGGCAAAGATGCGTTAGTGGTGACACAGGCAGGGAAGGCCAAGGATTTTACTTGAAACCTAGGTGAGAACCAGGTTGGAAGCTGACAGGTCAGGTTGGTATGGTTGGCACTGAGTGACCTGGCCCTGAGGTGTACCTGGAACATGTCGATGAGGTCGATCATCATGCCGTCCAGCTTGTCCACCGGGCAGGCCACGTCCTCAATGAGCATGCTGGTGCCTGGCTCACGAGCCCCACCCACAATGGGGATCAGGCCCTGCGGCAGGCCAGGCAGCAGGGGCGAGCCAGCAGGTCACATTGGGAGGGAAAGGGGAAGGTGCAGCAACTGAAAGAGTGAGATGTACTTCAGGTCCAAAGGGGCGGGCAGATTGGCAGGTGGGCAGGTAGGATGTGGTGAACTAAGAAAAAAGCAAGCAGTAAGGCAAGGAAAATGGGTTGATAGGGTGATGGGCAGTGTGAGCCAGGAGCAGGAGCAGGAGCAGGAGCAGGAGCAGGAGCAGGAGCAGGAGCAGGCAGGCTGCTCAGCTCACCTTGCGCACGTCCCACAGCACCTTGGTCTTCTTGGCGTCCTCAAAGAATGGGTAGGCTGCCAGGGTCTGTGGCACAGCTGCCTTGGCACCCAGGGGCAGGCCGCTGCGCTGCAGGGCGCGCTGCACCTCAGCAATGCTGGCCTGCAGGTAGAAGGGCGGGGAAGGGGGCGTAACAGCTGGGTGGAGGGGTGGAGGGACGGGGGAAGGATAAGGGGTGAGGGGTGCATGAGGCTGGGTAGACCAACTTGGTTAGCGCTATGTTTTGCTTCGTGGTCTGCGCCACTGATGGCCCATGGGAAGGCAGGGGGGTGGGGGCTGACTGTTCTGCTTCAGCCTGGCTGCAGCAACGTTTGATCAAGGCTTACATCTGTCTCGTTAGGGAAGGGAAGGTAGGGGGGGCTGTATACCCACACTCGCCCTTGGCCACTCTGGCTGGGTATGGCAGTGGCTGCCAGTAGAGTTGGGTTGGCCTTACTGGATAGGGCGGGCAGGGGGCGGGGAGAAGGTGAGGGCGGGCAGGGCTGTGGCTGGCAGTGTGGCCTGGCTGACTGACCTGCAGGGCTGCGGCATCAGCGCCTCTGCACTCAATGAGCAGGCCAGCTGCCATGGGGTCCGCACCCTTGATGTCCGGCACCTGGGCACCATGGCAAGGTCAGGGTCAGCAGCGCCAGGATCAGCACCAGGCCAGGCTGCCAATGGGTTAAGAGTGCAGGGTCAGGGTTCCAGGGCCAGGGTCAACCGTGCCAGGGTCAGCACGACAGTGGTAGGCAGAGTTTCAGGGAGAGGGTCAGCAGCATTAGGGCAGCAACGCCAGAGTGGTAGCATCAGGGCAGCAGGGCCAGCAACTGCTGAGAGACCAGCTGCAGTGCCAGGGGCAGCAGGGCCAGGGTGAGCAGGGAACAGGGTGAGACGGCAGGGCCAGGGTCAGCAGCACTGGGGCAGGCCAGCCACAGGGCCAGGCAGGGGCTGCAGCTCACCAGGCTGGTCATGGCGTCATCCGCCTCGCACTCCCTCAGGCTGGCCCGGTCAAACAGCTCCACAGCGTCCACCGCGGTCTCATTGCGCAGCACGGCACTCGCCCTGAGGGGCCACCACACCAGCACCAGCACCAGCCTCAACCAGGGCAGCACCAGGTGGTGCCAGGCAGCAGAGGTGTAGCGGTGTAGCGGTCCAGCCCAGCAGCAGCCCCAGCCATGCAGGGGCGGTGTCCTCCTGCGCCCGCTGCTGTCTATGGACCCCCATGACTTCCCCTAACTTCCCTGAACCTCCCTGACCCATCTGCACCCCCCTGACCTCCCAAGGCTTGCCCTGGCCCCGTTTAAACTCCCCCTGAGCACCCTTAGCCTTCCTTGTAGGCGCACCTGCAGGCTGCCCGCACGTCCGGGAACACGATGAAGGCTGAGGCCTTGTGGGGCCACTCTGGCACTGTGTTGTAGGTGGCCTGGGACACGAAGCCCAGGGTGCCCTCGCTGCCAATCATCAGGTGCTGCAGCCAGAAGGCCAGACCAGAGCAGGCTGAGGGCAGGGGTCGGAGGGAAGGCAGCGTGGGAGGCAGGCAGGGGGGGAGGCAGGGAGGGAGGCAGGCAGGCAGGCAGGCAGGCAGGCAGGCAGGCAGGCAGGCAGGCAGGCAGGCAGGCAGGCAGGCAGGCAGGCAGGCAGGCAGGGAGGCAGGCAGGGTGGGAGGCAGGCAGGCAGGCAGGCAGGCAGGCAGGCAGGCAGGCAGGCAGGCAGAGCTAGTGTGGCCCACCTTGATGATCTCAATGGGGCTGTCCACGGGGAAGTCCACCAGCGCATTCAGACTGTAGCCTGCAGCCCCAGCAACGTGTTCACACAGCTTGCCTTTCACCCTCACCCTCACCCATACATACGGGTCACCTCACCCTCATCTTTCACCCCCGCAACTGATCCGCCCACGCTGAATTGCACAGCCCTGTCAAAGTGAGCCTCTCGCCCTTCACCAGGCTGTGCAGCAGGGGGTGGCTGCTGACTGCCCCACATCTACCACCCTGCACTGCACAGCCCCGTCCAGGTAAGGCAGGGCAGGCTGCTTGCTGCTTCGCATCTATGATGCAGACCAGGCACCCTGAAGAGTTTTTACCCAATGACACACCCAACCTGCCCCACCTGGGCCTTGCCACTTGGAGCTGCCCACTCCCCTGCTCCAGCCAACCATCCCCTGCTCCCCCAACCCCTGCCACCATCCCCCGCAGCTGGAGGCTTGTGGCTGACCTGTGGTGCACTTGATAGCAAACTTGCGGCGGATGAGGGCGGTCAGCTCCTTGTCAGCCTGCACCCGCGCTGCCAGCGCAACCACGCCGTCCACTAGCCCGCGGTGGCTCTGCAGTAGGGCAGCAGCACAAGGGGGTGAGAGGGGTGGGGAGGCAGCCTACAACAAGCGTTAGACGGAGTGGATCATAGGCAGCAAGGTGATGTCAGCACCCTAGTAGCAGCAGCGAGGCAGCAGCAGCAGCGAGGCAGCAGCAGCAGCGGCCTGACCTGACCACATTGCCTTGCTGCTGCATTGGCTTTAGCTGCTTCCCATGCTCCTGCCACCGCTGTCCCCTGTGTTTAGTCCCGCTGTCAGCAAAGCAGGTCCAGCACCCCTCAGCAGCAACACTGGCTGCAGCAGCAGCCCTCACCTATGCCACCACATCAACCTGCTGCGGAAACTGCTTGTTCCCCTACACTGCTCAATCGCCTGCTGCTGCTGCTACTGCTGCTGCTGTACTCCTGTTGGCTGTTTGCCAACAAAGGCTTGGTCTTGACCCACATTGAGGAAGGCCGCGCATGAGGCCGGGTCAGCTGTATCCAGCACTGTGCCGTCCACCAGCACGATGCGCATGTCCTTCAGCGTGTGGTACGTGTTCTGACTCACTCCGCAGCACCTGCAACCATGCTCCCCAGCCCAGCTCAGCTCAGGCCAGCTCAGGTCAACTCAGCTCAGGTTCACACTTCAGGCTAAGCTGGGGCTTGCCAGGGCCCTGAAAGCTGCCCGCCCTGCCCCCCACCCTCCTCCCCACCCTCCTCCCCGCCCTCCTCCCCGCCCTGCTTGTCCTCACCCTGGTCCTGCACCCTGCACAAGCTCCTGCACTGCACGCCTGCCTTGCACACCCACAACAGCCAGGCTGCACGACTGGCTGCATTGCTGCACCGCCCACTGCCAGACAGCCTAGACCCAGCTGCTGATGCACAGTCCCAGGCAACACAAGAGTCACCGGGGAGGCCCTGTAGCCCAACCATACGGCACAGCTGCGCTACATCAGCCTGTGCCCCAGACCCTGCCACCTCCCTAATGTCAACACTTAGTGTCCAGGTGCACCCCCTGCCCTGCTGGACCCCCCGCCCTGGGGATCCCCCATGCCCTGCCCTGACACGCCCTGCCATGCGCATGCAGTGTCGGCAAACTGACTGAACATGACTGTTGCCTAAGGGTCACCCAGACAGCATGCGGCAGCAGCTAGGACTGAGAACTAGCCCCATCACCACAGCATGACCTCTGACCCGTGCCTCCACTGTTCCTGCACCCCCCCCAGCCCAGCAAGGCTCCCCCTGCTCACTGCCTCACCCTGCTCCATCACCCTGCTGGCTGTCACTGCCCACCACCACAGTCAGCGTCTGGAGCCTGTCTCTGTCTCTGTAGCCTGTCAGTGCCACCATCCCTCAGGCTAGGACACACATAAAGGGCATCCAGAGCCACCTGCTGCTGCTGCTGCTGCTCCTAGCTGCCTGTAGCTCCTCCTGCAATCTGTCTGCCAGCCTGTGCCAGCCTGCCCTGCTGCCTGCCGCCTCACATGCCAGACGAGTTGTTGGCCACCACACCGCCAATCATGCAGGAGTCGATGGAGCTGGGGTCTGGCCCGATCTTGTACTGCACCGGCAGCTTGTGCTTGCGCTGGTGCGCTGCCAGGATGCGGTTCACCTCACCAGCAATGAGACCGGGCTGCACTGTGATCTGGCTGCCATCACCCTGCGCACCGCCAGTACCAGCCAGTGACCAATCAATGGGTAGGGGCCATCACAACCTCTCAACCATTTACGCCCCATGCAAACATATCATCCATCATGCAGGCATGGCATGCAGGCAGGTTTGGTTGTGCACCTGTGTGTGCTGGCCCCACACTCAGGTTCAGTAAAAGGGATGCCTAGCAGCTGGAGCCCCGGTACTCACGTGGACCTGGTAGTTGCTGAAGTTCTTGCCCGTGTGGCTCAGCTTCAGCAGGACTGAGTCGGTTAAAGCCTGGCCTGACAACGAGGTTCCCGCTGCCCGGAAGGTCACAGGCACGCCGTGCTTTTTTGCGATGGGCAGGATGGTGCGAACTTCGTCCTCATTGTGAATCTTCACGACGAGCTTTGGGTTCAGACGGTAGAAAGAGGCATCAGTGCCGTATGCAAAGGTGCGCACGGGGTCGGAGTACTGACGCTCTGTGGAAATGAAGCTGGAGATCTCCTGAACGAAAGCTGCATATCGCCCGTCCTCGTAGCGATGTCCGTCCATATTCTGTGCGATGTAGTCCATCAGGGCGAATGAGTAGGAGACGAAGGCTTGAGAAGCCGCGCATCGTGACATACACTCACCTTGTACACGCCCTCCTGCACCTGCTGACCCTCTGGCACCACGCTGATAGCTCCATACAAGTCCACCTTTACTGCTGGAACAGGCACGGAGATGGTTTGTGGCTCAGCGGTCTTGACCGCGGCCAAAGCTGCTTGGCCACGAATCTGCTGGCCCGACAGAATATCATCCGCAACCTGCTTCAAAGACCTGCTCGGCTGCCCAGGCTTGCACGGAAGTGCCTGGCTGGCACAAGGAGTGGTGTGCAGGGACCGCACAGCGTTAGCCTGAGCAAGCAAGCGGGCTAGCTGACGACGACCCATTTCTACACTGCAACAAGCGCCAGGCAGCGTGGTAGGTATTTGTCCTTCTGCGGTTGCTGCGGTTGGCCACGTATGCCAATATCTTGGCCATCCCCCGTATCTGCGCGGCTTTCTGTGCGGCTAGACCAAGCGGACACCCTGGAGTTGCCGTCTCTGCGGACGACGTCTCTGCGACAAACTTCCATTCCATCAGGACCATCATTCCCGGGTCCTTCTTGTGCTTCTTCTTAGCCATCACGCGATGCGCAGTGCGACGGGCGGTGGCCTTTTCAAGCAACCCGTGAAAAAGGCAGGCTAGGCAGCCGGTCACACTGTTGGTGCATGTCCCTTGGCTAAGCCACCTAGCCCACTTCCTACGGCAACGAGGGTCATGACAGAGCCATGTCCACACCTCGTCGCCTGCTGTTGTCACGGCCTGCCGGTGCTGTGCCTGCAGGTTGGTGATGGCGTCCATGACGCAGACGCTGGGCGGCAGTCAGGGCTGGCTCATTGACCCCGATAGTTTGCAGAACCTGGTGGACAGCCCGGCCATGATGGAGACGCTGGACATCATCAAGGTAGACAGCCAGCCAGGCACCTCACCTGACACCCACCTCCTGCCCGGATGAGGCTGTGGCAGCAAGCCGTGACACAGCCTCATGAGTTCTCCCATGCCCTCCTCTCAGAGCTCCCTCAACGCCGCCCCGACCTACCCTGCCCTGCCCTGCCCCTGCCTGGTTGGCAGGCTCTGCACCAGCTGAGCTCGCCCTTTGTCGGCAGTGCGCAGGACTGCAGCCTGCCTGTCCCCATGTTCATAGCAGGCGAATAAAAGGCGCAAGGTACCTTTCGCGACCCCAACTGTGGTGCAGGTGCAGGTGCAGGTGCAGGTGCAGGTGCAGGTGCAGGTGCAGGTGCAGGTGCAGGTGCAGGTGCAGGTGCAGGTGCAGGTGCAGGTGCAGGTTGAGGATATAACCGTGTCCACCCACTGCTCACCATCGTAACCCTCCCCAGCACCGCTACTAGCTCCACCACAGAACCCTAGAACAGGCATATACCACTTGGCTGCCAAAGATAAGCAGTTGCCATCACACCAGTCACATTTAAACATGCTATTGGTATGATAGTTACTGCACAGCTCGTATGTACTCAGTGATGAATGGTGATGACATGGCTCCCCTCCCATGTCTTTGTTTGTTTACACCGCTAGCCTTGTATGCTTGCTGGGGCTGCTGAGGCTTCCACGAAGTACCAGGCCTGCTACTGCTGCTGCTGCCGCTGCCGCTGCTGCTGCTCATGATTCCTTGTCCACCGCAGCCTGGCTCCTGCATGAAGAAAGCATCACACTGGGCTGCCACTAGAGTCTGTCATCAAGTGCTGCAGCCGGTAGCCTGCCACCTGATGCTGCCTGCCCCTCCCTGACACACGGCACCCACCATGCCTGATGCTAGTGGCACCTACCTGCTGCCCAGCGCCTCTCTTTCAAACGCGCCTCCCACCTGATGCTGCCTGGGGTGCACTGGCTACACTGAGAGGTCATCAGAGCAATTGTAAGGCTAAAGAAGGCCTGAGACACGCATTGGCCTGGTGTACTTACAAGTGGGCCAGCGGCAGCACGACGTATTTCTCTCAACTGCATGCGGCCTTGCCAGCTTCCGCCATGCAACCATCCGCCATGCAAGCACGGGTATAGAAATCGTTTACTGTACCTCCTGTTGTAATGTATCCACATGATACGAGCATGTGTATATAGACATAGAGCTCTATTCCCCGTGCAGCCTGTGATGTAAACCGAAGATGTACCCTGTACCTAGCTCTTACGCAGACAGCCTGCTGGACAACGATGCTAGCGTATACGAGACGCTCGTCGCGCTGCTGTCTGGGCAGATCACGGCGGAGAACTTGAATCTCGAGGTGCAGCAGTGTTGCGCCTGCCGCGCAGCCGGAAGCAGTGCTAGCGCTGCGCAAGACACTGCACTCCGCGCTAGTCAATGCGTGCTCGAGCTGTTCCGGGAGCGAACTGACCATTTGCAAGCCGAGTTCCATGACACCGGCTCGGGTGCCTCCAGCCTGCGCGAGACGCCGCGCACCAGCCACCGCAACACAGCCGTCACCACCTCCCCAGCTGCTTGCGGCCCGTGCACGGCTGTGGAGGCTAGCCGCTCGCCCACCAGAAAGGTGAGCTAGGTGGGCTGGAGTGCGTCGCTGTTTGCTGAGCCCGCTCTTGGAGCCAATGCCAGGGAGGGGAGATGCTGATGATGGCAGAAGCGGGTATGGTGGGACAGTGAAGGGGAGGCGGCAGGGCACCTTGCCTCCCCAGCCTAGCTTGGCCCCCTGCACACCCTGACCCATCACCCTTCACGCGCCCTACCCTTCACCTCCAGACTTGTCCCCTCAACCCTCACTGTGATGGCTGGGCCCTTGGTCAGTTCCAGGGATTTTGGACGAGTTGTGGATGCACCCCCGCAGCCAGCCAGCCAACCCCTGCCCTGATGCCCCTCATACCCGCCTGCCCTGCCCTGCCCTGATGCCCTTCACGACCTGGGTTCATGACCTGGGTAGGGTGCAGGCTGGCAGCGTTTGAAGGTGAGGTGTGAGAAGGCATGTGTGATGCCAGCTGCAGGCCCAACCCAGCAGTGCAAAGGACCCAGCCAGCGGCCCCCAACCCACTGCCAGCCCAGCCGCCCACACCCTCACCCTAGCCGCCCCCCCGCTGCCTGCAGCACAGTCTCCGCTCCTGCTGCTGTCTGAGCCCCTGGCCACCCCTGCAGGCACGGGCCCCCCCCCCCTTGTCCCCTCCCCAGGGCACCAGCCAACCCCCAACCACCTTACGCTCCGCAGTAGCTGCGGTGGCGGCCCAGCCCAAGAGTTTGGCTGCAGGAGCCAGGCAAGGTGTCCGTGGGGGGGCCTCAGAGGGTGGGGGTGAGGGTAGGGGTGGGGGGGGGGTCCCTGGGTGCCTGGACTCAGGGGGGGGGGCCCCCAGCAGCAGGCAGGGGGGCAGCCTGCTGCCTGGCCCCCCCCTCCCCGGTTTGGCCCCCAGCTTAGGGCCATGCCCCCAACCAGCCCCCCCTGGCCCTGCGTGTGGCCCCCCAGCCGCCAGCCCATGGGGCGTGGCAGGGCCGGTGCAGCCAGGGTCAGTCCAGTGTGACGCTGCCTGCCCCTCCGCCCTCCCTGCCGTGTCAACTGTCAGCAAGCGCAAACAGGCTGCCGGGGGGCCTGAGGCGGCAGGGGGAGTGACAGATTGTGTGACCCCCACGGCCACTAGTGCATGGGGGGGTCAGCTGATAGGCCCCCCCGGCCTGGCCCCCACCCCCAGCGCCACCCCCCTCAGCTATGGCCTGCACACACAGCCTCAGGCTGAGCAGGGGCGGTCAGGGCCTGGGTCAGGTGCATGGTCAGCAGGCAAGCCTGCCATGGGCCGCAAGAGAGTGACCCCAACTCAGGTCACACCTGGCAGCACGCAGAGCAGCACCCCTGGCCCCCTGGGGGGGCGGCAGGGGGGCGGCACACCCCAGGCCATGGCATGGGGCGGGGGGGGCATGCCCAAGTCAGCCGGGGTGACCCCCAGCCTGACCCCAGACCAGCTGACTGCGGCTAGCCCCAGCCCCAGCCCCTCAGCCTGGCAGTCCCCCCTGACGGCTGTGGTGGGGTCAGGGGCGGCAGCGAAGCCCAGGTCTGCTGGGGGGGCCAAGCCAGCCGCTGCTGCCAATGCCTGGGGCAACCCTCAGGGCAGGCCCCAGGCGTCTGGCCCCAGCCCAGGTCACACTGCAAATCACACCCCAGGTCACACTCCTGGCCCTGGGCCTGGGGCCTGCCTTGGGGGGGCGGCAGGGCCGGGGGGGGAGTGGGCCAGGGCAGCCAGGCCCATGTCAGCAGGGGGGGGGAGCAGCAGCAGGGCTACCCCAGGACCGGGGGTGGGTGGGCAGGGGCAGGGGCTTAGGCAGGGACAGGTGAGGCAGGAGAGCAGTGTGGGTCACAGTCCCGGGCCAGCATCCTCTTGGGCCTCAGCTCATTCGAACATCACACTTCCAGATTCCCAACCTCACTTTTCATCCACCACCCTTGTGACACCTGGCAGTCAGGCTTCTGGCATGTCTGGCAAGCATGCAGGTGTACAGCTGCAGGGTCACACCTCATCACCCGCAAGTGTGACTTCCAAATACACGCAATCAATGCAGCCAGAGCCATCCTTGGCAGAGCATGAGGAGGAGGGAGGGGGGCGTGGGGGGCAGGCGTGGGGTAAGCATCAGAGCAGGGGGAGCCAGGCCTGTCCTGGGGGTCAGCAGCAGCAGCGGCAGCAGCGATCACAGCTCAGTAGGCCCCCCACTCCACCTGATGCGCCCTTTCCCCCCTTTCCCCCTCCTCCCCCCCCCCTCCTCCCCTTCCCCTTCCCCCTTCCCCTCTCCCTCCCCCCTCCCCCCTCCCTCCCCCCCTCCCTCCCCCCCTCCCTCCTCCCCAGCCCCTGGCCCAGGTTCCCTGCAGGCCGACGGCAGCAGCACTCGCACCCACCTGCCCCTGGCATGCTCCCCTTTCACATCCCGCCTGGCCTCCCCTCCTCAACTGCCAGCCACCTGTAACCACCTTCAACCACCCCTCCCCACCAGCCTGACCATCCACCCAGAACCTGGGCCCCCCACCCCCACCCACAGCTCCCTGCCCGCCCCCCCCCGCTCCCCCCCACCCTCTGCCTTCTCCCTCAAGCCCCGCCCCCCCCCCCTGACCCGCACCAACAGCACCCCAGAGCCCCTAGCCCCCCCGCCCCCTCCTGCCATCCCCCCCCCCGTGTCCCTCTGCCTGCTCCACCTGGCTGGTTTTCACGGCGGCCTGCTGCTGTCCGGCTGCCTGCCTGGCCGCTCCCTGCATGGCCAGCTGCTGGCAGTGGTCAGGGTGATGGCGCAGGCAGAGGGGTGTGGGCTGGCGGGGGGGCCCTGGGGCCAGGGGACTGCACAGCAGCTGGCGGCACAGGCACTGCTGGAGCCTCGACGACGCACCGGGGGCAGCCCTGAAGCAGCAGGAAAACAGGCAGGGAAGGGGCAGCAGGGGCAGCAGGGGGGGGCTCAGACTCAACTGCCTTTGCAGCTGGAGCAGCAGCCTGAGTGTGGGGGGCGCGGGGGGGATGAGGGGGCCGCCCTGCCCCCCCCTGCCCCCCCCCTGCTGGCTGTGCTGCGGGTGCTGCGGCAGCCTTGGGACGCAGCAATGAGCCGGCAGTACTGCTCCACAGTGTTGGAGCTATGCTGCGGCCTGGTGGGTCACTCACACTCACACTCACACTCACACTCACACTCACACTCACACTCACACTCACACTCACACTCACACTCACACTCACGCTCACGCTCACGCTCACACTCACACTCACACTCACACTCACACTCACTCACGCTCACACTCACACTCACACTCACACTCACACTCACACTCACACTCACACTCACACTCACACTCACGCTCACGCTCACGCTCACGCTCACACTCACACTCACACTCACACTCACACTCACACTCACTCACGCTCACACTCACACTCACACTCACGCTCACGCTCACGCTCACACTCACACTCACACTCACGCTCACGCTCACGCTCACGCTCACGCTCACGCTCACACTCACACTCACACTCACACTCACACTCACACTCACACTCACATTGACCTCGCCACTACTAGTTGGCACCCTAGCCCTTACCACCACCACCACCACCACCACTAGTTAGAACCCTTCCTAACCTAACCCAAGACAGGACTCTGACCCTAACCTGATCTTGAACCCTGATCCCAGCTCTGATCCTGACCTTGGTTTAGCCAGGCAGCTGGGCCATATGCTGCGGCTGCATGAGCATCAGTCCTGGAGCACCAGGGGGTGGGGGGCCAGCAGTCAGCAGCAGTCGGCAGCACGGAGGGGATAGGGGGCCTGGAGGGTGGGGGCTGACCCAGTGGCACAGCGGGGTGGGCGATACCCTCCGCAGAGTGACTCACTGCTAATAAAAGTGTGAAAACCATCATATGAGGGTGAGGGTATGGCTGCAGCACAGCTGCTGACAGAATCGGCAGCCGCTTCCATGACACACCCACTTGCAGGTCACCCCCTCCCTCCTCCCTCCTTCCCCTTGCCTGCTGCTGCCTCAAGGTATGCAGCCTGGGCCGTCGGCTGGCAGAGCTGCTGCTGGAGCTGCCCACGCTCCCAACCAACTGCCCCAACCTAACTGCCAGCCTAACCGCCAGCCTGGCCGCTCACCATGCGTCCGCCTCCATGCAGCGAGTCTACGACCAAGCTCATGCGCTGCTGGGGCCATGGGGGGGTGGGCCAGCTGGGGTGGCAGCTGGAGGGGTGGGGCTGGGGGTGGGGCTGGGAGCGGGGCTGGGGGGGCGCAGCCAGGAGCAGCAGCGGGTTGTTGCCAACAGGGAGCGTGTGCGTGACGGGTTCCTGGGGCTGATGAGGGAGGCCAGTGCTGTGGTGAGGGGGCTGCAGGCCCCTGGGGCGCTGGATGCGCTGATGCTGGTGAGGGGGGAGGGAGGGGGAAGGGAGGGAGGGAAGAGAGTGGGGGGAGGAGGGAGGAGGGAGGAGGGAGAAGGGAGGGGGAGGGGAGGGAGGGAAGAGAGTGGGGGGAGGAGGGAGGAAGGAGGAGGGAGGAGGGGTTTACCCCTCCCGCCAAGTGTGACCCGCCCCTGCCTTGGGTGTGACCTGTTGCAGGATTTGAAACGGTTTGGTCAGGGGCAGGTCCTAGGGGGGCCCCCTGGAGGGGTTGGGTCACGCGGGTCCTTCCCTAACCAGGGGGGTGCCCCTGGCCTGGGGGAGGGTAACCTGGCCCCAGGGGCTGGGGGTCCGCTGGCAGAGGTGCTGCTCCTGCTGCACAGCCGCTGCAGGCAGCTTCTGGCCAGCTGCCACCCCGACAACATGGGCTTCTTGGCCCAGCTGTTCACGCGATGTCTGCTGCAGGCAAGGGGGAGGAAGGGGGGGGAGGCATTGAGGGGTTCCCAGGGGTTGATGGGGCGAGGACAGGCAGGCAGGGGGCTGGCTGGGCTCGAGCTTGGCAGCAGCAGTCACAGGGACAGTCACGTGGCAAATGATGACGAGCCCATCCCCCCCCCCAGCATCACACCTTCTGCTGCTGCTGCTGCTGCTGCTGGCCCCCACTGCCCACCCCCTGCCATGCAGGCGGCCAGCACGGGGGAGGCTGTGCTGGACCAAGCAGTAGCCAGCCTGGCCCAGCAAGACCTGGCCCGCTTCCACCGCCTCAGCCAACGCCTGCAGCCCAGCAGCAGCAGCAGCAGCAGCAGCGGCCCCTCCTCCTCCTCAGCCGCAGCTGGGGGGTCACAGGGGCAAGCCGGGGGAGAGGAGGGGCGGCGGCCGGGGGGCCCCCTTGGTCGCCCCCCCCGACAGCAGGCTCCCGGCGGGCGGCTGGGGGGTGAGGGTGGGGGCCGAGGAGGAGGGGCTGGCCAAAGTGTGACCACGGGGACTGGCGGGAGTGACCGCCATGCAAGCGATGGTGGGGCGGGGCGCAGGGGGGGTGAGGGTGGCGGGGGGTGGTCAAAAGACGCAGCCTTTGCCCTGGCCAGCAGCCTGGCCCACAGCCTGCCGCTGCTGCTCCACAGCTTCCCCCCTGTGCAGCAGGGGTACCTCCTGTTTGTGAGCTGCTGTGACAGCAGCACGCTGAACAGCTGGCTAGGCAGAACCATGGTGGATGGGCTGCAGGCGGCTCTGGCCACTGTGTGGTCCTGGGGGCAGGAGCTGGCCCACCCTGGCCCTGGCTCGACTTTCTCCACTGATGTCACGTTTCAGCAAAAATCAGGTTCCCTGCCGGGGTTCGAACCCGTGACCTGTGGGGAGGCTGGGGCTGGTGATCGGGGGCATTCGCTAGGGGCCTGGGGGAGAGGGGAGGGGGAGGGTGGGGGGGAAGCAGCAGCAGGGGCGTGGGAGCAGGGGCGAAGCTTGGCAGCGACAGCAGCAGGGGGGAGGGTATCCTCCCGACAGGTCGGGGACCAGGTGATGGTGCTGGAGACGCTGGGCCGCTGCCTGAGCTTCCTGGGCCACTGGCCACAGGGGGGCAGCAGCAGCAGCAGCAGCAGCAGTGCAGGGACAGCTGGGGGTGGGGGTGGGGGTGGGGGCCTGGCTGGGGGCGCAGGCATGCCACCCCTCTCTCCCCTAGCCCTCACCGTCACCACCCCTCACTGCCACCCCTCCCCTTCCGCCTTCTCCTTTGCACCTTCACCCCCCTCGGCCTCCGTAGCAGCAGCCGCCCTGCCCCCTGCCTCTGGCCCTGCCCACCACCCTCCCCTTGCCAACCACCTCCCTAACCACCAGCCCAACCGCCCCCTCCCCCCTAGGGCCGAGCAGCAGGACTGCCTGCTGCCAGCCTCTAGGGCCACCCAGCACACACTCCCCTGCTGCTCCTGGCCAGGCCAGGTCATCGACCTGCTGCAGCTCCTGACCGCCGCCGCCACCCGCAACCTGCTGCTGCCCCTGCTGCCCTGCATGGCCCAGCTGCTCTGCTTCACCCCACCCCCTCCAACAGCAGGGGGGGGGCATGCAGAGGTGGGGGGCTCATGGGGTGGGGGAGGGGGTGGGGGTGGAGGAGGGGGAGGGGGTCGGGCCCCCCCACCTTTGGGTGGAGAGTCAGGGCGGCTGCAGCCGTTGCTCCTTAGGCTGCGGCAGCTACAGGCCACCCCCTCCCTTCAGCCCTGCTGCCCTAGCTTCGGCCCAGCTGCCCTGTGTGTGAGGTCACTCCTGGATGAGCTGCTGCTCAGGCTGAGTCCTGACGAGGCAGCTTGGGGCGGGGAGGGGCCGGGGGGAAGCTGGCGAGAAGGTGAAGGGTGGGTGAGCCAGGAGGCGGTGAGCAGCAGTGGGTGGAGTGCCTCAGGGGGGGAGGGGCAGGGGCCGGCAAGCCTGGGGCCTAGCAGGGGCCTAGCAGCCTGGCCGCACACCCCCCCGGATCTAACCCCCTGGGACCCCCTGGTGGGCAGCCGGCTGCTGGACAGCTGCTGCCCTGACCTGGACCCCGCCTGCCTGCAGCTGCACCAGGTCATCATGCGCCAGCAGCGTGTCCAGCAGCGTCAGCGCACCCGCCGGGCGTTAGCAGCATCAATCACCACCCCTGGCCTGGGGGGTGGGGAAGCGCCTGACTGGGGGCCTTCCCCACCCACTGCTGATGCTGCAGCAGCAGGGGAGGGGGTGGGGAAGGAGCAGGGCAGCAGGGTGGCAGCTGGGGCTGCACAAGGGGGGCAGGGGGCAGCCGCCACCCCGCCTGAGGCACTGCCTGGGCAGCCAGGTGGGGGGGAGGAGGTGTGTGTCAGCAGGAGGGCTGGAGGGGGGGAGGTGGCGGCAGCACTGCCACCCCAACCTGACCTCATGCCTGCTCTGGCGGCTGAGCTGGCTGCTCTGGCGGCAGCTGATGGGGAGGCTGCCCCTGGCTCGAGGCCCCATGCTGGGTTAGGCATGGCCGCAGCAGGAGGGGTGCCGCTAGGGGTGGGTGGGGTAGGGGGGGGGACAGCGCGCGGGGCCCTGACCCAGGCTCCTTCCCCCCCGGCAGCTGCACCTGCTGCCTTCTCCAGCCCAGCCTGCCCAGCGCTACCGATGGCCATCAGGGACAAGGCGAAGCAGCTGGGGCTGGGGAGGGAGGGGGCTGCACAGGACAGCTGCAGCGATGGGGGGGGTGGGGCAGGTACGGGGGGGCGAGCAGGTGAGTGGCCTGCCTCCACTGCTGCTGCTCAGCAGGGCTGGGGGGGAGGGGTAGTAGGCCCTGGGTCCCCCCCCTCACCTGCTGTCCAGCACAGCAGTGGGGCGCCAGGGGGGACCGGGGCTGGTGGGTGTGGGGGTGTGGAGGGGGGGGGGTCCTGGTGGGGTCCCCCTGCTGCTGCCAGGTGGCAGCATTGGGGGGGCCATGGGGCTGCAGCTGTCGTCCGGTCTGGTTCCATGCAGCCTGGCCGCCTCTGCTGTTGCGCTGCAACCGGCACCAACCCTGGCAGCTGCTTCTCCTGTGCTGGTGGCACCCTCAAGTGAGAGGGGGGTGGGGGCCAGGGTGATAGGGGTAGGGGATGGGAGGGGTAGGGGGCAGGAGTGGAAGGGGAGTAGTGTGTCTGTGACCCAGTATGTGTAATGTTCAAGACCCTACTGCCTGCTGCTCCTCATAGTGGGCATGGGCCTTAGTCTGGCCAGGTGGATGGCTGCTGCCGCTGCAAATGCCACTGCTGCTGCTGCTGCTGCTGCTGCTGCTGCTGCTGCTGCTGCTGCTGCTGCTGCTGCTGCTGCTGCTGCTGCTGCTGCTGCTGCTGCTGCTGCTGCTGCTGCTGCTGCTGCTGCTGCAAATGCCACTGCTGCTGCTGCTGCTGCTGCTGCTGCTGCTGCTGCTGCTGCTGCTGCTGCTGCTGCTGTTGCTGCTGCTGCCGCCATTGCTGTAAAGACTGCTGCCAGATCATCAACTAGAACTGTGTCAGTGCCAAACTAGGCACATGAGACCATCCCTGAAAGACTGGTTGGGAACCCAGCACTGCCACCATGACCTCACCCGCCCTCCCCCCCCCGCTGCAGGTCAACTCCCCCAACACCCCCTGGACCCCCCTCCCTCGTCCTCCCTGACCCCCACCCCACCTGAACTCCAGCGGCTCTGCCTCAACACAGCGCCCCTCCAGGCCTCCGCCCCACCAGACCCTCCCGCCCCTCTTCCCTCCACCCCTGGCCCTGCGCCCTCTTCAACCGCCGCATCAACCTCCCCGCCCAGCATCCTCCTCCTGCCCACCTCACCAGCCCCACCCACTGCCACCGGCTCACAGCTGCTCTCCTTCACGCCCACCCCCCACCAGACCATGGCCAGCGGTGCAGGTGTGGGGGCCGCAGCCAAGGGGGGCCCTCGGGTCAGCCACCCAGCCCCTAGCCCGCATGGGTCCATCCTCAGCCCCGCCCCTGCTGCCGCCCACAACCCTGCTCCTTCCCCTGGTCCAGCCACTGGGCCTGGTGCTCTGCTTCCACCCCGTCTTAGCCCGATGGCCGGACCCGGTCACCGTAGTACTCCGTCTCGGCTTGACCAATTGTTGGCCGGCGGCGGATCGCTCCGCGTTGCTCAGCGCCAGCCCTCCGGCGACGGAAGCAGCTGGCACACTGCGGCTGAACGCAGCACGTTGATGCCGCGCCGCATTACTGCCTCACCCATCGCCCGCGCTCCGCAGCCATTACCATTGAGCGCGCTACCATCGCGCCTGGTAGAGCTAATGCACCCGCACGGCCCGCCGGCCCTGCCCGCCGCGAACACCCGGCACCCTGGCACAACGGCTCAACTGTTGTCACCGGCACCTGCCGGCATGGCACGTGGACCTGCTCCGGGGCCTGGCGGCGTGCAGCTGCAGCTGCAGCAGGCATTCCTGTCACAATACTCGACCGACGACCAACCAGTGCGGCTTCGGGAGGTGGTTAGTGTCGTTGCGGAGCTGCTCGCGACCAAGGCGTTCACGTCCGCAATGACCGCCAGCCTCCCTGCGGCCTCGTCGCACTCGACGCTGCTGTTAAAGCAGGAAGCAGCATCTGCAGCTTGTAGCCTAGTCGCGCCAAGAAAGTGCCATGACACTCATGCGGGGCAGAGGGCGTGCAGCGGGCAGCCCAACCCCTACCCCCTGGTGCCCTCCCTGCCTGCCTCACTACCATCACCCAGCCAGCACCCGCGACAACAGCTCATGACAGCAACCATCGCAGTCAAGCAAGAGGCTAGGAGAGCCACGGCAGGGCCAGAGCCAGGGTTAGGGCCAGGGCCTGGGGCCTCACCTGGCCTCATCTTCTCCCCCTCGCAGCTGGAAGCCTGCCGGGCCTGGCTGCTCTGCTGCCTGGACTCCCTGAGCAGCCGCTGCGCCCTCCACCAGCTGGCCACCGCCGCCCCTCTGCTGGAGGTGGGCATCAGCGCCGCCGCCACAGCAGCCCTGGGCGCCCTCCTGCCCACCAGCCTGCCTGACGCGGTGGTGAGGGTGGCAGGGGAGGTGGCAGCACAGCTGGCGCTAGGGGCGGCGGCGCAGCGCCTCGTGCAGCAGGTGAGGAGGGCAGCTGGCTGGGGTCAGGGTAGGGGCCAGCTGGGGCACGCTCCATCATGCCTCCTCCTGGCGTTGGGTTTTTGCTAACCCTACTTTCTGCCCCTGCCCCTGCCCCTGCTAGCCCCATGACAGCCCCTAGGCAGCCCTTGTCAGACCCTGCCGGCCCCTTGGACAAATGAGAGGACGTTTTTGCATAAGTGTGAGATGCATGATGACCCTAGGTTCCACACACAGGCCTGCCGCCTGTCTTGGCAAGGATTCCCCAGGAAGGCCATAAGGTGG
Organism: Haematococcus lacustris; assembly: GCA_030144725.1. NCBI lineage: Eukaryota > Viridiplantae > Chlorophyta > Chlorophyceae > Chlamydomonadales > Haematococcaceae > Haematococcus > Haematococcus lacustris. Next base: position 3,965,870 of record JASKMD010000009.1, read on the forward strand.
TGTTCAGGAGGGGCATGGAGGTGATCTGGGAGGGCATGGCAAAAGGGGGTGTCATGAAGAGATGATGAGGTACTGGCGGCTGTGAGGTGCAAGGTTGCATGCAGTGATGATGCTTGTCATGCTCCTGCTCCTGCTGATGACATCCCTGGTGCCCTGGCTCTTGGCGCCCTAAGTCCTGCCTGGCTGCTGACCCCCAACTTCTTCGGCCCCTGTGCCCCTTCCCCTCCCTTGGCCCCTGGTGTGACACCTAGGCAAGCAGGAGGAAGCAGATGCAAGTAGCTGGCACACCGTGGGTGTGACCACAGGTGCCGGTCACACTCTACTCCCACCTGCTGCAGCAAGTGGACGCTGCAGCAACCACTGCGCTAAAAGACGCCAAGCAGGCTGAGGCTGCTGCTGCTGCTGCTGCTGCTGCTGCCACTGCTGCCACTGCTGCTGGCTCCAGCTCAGCTGCTGCTGCTGCTGCTGGAGGTGGTGGTGGACCACAAAGTGCACGTGCCGGCACTGCCAGCACAATGCTGGCCGCCACCCCTCCTACAACCGCTGCAACCTCTTCAAGCGCCCACACTGGGTCACTTACCTGCCCCTCCACTGCCGCCCCTGTCAAGGCAGCCCTGGCCAGCGCCGCAGCTGAAGGCACTGGCAGCACAGCTGTACAGCCTGATGCAGCCCTAGTGGCTGAACCTAGAGAACACAGCTCGGTAGGGGCTGCAGCCACCCTCAGCCCAGCCCCAGCCCCAGCCCCAGCCCCAGCCCCAGCCCCAGCCCCAGCCCCAGCCCCAGCCCCAGCCCCAGCCCCAGCCCCAGCCCCAGCCCCAGCCCCAGCCCCAGCCCCAGCCCCAGCCCCAGCCCCAGCCCCAGCCCCAGCCCCAGCCCCAGCCCCAGCCCCAGCCCCAGCCCCAGCCCCAGGCCCAGGCCCAGACCCAGGCCCCTCTCCCTTGTCATTGTCAGACAGCAGCCGCAACCACACTGCTTCTGTGCCTTCCGCTTTGTATCCTGCCTCCTCAAGCCCTTCTTCAGCCCCTGAGCAGCCCCTGGAGACACTGAGCCCTGACTTGGCCTCCGCCATGTTGCAGCTGGTGGACACAGCGATTGCAGCAGCGGTTCCACTGTTGGCTCTCCCGGAATGGACACACAGCTTGCGGGCTCAGGCAGCGATGATGCGTCCTCACGGGCAGCATCTGCTGCAGCGCTTGCGTATGATGCTGCGACGCCTCGCGACCGGCGAGGCTGGGTCGTGTGGCGCATGCGGGACGCCTGGCCGCCTTCTGGTCATTGCCGGTGAAGCGGCTGGCAGCCAACTGGCGCTCGCCCTCAAAACGGCCAGCGACTCTGTTTCCGTATTTCCAGCCCCTACCGACAATTGTGCGCGAGCGCCGCACTCTAGTGACCATCAGCGATGGGCTTCGCCCAATACCGGTGCTCTTGCGACAGAGGCCGTGCTGTGCGCAGGCCTAGACGCTGCTGCCGCAGAGCGCGGGATGGGAGCGATGCCTGAAACACCGGGAGGGCAGGTTGTATTGCCACACAATGCGGCTCCCGAGCGCGCGAGTCTGGGCCACGACAACGCTGCAAGGCCCTGTACCTGTGCGGCGCTGGCGCTTGCATGGCTGAGTTTGGAGATGTTTAGAGTGTACAGCCGGACTGACGACGCCTGGGCGCCGGACGGGCCACCGCCCGGCATATCTGGTATGCATGCGCTGACAGGCAGCAGGGCGCTGCTGAGCCTGCCGTCGCATCTTGCTGCATTGGCACGAGAACTGAATGACTACGACTGCCTGCATGCGCTGCGACGCGCACTGCAAAGTACGACACTGGGGTGGCCAACGTCAGTTGTTGAGCTAGACTGATGGCACGTGATTCATATCCTTGGCTGTGATACCAGCAAGCTAGCCAGCTAGTGGTATGGCGGCTGTAGGCCTTCGCCATTAGCAAAGCGGGCGTGTAAGCTGACTACCGGCTCCAATGCAACATGCACCCTAGGCATTGGAGGGGTCAGAGCCACTGCGTGTGTGTGAAGGTGAGCGGAGAACGCGTCAAGGGACCAAGCCAAGGTAACGCAAATACGCAATGCAGCCACGGAACCACAAATGTGGGCTCTCAATGAGAGTCTCATATGAGAGTCTCATATGAGAGTCTCATACCCGTATTTACACAAGATGCCACATGACCACGGCGGCATTTGCAGATTGCAATACTTAGGACGAACGTAAGTCAGTCATCAGCCATAGTTGGCTGGAGCCTCCAGAGGAGGCGGTTCGATGAGCTGACAGGTGTGTCGTCCAGCTTGAACACATACCCTCCCTCCCACCCTCGAATGACAAAACATGTCCCGCTGTGCCGCGGCCTTTCAATGCTGGATTGTGGACATGGCCATGTACCTGTCCAAAGTCTAGGGCCTGTTGCACAGTGGGCGTGTCTGATTGCTGTTGTCACGGTGGTGGCCCAACACATGCGCATGCATGCAGCTCTCTGGCTCTTACACTAGCCCAGACCCTAGCCCACTGCTCTCACTACCCTGGCTGTTGCTAAGGTCTTCTTATCCCACAGGCGGTGGTGCAATGGTTGGCAAATGCTACTCTTGCCAGGCTTGGCAAACGTTCAGCACCTATTGAACACCCTCTTGACCACAACATAGTGAACATGTTGGACAAAGACTCAATCCACCCACTACATGATAGTAAGGCAGAGTGGGCCGATGCTCAACACCTCACTGGAAGCCGAACAAGGTATCCCTGCCAGGATACACTGATTTGAGCTGGTGCCAAAAGGACAGGATACACAGATGTGGGTTAGGACAGGATAGGATACGCTGGTGTGAGCTGGTGCCACGAGGTTGGTAACACAATGCAGTGTACGTGCTGTGCTGTGGAGGTAGCAATGAAGCTTATACTGTTCTCCTATGACAGTGTCCGTCGCTGCACAGGCTGGGCGGCAAATGGTGTAGTGTACGAGTTCATGCGTGGAAGGCTGCTGTAGGCCCTGCTGTAGGCTTGCCGTAGCCACCTGCTATTTGATTATCGCCCTCACCCTGTGCATGATCGTACCTGGCGCGGCAGACCGCGAAGGTAACGAGCCAAAAGTCTTGCGAAGGTTGGCTTTTTCTTCAATGCCGTCAAGACTACCACTGTAGCTTCGTTCCAAAACAGCTTCGCAAGGTTCCCGGCCACTTTCATGCAGTTTGGCGCGTCACACGCCATACTCCGTGACGGTCCATTCACAATTCCAGTCAGGCCATCTGCAACTTCGTCGCGGTTGCTACCTGCTGCTGCTACCTGGCATCTGCGCTCATTGCCGCCCAGCATTTGAACTGTTGACGGGATGAAAGACTGCAGCGACCAATTCATTGTAGAGGACGACGACTCAGTGCGGGCAGGTGCGTATCCAGGGGGCCATGTTGATAGTGGGATGGCACCTGTCGGGTTGCGTACGGCGCGTTGACCAGGACGTTATTGCAGAGGACACATGCTCCATCCATTGACTGTACGCCGTTGACGCAGACGTGCAAGTTACTGTGAAATGCCATAGCAAGGCTGCTCAAACCCCACTCCACACCCCAGCCGCGGGAGACGGTGCCGACGTGGACGCACACAAGCTGGCCCAGCGCCAGAAGCAGGTGGACTTCGGAAAAAACACTCTGGGGTACCAGCGATACCTGGAGCTAGTGCCCAGGTAGGTCTCTCTAAGCAGCAGGGCCAGCAGCAGGACTATGGCCTGACTGCACACCAAGCCTACATTGCCATGGACACCTTTGTAACAGGGAGCGTCGAGGCAAGCGTGACCCACAGACGCCAGACATTGCCCAACGTGTCAGCAAGCGGGCATTCGATGGGCAGGTAATGGATCGGTTACCCTGCGGCGGACTTGTCTGCATTTAGTAGGTTAAAGCAGGCGTTATGGTGCACCCCTTGTATGATGTAATTGCTCCCAGATCAAGGCGTGGCGGCGTATGCTGCACATGTATGACGAGGGTGATCAGCCAGACCCCAGCGTGCCCCGTAGTGGGCGTTCAAGCGGAGGGCCAGCCTCCAATGGCCGGCCCACTGAAGATGGTGGTGATGCCGGGCTCAGTGCCCCAGCATCGCCAACCACCTCCCTTGGCACACTGGACGGGTACCTTCCCCCAGCTTCACGGCCAGCACCAATGGTGGATGACCTGGCTGCCAGCAAGAAACGCACATACTGCAGCACACGAGATGCCCAGGCCGGCACCAGCAAGCTGGCACCAGGCATTACGCTGCTGGGGCAGGGGGCCAGTGCTGGAGACCGTCTTGGCCCTGGCATGGAGGGGGAAGCAGGGGAGGGTGTGCGGTCAGCTGCTGACCCATGTACCCCACTGGAGCCGGAACCAAAGCGCAGCACCAGCTCCAGGTGCCGCGAGCCTAGTGCTGGCCCCTCCATGTCAGTCAGTTGGGGCGGTCTATTCAAACCCAATAGCTGCCAGGCAGCTGCCTCCAACATCGCTAGCACTTGTTCCCAGCCTGGTGCCCAGGACCTGGCAAGTGCTGATGTGAGCACCGCTGGTGTGGCCAACAGCAGGGCTGTGCCCCCCCTGGACCCAGCACCCACAGCCTGTGCCACCCCCCCGCTTCCACAGCAGCCAGCAGCGGGCCTGGTGCTCACAGCCGCCACTAACTTCCAAGGCCTGGGGGCGAGGCTGGGTGTGGCGGCAGCGGGTGTCACCGGGGTGCGCACCGCCTCAGGCTCCCTGGTCTCCCCTGCCAGTGGCTATGAGCCAGTCGGGCAGCAGCCCTGCAGCAAGGCTGCCAACGAGACCAAGGCCGAGGAGGATGATGTGGTGGCCATGATCCTCAACGGTGGGGCAAACTCCATGTCCTGCATGTCCTGGCAGCCTGGGCCAGAAGATGAGCTGGATGACGTTGGCTTGTGAAACACATGCTGTGCCTTACAGCCAGCTTCTGGGATGCCAGGCAGGCTGAGCTAGCATGACTGCATCAATGCGTCACTGCAACATCAAGTGTGACGTGCATACCGACTGCATGTAGCATGTGAGAATAAAGCATCAAGCATGTGTTTATTCGATGCATGGCATCAATGTCATGACTGGCACGGTCCTTAACGTATGCAGTGAAGCCTCTGGCTGCCTGTCCCTGAGTCCAGCACAGCAAACATGCAGTAGGTCAGCAGCAGCACCCAGCCCATTGCATGGCTCAGGCTGTGCTGACTCAGCCGGGGGTTTGATTACTTCACTGGGGCGACTCTGTGCGAGTGCTGGTCTGATCATACTGAAATGCTTGTGGGGTAATGCAAGGGATGGTCATCAAGGTAGTAATGCGGTGGGGATATAGAGCCGGGCATGGGGCACCAGCATGCTGTGCTGAACGTGCGCATCCGTCTTGTACCCATGTAGTGATCTTGCTGCTGGCATGTCTGCTGGGGCAGCCGACCTTGTCGCATGGTGTACCTTCTGGTGTTACATAGCCTGCCGTCGCCACCATTGGCTGAAGTGGCTCAGCCAATGAACCCTACTGTCAGAGACATCATCACGGGGCTGGCAGAAAATCCCAGGATGCATGGCATGTCAAAAACTCTGACAACTTTGCGTCGAACCGTGCGGCTCACTCGCCTGCCGTGGTGGCGGGCAAGTTGCGCAAGCACTGCCTGGTCTGAACCTGGCAACTCGGCCAGCCATCGCTGATGACACGCGACACCCCACAGCCAGCTAGTTACGCCGACCCGTGTCACCTCGCCACTCACACGCTCGTATGTGTCTGGTGCCTCAAGCATAGGCCGGGGCGCAAGCACGCGTGCCCTTAGCGGCATTGTGAACTGCGTGTTGCCTGTAGCAGAGGCTGGGCGCCTGGCAGCTAGCACAAACCCTGATGGGATCGCTGCAGGTCAAGCTGGGGCGGGGTGGGGCTGAGTGCAGGCGGCATGAGTTCCTGGGACTGCTCTAGGGCTTGCTGTGTTGGGGCAGGTGGGCCTTCAAGGCCCTTCCCAGCCCCTCACCACCAGGGGGTGCGCCAAAAGGGGTTTGTTGGGAGTCCACAACGCTCCAGCTCCCTGTTCTGCTGCCAAGCTGCAGCAGCCAAGGGAAGGAGCCAGGGCAGGTCTTGGCGGCATAGCGAGTGCTACTGTTACGCCACATGCAGGTCTTTGTGCATGGCATACGCTGCCTACAGCGGTTCCGTGAACAGCCTGCTGCCCGCCCTGCTGGCCCACCATCAGCCCCAGTCTTTCCACCTCAGCTCTCACAGTGAGTACTAGGACCGGGTTCCTGGTCATCTTTGGACTGCATGGGCTGCTAACAGCCATAGGGCGCACCACCTGCCCTAGCGCTAGTGGCCACCTGCTGCCGGGGCCCTGGGGGGGTTCATTTACTGCCGTAAGCATCAGAACATGGGTCATTAGGGTAGAGACAGACGGCGGCAGTCGGGCGTATGGCACATGTCCATGTAGCCTCATATGTATGTCCACCAAGACTATGAGCTGGAGGTACAATAGCAGCTGCGGGGCCACGAGCCAGTGTGGGGCCTGATGTGGTGCACGTTCACACATCCTGCCACAACTTCCACAGCCAGCCAAACGCAACAAATCCCCCAGGCAAGGCCGACAAGGCCAAGGGCACAGCAGCCAGCCAGCCACAAGCCTGGACCCAGCACCTGAACACCTGCACTCCATGCCCTGAGCCTGCCAAGGGCAAGTGGTGAACCCCCTCCGCGCCAGCCGCCAGGCAGGTAGGGTAGGGACACCAGTGGCTAGACAGGGACACGAATGCACCGCTCCACCGGCTAAGGAAATTTGGGAGAGCAGGCAGCGCCTCCTGGAGCTGTGGTGGTGGCCTGACCTCAAGGTATAGGCCACCAAGGCATACAAGCGGCTCAGCAAGTGGCTGTGCCCATCACGCCAGCGCCTGTCATGCCTGGCGTTCAGGTGTCCCCAACTAACAGGAAACCTACCCCTGGTAATCAAAACGACGCCGCGTCTCAGCCACGTGGTTTCTAATTATGCTACGCACATCCCCGGATAGAGCACTCTGTCAGCTACGGGGTGAAGTGTGTTTCATTGATTCCCGTGTATTGTGCTGAGAGCACTGGCGGCTCAAATCTGAACATTCAATTTCATGCGTGTATTGCTCATGCGGGCCTCGCCGCGACCGACCGCCGCGACCGACGTGGCCCAGTAGCCTCTGCAAACAGTTAGGGACAGTCGCCGCAGTGAAAACAGTCATCACGGCATGCAAAGCGGCACGCCCCTCCACCCATGCTCGGAAACATACAAGGCTACTGCATTGCTTGACCCCTTCGCGAGTAGTACTTACTACCTGGCCACTCTGGAAGGCCACACAAGCTGTGTAGGCCATTGCTATGTTACCTTGCTGGGCAGGTTGGGTCCGATCCCTCATGCCTGTCATGCCTGGGGACTCCTGACTCTAGGCCTGCTGTAACATGTTCAGCCACTCACGTCGCACGCTGCAGTCCCAGCGCTTTTCACCTCATGCACAGATGAGAGGGACATGCACAGATGAGACCATGAGAGTCAACCTCAACGTGACCTTCTGAGTCTACTGAATCTGCACAACATCGCCTGCCACTGACAACGCACGTCGCATATTGCATGACGACCTCTGGATGGAAAGTATGAACGCTGAACAAAAGTTGTTAGAGGCATCTTCTCGAGGCGCATTGGGTGCAGCATCCGCCCCAATCCTCATCAATTTGGCATGCCACGTTGTGACACTCAATCTAGGGCACCGGCCAGCTCTCATGCATGAGTAGCATGCAAGTCTCAAACAGAGAAAAAGCTTGTCATGGCCTGCCGGGTTTGGCCAATCGCCAACAAAGGCAATCCCTGACCCATCAAATCCCCAACAAATGAAAATCCCTGACCCATCGCCTAGCAAGCCCACTTCAAGACACCGCCACTGTGTCTACTACCTGCCACACCGACTGTGATACCATGCACCATGAATCAAAAACAGCATGAACATGCGTAGCAGAGACCGCATACACACATTCCTCACTCATGTGGACGTTTGTACATGATGCATTACGTAAATATCGTGCGTATTCATCACAACTACTACATGATGATACAAGATACCATGTACCTAACCATAGCATGACATGGGTTGCATGCCTACCACCCATTCTTTTAGGTCCCACCTATGTGAGAAAGGAAGGGGAGACGTAAGGAGCCAAGCCTAGTGTAATGCACATAGAAACCGCACATATGCATACTAGCAATCTGCATGCCAGGACACAATGCCCATATGCATTGCTATACGACTACCATCGCATCATGGACATCCCATGCACCTTAACGAGGAGCTAGCTGCTGCCCATAAGATGATGGCTCATCGCACTTCACAACAACATGCAGAAGGTCGCAGAATGTTTCAGAATCCCCAATCATGACTGCCTCACATCAGGCAGCATCCTTGGCTCAGGGAGTAGTCCTTGAGCAGTGTGAATACGTTGTTTTACTTGGCGCTCGTGAGATCCCATCACATCCTATCACATCCCATCCCATCTATGACTAGCTGCCACTGACGGCATTGGGGCTTTAGGTGGCCCAGGGCAATTTGACACAGAGTAACAGCCTGCTGCCTTCTGCCACTGTGAGAAAGCGTTCTACCAGCCTGCAGGTGTGGAGAGTGTGGAGAAGCCACAATGGCAATGCTCCATACACGATGCTGACAAGCAAGAGCCTGGGCAGGCCTAGTGGGTAGGGCTCGGTACCACATGCTGGCATTCCGCCATGACTGCCCGCGTCACCAACACTTGACCAGGGCCTGCCTGGCGAAGCAACTCATGCACCTGCCGCAGCGCCCGGCTGCTGTAGACTGGTCGTCCAGTGCTGTTGGTGGCGACCTTGCATGCTCCACCGGGGACCTCCGCCACCACAGCACGCAACCGTATGCCGCGCAACATTGGCGCCGCGAACACGTGAGGGCCTCCTGATCTGCGTGCGGGCTCACATGCTGCGCGAATGTGTTGGAGCAAACGCGGGGAGTGAGACGCTGAGGTGGGTGGCAGGGCAACGTCTGCCAAGGGTATGGGTGCTTGCACGGAGTCCCCATGCGCTTGCCAGGCGCCGTACACCTCTTCGCACAACTCATGCATCAGCATCTCGGATGGCCAGTCCATGTCAAGCAACCGCTGCCGCAGCGTGAAGGCCAAGGTCAGCGCAGCGTGGGCACTGCCGCAAGCCAAGACGACCTGAATGGGTTGCGAGGCAGATGGCAAGACGACAGCTGGCTCTTGCACGTCCTTGGGCTGAGAGCGAAGTACCGACAGTCTTCGTGTTAAACGTTGTCGGTTGTAAGTAGCTTGCTGACGTGACGAGGAGGTATTCACACTGCTTGCACGGATGCCGTCAGGCGTCCTCGTCGCCCTTTCTTCATAGGCCGACGGCCTGTTCTCAAGCTCCGTGGGTGTCTTGTCAGTTGCTGACATTTTCATGGCAATGGAGGATACGAAGCTGGTAGCGCTGCGTAGCAACTGCTGCGAGGGTCGCTTGACCAAAGTGGATATGCCACACAATGCCGATAGCTCATCCTCTACGACGACAGCCGCGTGGCCATCCGTCATCTGAGCTGCACACTCATGCATGAGCTGCTGCACAGCCTGCAAGGCAGCCACTGTCAAGGGGAGGTTCCAAGCCAACAAGGCCCCAGCCCCAGCCAGCTGCAGCCCCACCAAGTGTACCCCGCAGCCTTGGCTGTTGCCCAGCTGGCGCGGCACTGGCGCTGCCCACACGCCCGGTAGCAAACACTCGCTCTTGCGTAACTGCAGCGGCAGCACTGCCAAACGGGCGGTCAGCGGCTTGGGGAGCATGGCGACGATTTGCGTGGCAGATGCGGGCCGCTGTTCTGTCGTCTCCGACAAACGGTGATAGCCCCAGTGGAAGAGCTTACACTCTGGCGGCAGCTCGCCTGCACCCGCGCCTGCGGCCTCGCCTGCTTTTGACCCGCCGCTGACAAGAAGAGCGTTGACGCATTCATGGCTGAGCAGCACCTGCCCTCCCTGTGCGGCATCGGCGACTGCGGCGGACACACTGCGCAGTGGTCCGGAGTAAACCTGGCGTGCCATGATGCGGTTGTAGGAGCTGTGCGCCGCGCAGGCCAGGCCGCAATGCATGCCCATGCGCACGCGCAAACCTCGCCATACCAGCACGGCGCCGGAAGGCCTCGCAGTCGTGGTCTTGAGGCAGGGCCGCCACTTGCTGCTCCACAAAGTGCCCAACGTGTGAGCAGCCGGTCCTCCAACCTCGCTGGTGATGGCTGCAGACAAGCTGACTTCTTCCGGTTGCGCCATGGGCAAGGACAACGCTGCAAAAGCCGATGAAGACAAGCTGGCTTGCTTGGGTAGCGCCATGGGTAAGGACAAGGCTCCAAATGCCGCTGAAGGCTGTCTCATCTCATTCGAGGTCTCCTCGATGGTGATGTGAGGGAGTTGTGGCAGATTGAGGGGCCGCAGGGACATTGCGGACTTGCATTTGGACACCCTTGTGCGTGAGGTGTTGGGTGTGAGGCGCTTGGAGGATGAGTCTGAGCTGGTCAGGCCACTGTCTCGTACATGAGGGGCCTCCTTTGCCAGCTTTCCCAGCGCTATGTCTGCGAGGTTGTCATGATCTCCTGAGACCAGGCCCGGGACGGCATACGATGCATGCACCGTGCCACATAATGCCTGCGCCTTGGCATCAGGTTGCCAGGAAGGGGCTGCAGCAAGAGATGTTTGCGGTGGTTCTTGGGCGGGTGACTTGGCCAGCTGTGCCTGGCCAGGGGCAGGCAGCAGAGCACTGGCTGCTGGTGTTGACCCGACCCCCACTGTTGCCACTGACCCCACCGCTCCTCTTCTTTTTGAAAGGGGTGGCGGTGGTGGGCTGTCCAGAGCTGTTGGGGTGAGTTGGGCAAGTGGCTGCAGGGTAACTCGTATGATGGTGTCAGCAGGGGCTGCGGAGGTGGCAGCATTGTGGCTGGTGGATCCAGATGAGCAGGAAGTGTAGTCTTGTGGCAGAGAGATAGGCACCAGGTGAGAGTGCGCAGCTTGAGTAGCCTTCAAACCCCTTGATGGTGGTCCTGCTGCAGCTGCTTCAGTCGCCAGCAGTGCAGAATGCACACTTGGCAAGGCTAGCTCTGGCTGATGCTGTTGCTGAGCAGCAGCAAGGGCTGAAATGCAGGCAGCACCAAGGTCACCACAGCTGCTCCCCTCATCAGGCTCCCCCTCAGGCTCAGATTGCAGCGTGCACTTTTGTAGCACATGGTGGTGGGCCTGTGGGGGGGCCAGCTGCCTGCGGTGCAGAAGCGGCGAAAGGGAGCGTTTAATCTGGAGGCTATGTGGTGATCTCAGGCTGAGAGCAGGCCGTAACCGAGTGCTCAGCATTGAGGCCAAGGTGCCGCTGAGCAGAGACAGCTGAGAGCTGGTTACGGAGGGGAGGCCAGGCGGGGGTTGGCCCTGTTGTGGCCGGGTCTTCCGCTGGGGCGCCATCCACAGCACTGCCGCGGGCGGTGTTGCCAGCAGTGCAGATGGCCAGTCCAGGAGCAGCAGGGCCTGCTGGACCGCGGCTGCAAAGCGCAGGGCGGGGGCGGGGTGCGGGAAGGCGATGACGAAGCTGTCGCCCTCCCAGACGGACTCGTAGCCCTGGTGGTCGGCAGCCAGCGTGCGCAGGCAGTCGTTGTGGAGCTTGAGAGCCATGTTCATGACCTCAGGGGCCAGGCTGTCCCACAGCCAGGTGGAGCTGCGCAGGGCAACCGCAAGGGGAGGAGGGCCAGGGGGTCTTCTGTAGGTTCGTAGAGGGCGGGGCAGCAGGGTGGGTGCAGAACAAAAGCAGTGTCAGGCAACTGTGAAGGAGACCTGGGGTGAAGCCGCAGGCCATGAGGCCAGATGGAGTGGGACGTTGATTATGACCTCCCACCCACCCTCCTCCACTTCCAGCTGTGCCTGTCGCGGACTCTCCCCCTGCTCCTGCTGCGGCACTAGTTCAGCAGGTGGTGCCTGTGGCCTGCTGCCCGCCACTCACTCCTGGATGTCGGTGACCAGCAGGCAGGTGTGTGGCCCCACACCCGGGGCCTGGCGCCAGGTCTGCTGCTGGGCCCACAGCCGCTTCAGGTGAGGCCTGCAGCACCAGGCAGGCAGGCGGCAGCAGCTTGGTGAGCAGGGGCAGCATGGCAGATGATTGTTGCAATTGTAAGCATGGCAGATATCCACAGGGTTCATCATTGGCCTGGGAAGCAGGGGCAGGAAATCAGGTCAGGGTCAGGGTCAGACTCACCTGACCAGCAGCGCAGTTACAGCGACCATCAGTGTTGCGCCTAGCCCCACCACCAGGGCGATGAGGCCAGCCATGCCTCCCACAGCCCCCCACTGGCCTGGCTCTTGTGACCTGGATGCTGGTGGCAGCGGTGGGCTGGTAAGGCTGGGTGGGGAGGGTGGTGGCGGCTGGGATAGCTGCCGGTTCAGGCTGGCCCAGTACCATGTGCGGAACAAGCTGGTGTTGTAGCCAAACAGCTTTGTGAAGTTTGCAGTCAAGGAAGCTGCGGCTTCTGCCACGATCTGCTGGGGGTCCTGCTGCTGGGCAGTGATCTTGAGCACCATGTTGCCTGCGGTGCTGACAAAGGCACTGGCGCCAGGGATGCGAATCTGCAGAAGCCGTGCAGTGCAGCCGCTCAGTCCAATGCAAAGCACATCCTTACGCCACAACGTGCATTACGTGAGTCATATGATCATACCAGCAGGCCTACACATGTCAACAGCAGCTGGACCACCGTCCCTACACACTGCGTTCGCCTGCCCACACGCCAAAAACGTAGCATGGTGCTCTGCCCTCCCCCACCGACCCTGTCCTCCAACACTACCTTGCCTATCACCCCTGCCTCTCCTCCCCAGGCAGCCACCTGGACGTGCATGTTGGGGTGCTGCAGGGAGGCCCGGTGGGCAGCCAGGAAGCGCGCTGTGTCATCAGCCTGGAACCCCGCAGCGACCCAGCGCCTGACGTCCAGTTGGGACAGCCGGGTAGGCAGGGTATCTGCAGCAGCCGGGAGGCAGGCAGGCAGCTGAGCGGAAGCTGGCAGCCAGCAGGGAACACGGCCAGTCATGGAAGGCAGCTGATGGGTAGAGAGGCTGGCACGCCCTGTGCCCTGCACTAGCGATGCCCTGCTGCCTGATCCAGGGTGTCTAGAACAGGATGGGGTGTATTGCCTATTCAGGGAAGGGGTCGCTGGGTTAGGCACCACCACTTGCCTGAATCCGGGTCCAGCAACAGAGCGTCCAGAACACCGGCAGACGCTAGCTGCAGCACACAGCAACATTGCAGCACGTGCTCCACCCCTCACAGAGTGCACTGCTGGACAATGATGGCAGGTGCAGTGCTGAGGGCGCGCTGATGCCGGAGCATGGCCTACCCTGTAAGCCTGATGTACAGCTTTCCCACTGGTGCATTATGGTGTACTATGAGCCTACTGGTGTACCTGTGCTCCACCTCTCACAGAGTGCACTGCTGGACAATGATGGCAGGTGCAGTGCTGAGGGCGCGCTGATGCCGGAGCATGGCCTACCCTGTAAGCCTGATGCACAGCTTTCCCACTGGTGTACTATGGTGTACTATGAGCCTACTGGTGTACCTACTGAGCCAATGATGGCAGGTGCAGCGCAGGCCCACCCACATAGGCCCACCAACCCACATAGGCCCACCCACATAGGCCACCCACATAGGCCACCCACCCACATAGGCCCACCCACACACTGTCGGTGCAGTGCAGGCCCACCCACATAGCTGAGCACGCTGTAGGAGAAGAAGCGCAGTTCTGGGGTACTCTGGGCGTTGATGGTAACCATGGCGGCCTCAAATCCCGGGGAGTGGTTCACCAGCAGCCAGCTGCCATCTGCCTGCTGGTACCTGCCACAGGGTGAGGTGTCAGGGTGAGGAGCAAGGGGGCAGGCAGCAGACAGAGCCAGTCAGACAAGGAAGCCACTCTTGGCAGCCCGCACTATGCCAGCAAGCACTGGGTGCTCACGACGTACTCACAACCTTTGAGCGTGTATGCGTAAGACGCTCAAAGGTTGTGAGTCTCAGACTCCTCCACATGTTCAACAGCGTAGGCTGAGACTGTGTGACTGTGCCAAGAATCGAGAAGACGCCGCTTGCTTGATGGCAGCCAACAGCATGGCATCTGATATGATATGGAGTTATATGATATGATATTAGGTTCCAAACATACTGTATGACTTCCTTTGAGACTGTTGTGACTTGTCAGCAGCAACGCAATGCCAGCTCAGCCCTCATAGCCTGCGGGCACCTACTGCGATGCGTGAGGGCAGCGCTGGAGGGTGCAGGGCACCAGGCTGTTGCTGGGCCGGTCCAGCACGCGGTCAGAGCCTGGCAGCAGAGCAGCTCCCATGTTGCCCCGGGCTGCGCCCACCAGGTCGGCTCGGCTGATGTGCGACAAGTACTGCAAGCAGCACCAGGGTGCAGGCAGAACTGGGGATGAGATGGTTAGGTACACTGCATGCTGCAGACAGGGATCAGCTTGTTGTTCTGGCAGGTTGTTGTGCTGGCAGCACATCAAGGAAAATGCATGCAATAAGGACAGTGGCAGGATGAAGGCGGCATGATGGTTATGCACGCTGTGTAGTTTGGGCAGGTTTCATGTTGTCAGCCTGCTGAGCCTGAGACACTCTATGTAGCTGTCAGCTGTCTACGTATCAAGAGCTAACACAACGTGGCATACACACTGTACAAAAGAGTAGTCCCAGCTTTGTTAAGCGCGCAGAAGCGTGGCCAATGGTTAATCGTCCCTCATTTTTTTCCTCGAGCGCAATGCCAATCAGTCATTGGCCTTTGTCTTTTGAACGCAACGGACTGCTTTCTGGTCCGTGGCATGCACTCTGCCAATGCAACATGCTTGAATGGCATAAAATCTTGATCGCTGGAACGGGAAGGGATGTCCTCTGCTTGTGGTCAACTTGACCAGTGTCTGGTGGTTATTCTACCTTGGGATGACTATAGTGCTGGAATTGAGAAACCGCACCTTTATGGCATGATACTACATATGCAAGCGTCTTGGAGGTGGAAGCGTCTTTATGGCACAAGACTATATATTATAGCACGGTCCTCTCCCTTCATAACTACTTTTGCTGCTTTTGTTGGCTTTGGGAACCCAATATACCAACCTATCCCTTTACATTACTGTAACCACTGCGTAACCGCATTTTATTCTTGAAAAGTGCAGAAGTTTTACTGTAACCGCTGGGTATCCGCAAATAATGGTGCAAGGGCCGCCGACAAAGCTGGGCGTCTCTGATGCTGCGCGCTTATCTCGTACACGTATTAGCCTGGAACTAACCCGTAATGTAAAGGGATACTGTACAATGTCTTGGCCCGCGCTGTTCACTTTTAAAAAACGACCTCGGCCTCGTCTCAAGCCGCGTAAACGACTCGGCTACGCCTCCTCGTCTACTGCAACTTGCGACAAGGTCTTGGTCCCATAACAGCTTGGCATCTGACATTACACAATACCACACACGCAAATCAGTGCACAACTAGCAAAACCATACCTAATGTTGCAACACTGCACCAAACCCAATCGTGCAAAACTGCACCATATTCAGTCTAGTATTATTATGTAAATAAAATATTCAGTCTAGTATTATAAAAATATTCAGTCTAGTATTTCTATGTAAATAATAAAGTAGTTACCGTACTCTCGCTTTTGATTCCCTATCCCGAATCAATTATTGTCCTTCGGGAAATTTTATTGGTCTTAGCCCACCCTGCAAGAGGGAGCCGGGCTAGGCTGGGGCAAAGGCTGGTGCGGCGGGCCAGGCGGGGTGGCGACCAGGGTGGCTGCTTTGCCCTGGCAAGGTCGAGGGAGGTGGGCCGGGCTGGGGCGAAGGCTGGGGTCACAGGACAGGCAAGGCTGGCAACCATACACGGGCAGCCAGTCAAGGCGGGGTTCTTGCTTTGGCCAAGGCAGCAGCATGGGTGGCTGCAGGAGTACGCAAGTCTGAATGCTCCAAGGCAGATGATGGGATATGCCGCCACTGCCAGCAGCAGCAGAAGGACCACGACTTTATAAGCGAGGTTCAGTGCCCCATGTGACGTGGTCGGTGATAAGGCCACTAGAAGAGAGGCCACAACAGTTGACTATGTGGATCATATGATTTAGAAGCGAGATTGATGGGGTGGGAGGCTTGATTATTTCTATGCACGAAGACGTTCTCAAAACTAGCTTTTGACGTATTTTGGCCATCGGGGAACTTGAGACAATAAAAAATATGGCTCGATATTGTTGTTCCTTTAAATATCATTTGCTTCTCATGGTGAAGTACTGCATCTGTCACTAGTGCACTACTGCATTACACCCCATTGTGCTTTACTGCACCACACCGAGTGGTACAATACAACACCTCAGCGATACCTCACCAAGCAGGCATATTTATGAATTTCCGTTCAACCCCCCAATCCTACAATCACGTCATTGATACTAGTATGGGGGTCGTGAAAGGATTTCAAGCTCCAAGAGCCTGATCTAAGATCGTGGGGGTGACTGGTTATGCGTCCTTGATGGTGGGCAGCTATTCCCTTGCAGCTTACCTGAAATGACAGCTCTAGCTCAAGAGCCTAGTCTAACATTGTGGGGTGAAGGGGTGAGGTGTCCTTAATGGTGGGCAGCTATCCCCTTGCACCTTACCTGAACTGACAGCTTTAGGAGTCATATCCACACAAGCAGCTGGCGGCCCCTACCTTGAATGTTGATCCGTGGCTTATGGTCATGAAGCATTCACCCGTCACGAACAGAGGGACAGGCAGGCTGCAGTCCTGCGCACTGCTGACAGAGGGCGAGCTCAGCTGGTGCAGCGCCTGCCAACCAGGCAGGACAGGGCAGGGCAGGGTAGGGCTGCATTGAGAGCAATCCGTGCTTGCAGTTGGAATAGCAACTGGCACAGCTGGGGCTCACTGCCTACAATGAGCTGGGACGCTAGCCTACGCAGCTGCTGCCCATGCTCCAGGCTAGAGTACTGATTGTGATGTACGTGTCAGTGTTATGCTCATGCCCGCACATTGCCGCCATTACTGCTGCCTTGCCTTAGCTGTCAGCTGAGTTAAGCATGGACATAGCACACAACTACATGCTCATGATGAATGCCTTGGTGTCGGGCTCACACCTGCCAACTGCTGCTGCTGATACTGCAGCCGCTGCCACTACTTCACACTTGCTGTCAGCTGACTAGTCAGGCCAGCATAGACATGTCACACAGCTGAGTGCTCATGTCACCAGGGGCGGCCTACAATCTACCAACCCCTTTCCTTGACATGGCGTGCCCAGCAGCTATACTAAAGCCAGGCTTGAACATCGTGCTATAGGGGCTGTGTCATGGCTTGCTGCCACAGCCTCATCTGGCAGGAGGTGGGTGTCAGGTGAGGTGCCTGGCTGGATGCCTACCTTGATGATGTCCAGCGTCTCCATCATGGCCGGGCTCTCCACCAGGTTCTGCAAACTATCGGGGTCAATGAGCCAGCCCTGACTGCCGCCCAGCGTCTGCGTCATGGACGCCATCACCAACCTGCAGGCACAGCACAGGCAGACTGTGCCAACAGCAGGCGACGAGGTGTTGACATGGTTCCAAGACACGACCCTGGTTGCTGTAGTGAGTGGCCCGGTTGTTGTAGAGGTAGGTGGCTGGCTCAGCTAAGGAACATGCACAAGCAGCAGGGGTATGGTGAGCTTGATTGGTTGCCCAGCCTGCTCCATCCACAGGGTGGCTGACTGCGTCTGGGTCTCGAACTTGTGTGGTGGATTAAGGAGAAGCTGCCTAGTCCAGTTGTCTCACATTCAAAGGTGCCCTGAGTTGCCCAGCCTGCCCACGCGGCAGCAAGCGCTTGAAGCCCTTGACGCAGCTGTACCAACAGCCAGCTGGTGTCACTCCCAACATGAGTGAGGCACACTGCTGCACACCAGGCAAACTGCCCTGCAGCCGCTGGCACCCTGGAAGCACTGACTGCCACGCCGTGAGCCACACAGACTCAGGGCAGCGCAGGGCACAGACAGCATGCGTGGCCAGGCAAGCAGGGCAGTTCAGGCCGCCTGTGTCTCACTTGACAAGGTTGGTGCCCAGCAGCGCACATGGACCCCAGTTGCCGCAGAAGCCCCACTTGCCCTCCGTCCCATTCAGCTGGCTGGCGGTCTGGATCAGCTGGCGCCAGGTGGTTGGCACTGTTCTGTTGTACTTGGCCAACAGGTCCACGCGGTAGTGCAGCTGGAAGGAGTAGGTGGACAGCGGCAGGGCAATGACCTGCAGGGGTGGGGAGGGGGGTGCTGGGCTGGGCTTGCTGAGGGAGAACCAGCTGGTGAGGCCTGGACCATGCTGGATCAGGTGGTTAGAATGGCGACGGGGTGGAGAAGGCTAAGGAATGAAGAGCAGAGCACATGGCTGACCAAGTGGCGCAGGCGGTCGTGGGACGTCATGGGTTCAAAATGTGGCAGTGACTGCCCAGGGCTGGGTCGAGGGCTTGGTACAGGCCAGTGACATGCAAGGCATGAAGTAACCGGACATGCTGACTGGTGGTGGTACTGCCTCTGCTACTACTGCTGCTACTTGGTGACCATTGCAGGTGCTGGTATTGGTGCTATGGTGCAGGTCACACACACACACACACACTGCTGACCTGGCGACCATAGATGAGTCCTGCTTCCCGCGTCTGTGTGAACATGTCAGTCCACTGCAGCCGGCTGTCCAGGCTGACCAGGTGGCTGAGGTCAGCGAATGCTCCCGCAGCAAGGCCGTCCCCCATGGCTGATGCGGTGACCAGCCAAGCCTCATGGGTCAGGTTCAACACGCTGGGGTTGCTGATGCTCCTGAGGCGCACCTGTGGCCAAGAATGCCAGGGAGTGCATGGGCCGGCTGACTCGTAAGAACTCAGCAACAACAGAGCCACGTGGAGGGTACTTCCATTGCAGCAATGCACAGAAGGTGTCCCTGTCATGTTGAGCACACCTCACCGTTGCATACTGTGTCAAGGTGGCGATGCTGTCAAACTGAATGGGGATGCCAGTTGTCTGCTGGTACATGGCTGTCAGAGGTGCCAGGCGCACAGCCGCTGCAGAGTTAGCCAAGATGCGCATCACCTGTACAGGTGCTGTGAGCAAGTCATTCATGGCCACAGGCGCCTCAAGGCATCTCAATGCAATTGCTGAAGTGCAGGGCTGGCCGTTCCTCCGGCACCCACCTGCCCTCAACTGCCCTGAAGCTGCCCAACAATCACTTGCGTGCCTGAGACTGCCCACCTCCGTACTTGACGCTGGTGTGATGCATTGCTGCAGCATAGCAAGCATCTCATCGCGCGGGCCCGCGCTCAGCGTGCTGTTTAATGCGCGTTGTCCAAGGTTGGAGCAACTGCGGGACAGAGGGATAGAGGGAGTTTGGGATAAATAACTTAGCAATGGACCGATGGCCTACTCGCACCACATCAGCCTCACCTTGCCGCCACTGTGCTGAAACTGCGCGAGATACAAGCTTCCTGGGTGGATAGATTCGGCAAGGATGCGATATTAGCTGCGCAGCTAGTGGCGCAGACCATCAGCACTGCGCTGAGCAGCAGGAATTGCATTGGTGCTGCGGCTTGCTAAGGTCCCATCTCGAACCCTTTCAGTGGGAGCGGAAAGGCAGGGTTACCCACACAGTGCAGAGCAGTGCATTTGTTACCATGCGTGACATGCGTGACATTCGGGCACCCCCAACTAACAGAAAAACAACCCCTGGTAGTTAGAGCATGACCCGGTTTGTTAACCCAAAGCTAACATGGGTTAACCAAGGGAGGAAAGTTAACAAATTGTTAACACGACCGCCAGGTCGCGCTCCGCAGTCGCGATGGAAGGCGAAGCAACCGCGACCCCCAATGTTCGAACCAATGCACACACGCAGCCTTTCCGCGGCAAAGCTAGACGCAGAGCTACTGTGCTCGGCCGGTGTTTCACTCTGCTTAAAGCAGGCCATGGCTGGTCGGCTGTAGCTTTGGGGGTTGGCTGTAGCGACTTTGTGTTCGACTTTGTATATGGTGACGAACAAGGACGCTATTGTCCCGTTAGCTAGGGTGGTGGCGGGGATGATGGCGGCAGGCATCGCAGGCGAAAATGCATCGTGCCAGGCCAAGTCAGGCTAATCAGGCTAACTAGTCAAGCACTCTCCGCACTAGCGGGACTAGCTCCGGGTAGCTACAGCTCTCTACGGCGCTACGGGAGGCACATTACAACATCAGCATTATTATGCTTGCTATGCTAGGCGCCGTAATGAACAGCACGCAGCAACAAAAGGACCACAATGGCTGCGCGGCTTGCTCAGCGGCTTGCTCAGCGGCTCAGAGGCTTGCACGCCGGCGCACCACTACCTCTCAGCTAATACTAGCTCATACGGTTACCCCAATGCTCTCAACGAAGCCCATTGCCTGGCTCTGTAGATGTCGGGAGCGTTCTTTGTTGTATATTCGTGTATAGACCTCTAGTAAACCCCCATCGCACTCCGGGTCGTCAGGGTGTTAGGCTCAAGGTGTTAACGTTACGTAATTGAGTTTTACTCGATTGTAATCGTTAATAGACCTCATTTTAAGAATCGTTAACTGGGCAATAAACCGGATGTTTTGCACGGGGTGTGACCCCCCACCGAGATGGTTTGCACGGACTTTTTGCACGGCCGCGGTGCAAAACATGTTATAACCAAAAGCCAGGGGGGTTATTTTCTGGGTTCTCCGATGGGCGGGCCAGGCGGTGGTGGTCAGCGCAAAGACAAGAGGCCCGCTAGCTCTACTAGCACGAAAGCGTTCTGTCACGACCCAACCTGATAGCGATGTCGACGACGAAGTTGTGGAGCCAGTGCAGTTGGCGAGACAGCCCGCTGGGTGGTTGCAAGCACTGGCACTGGCACTGGCAAGTTAACTTTGTCGCGCGATGCTGCACAGGAGCACTAGAGGAACACTCTCATCTTGAGTAGCTCATCCATTACAGGCGTCAGCAGATGAAGCCAAACACAATGACTTGCGACAGCAACCTCTGGGAGTAGAGCTGTTGGACTACGCCAAGGCTGGCAAGATGGTGCATGCATGATGCATGTACCCCCTATTGACAACTGATTCAGGGGATGCAAGCTGTGAGCAGCCACCAGCCCAGCCAGTTGCCTAGCACAACCCAGCCTAGCGTAGGGACCCCCTTCCTGCCCAGCCCCAGGGCCCCCCTGCTGCCCAGCCCCCGGACCCCCGCTGCCCAGCCCTGCTGCCCAGCCTTGGGGCAGCCCTGCTGCCCAGCCCTGGGGCAGCCCTGCTGTGGCAGCCCTGCTGGGGCAGCCCTGCTGGGGCAGCCCTGCTGCCCAGCCCTGCTGCTCAACCCTGCTGCCCAGCCCTGCTGCCCAGCCCTGCTGCCCAGCCCTGCTGCCCAGCCCTGCTGCCCAGCCCTGCTGCTCAGCCCTGCTGCCCAGCCCTGCTACTGAGCCCTGCTGCCCAGCCCTGCTGCCCAGCCCTGCTGCCCAGCCCTGCTGCTCAGCCCTGCTGCCCAGCCCTGCTGCCCAGCCCTGCTGCCCAGCACTGCTGCTCAGCCCTGCTGCCCAGCACTGCTACTGAGCCCTGCTGCCCAGCCCTGCTGCTCAGCCCTGCTGCCCAGCCCTGCTACTGAGCCCTGCTGCCCAGCCCTGCTGCCCAGCCCTGCTGCCCAGCCCTGCTGCCCAGCCCTGCTGCTCAGCCCTGCTGCCCAGCCCTGCTGCCCAGCCCTGCTGCCCAGCCCTGCTGCTCAGCCCTGCTGCCCAGCCCTGCTACTGAGCCCTGCTGCCAAGCCCTGCTGCTCAGCCCTGCTGCCCAGCCCTGCTACCCAGCCCTGCTGCCCAGCCCTGCTGCCCAGCCCTGCTGCCCAGCCCTGCTGCCAAGCCCTGCTGCCCAGCCCTGCTGCCCAGCCCTGCTGCCCAGCCCTGCTGCCCAGCCCTGCTGCCCAGCCCTGCTGCTCAGCCCTGCTGCCCAGCCCTGCTGCCCAGCCCTGCTGCCCAGCCCTGCTGCTCAGCCCTGCTGCCCAGCCCTGCTACTGAGCCCTGCTGCCAAGCCCTGCTGCCAAGCCCTGCTGCCCAGCCCTGCTACTGAGCCCTGCTGCCCAGCCCTGCTGCCCAGCCCTGCTGCCCAGCCCTGCTGCCCAGCCCTGCTGCCCAGCCCTGCTGCCCAGCCCTGCTGCCCAGCCCTGCTGCCCAGCCCTGCTGCCCAGCCCTGCTGCCCAGCCCTGCTGCCCAGCCCTGCTGCCCAGCCCTGCTGCCCAGCCCTGCTGCCCAGCCCTGCTGCCCAGCCCTGCTGCCCAGCCCTGCTGCCCAGCCCTGCTGCTCAGCCCTGCTGCCCAGCCCTGGGGCAGCCCTGCTGCCCAGCCCTGCTGCCCAGCCCTGCCGCCCAGCCCTGCTGGACAGCCCTGCTGCCCAGCCCCGCTGCCCAGCCCTGCTGCCCAGCTCTGGGGCAGCCCTGGGGCAGCTCTGGGGCAGCTCAGCCTCCCCCTCCCCTCCCCTCCCCTCCCCTCCCCTCCCCTCCCCTCCCCTCCCCTCCCCTCCCCTCCCCTCCCCTCCCCTCCCCTCCCCTCCCTCGCAGCCTCAGCCAACCTGCTTGTGACTGAGATGGTCACGAAGGCGCTTGCCCAAGCCCTGCAGCTTCCTGTGAAGGGTGATGCTGCTGGTAATGAAGTTGTGGCATCAAGCGGGCATTCTTTGGCAGTCATGCCCTCTCAGGTGCCTGGCAAGGCGCAGCTCGAGATGTGTATGCAGCATTATTGAACAACCTGGAGCAGAGATTAGGCTGCTAGTAGCAGGCACGTACAACATAGGCAGGTGAGGCTGTACAACTGACTTCATTGGTTGCAAAATTACCTGCCCTGCTCTTATTCATTTGCGTTGATACACTGTAAGAAAGACGGGATTTCAAGTTGTGCCAAGCCTGCCCTGCCAAGTGTCCCCAGGCAGCACCACCCTACCCACTAGCTGCAGGGGTTCTGGCACCACTAGGAGCATGGCTGGCAGCAGCACCACCCTACCCACAAGCTGTAGGGGTGCTGGCACCACATGAGCATAGTAGGCAGCAACACCACCCTACCCACTAGCTGCAGGGGTGATGGCACCACCAGGAGCCTAGCTGGCAGCAGCACCACCCTACCCACAAACTGTAGGGGTGCTGGCAACAACATGAGCATAGTAGGCAGCAGCACCACCCTACCCACAAGCTGTAGGGGTGCTGGCAACAACATGAGCATAGTAGGCAGCAACACCACCCTACCCAATAGCTGCAGGGGTGATGGCACCACCAGGAGCCTAGCTGGCAGCAGCACCACCCTACCCACAAACTGTAGGGGTGCTGGCACCACCAGGAGCACAGCTGGCAGCAGCACCACCCTACCCACTAGCTGTAGGGGTGCTGGCACCACCAGGAGCCTAGCTGGCAGCAGCACCACCCTACCCACAAACTGTAGGGGTGCTGGCACCACCAGGAGCACAGCTGGCAGCAGCACCACCCTACCCACAAGCTGTAGGGGTGCTGGCAACAACATGAGCATAGTAGGCAGCAACACCACCCTACCCACTAGCTGCAGGGGTGATGGCACCACCAGGAGCCTAGCTGGCAGCAGCACCACCCTACCCACAAACTGTAGGGGTGCTGGCACCACCAGGAGCACAGCTGGCAGCAGCACCACCCTACCCACTAGCTGTAGGGGTGCTGGCACCACCAGGAGCCTAGCTGGCAGCAGCACCACCCTACCCACAAACTGTAGGGGTGATGGCACCACCAGGAGCACAGCTGGCAGCAGCACCACCCTACCCACTAGCTGTAGGGGTGCTGGCACCACCAGGAGCCTAGCTGGCAGCAGCACCACCCTACCCACTAGCTGTAGGGGTGCTGGCACCACCAGGAGCACAGCTGGCAGCAGCACCACCCTACCCACAAACTGTAGGGGTGCTGGCACCACCAGGAGCACAGCTGGCAGCAGCACCACCCTACCCACTAGCTGTAGGGGTGCTGGCACCACCAAGTGCACATCTGGCAGCAGCACCACCCTACCCACTAGCTGTAGGAGTGCTGGCAGCACCAAGTGCACATGTAGCAGCAGCATCACCCTACCCACTAGCTGCAGGGGTGCTGGCACAACCCGGAGCATAGCCGGCAGCAGGATGGAGATGATTAGGCATATGGACTGTATGACTTGTATGTATAAGTCCTATCTGAAGGCTGCGCGTTTGCGCATGCTCTTCAGCATATCGTTATAAACATACATATGAACTGTTCTGCATTGAGGCTGGGGCCTGGCAGTCACGGGAACAAGGCCTGGCACAGTGACATTGCACATGGAACTCGAGTGTTCACCCCTGGTGTTCTGTGTGCGGCAATGGCTAGCTCGAACGCAGCGACACCAGTGGAGCTCGAACGCAGCGACATGAGTACCTTCGGCCCGGACTGCGGGCTGCGGACCCTTGCGGACCACTGCGACCGAAACATAGCATCTTACATAGCAATCTACATAGCTGGTGATGGAACGGCTTGTTTCCTCAAGCAGGTCTCAAGCTCAGGTCACACCCTGCAAAGCTAACTTCAACGTGAGTTGCGACGGCCATATTGATCAGCGCAACGCGCTGATAGCAGCTGCGCGAAGAACGGCCGTCGGTGCGTCGGGCGCAAACCTCCTCACTCCCCTCACACCGTCCGTCGCAAACCTCCAGTATCCAGATAATACACACGGTTAAAAATCTGACCATTCTCAGATTCGGTACATCAGTAAAAGGCAGAAAAGTTTGAAGCCCCAACCGCCAGCTCCGCCAGGCCGCAGCCGCACCCAGCGGCAACTAGCCGTTCCCAGCACGTTGCGGGGCAGCCAATGCGCTGGCTCCCTGCGCCCGCCCCCACCACAACGCAGAATCTTGCTGAACTACGCAATGCAGCCAGGAAACCCGCGCCGAGAGCGGGGCGCAGGCCAAACCGTTAAGTTCAGCATGAGTGGTACTGCCAGCCCAGCGAGCCCAGCCCAGCGAGCCCAGCCAGCCCAGCCTTTGCGAAGGCGAAGCCGCCCTGGTCAGCCTGCTCCCCAGCGTGCAACTCAGCATGCATACCACGACCAGCTGGAGCTCCAGGACCAGGTAGACCCAGATCAGGAGCAGGACCAGGACCAGGAGGCATGCTGTCTTGGTGCAGGAGGCAGCAAGCGGCAGGCAGCAGGCGGCAGGGGCCACCAACATAGGGTTGAAGCAGTTAATGCCGCTTGGCGAGATCGTGAGGCTGCGGACAAGCATGACCTTGTTGCGTACGCGCCCTCACAAGCAGCAGCAGCGGCTCGCCGGCAGCGGCTTATTCAGGATGACTTCCAAGACCAGATCAACCAGGAACAGATCCATTGCTGTCCTGGTGCAGCAGTGGTGCAGCAGCCAGACAAATGGTGCACAGTGGAGTATGTCAGCATGCAGCACCGCTGCACTCTGCGCATACACCAGCGTATTTGCACAGGGTGCAACAACGCGGTGCCGGTGTCACCTGTCCCCCATGGGTGCTGGGGCAACACCCCCAAGGAGCCCAGCATCTGGTTTGATCAGACCCTCCTGCAGGCGTACTCGCCAGCCATGGCGCACGCCATGAGCATGTTAGGTAGGACACTTGCATCTTTGCTCTCGCACCTTTGCATGGTGTCTGCATGGCTAGTTGGTTTGCTACCACTGCATAGCTGGTTAGCTGACACTGTCTGTCTTTTGCACAGGGTACACAGAAATGATTCACACAGTGCACCACCCCTACACGCTTCACCCAGCAAGGCTGCCCATCAGGGTTGACGCGCTGAGTAACGCGTACTTCAGCTACCAAGCAGCGGCGCATGGTGCCACCACCTTGACAGCCCTGGGTTGCTCAAGGCTGCCTAATGGGCCCTTTGCTGACTGCCCACTCTGCGTCACCTTGCCTGGTGCGCCTCAGCAACACGGCAGCAACAAGTTCTTTCACTTGTGTAGCACATGGGTGTGGCACATGCTATGATGCTGATGTTGCCGCAGAGGAGGAGGGGGAAGCAGGAGCAGGCCCCTTTGACGCCGAAGGTGCAGCAAGTTGTGGGGCAGAAGGTAATCAATGTAAGCTCTGTAAGCTCTGTAGCTGTCCTTGTTGTCAAGTTTTGACAATGTTTTAGTGCATGCTGTTGAAATGTAGTTGGTCCAGCAGTAGGCGACGCAACAGGTAAGCCACCTGTTCCCACCTGTTTGCACTCCCACCCACACCTCACCCTGCCATGCGCATTGCCCTTGTGCAGGTTTGTGTGCACCCACTCCTTACCCTGTGGCGTTCAGCATTGATGCAGTGCAAAAGTTCTGCCACTTTAAGAGCGCTGGTCTGGCAAGCCAGGCTATCCAGCCGCGCATTTCCACCTACGTAGACATTGGGCTGGATGGGCTAGATGGTGTGGTGCAGCGGAGGCATGCAGCTGGGGAGCTGAACCTGGCCTACAGCATGGCTGGGGGGGACCTAGGAGTCGACCACTCCTGCTCAGCTCAGCTGTCCTGCTCCAGACCCACTGCTGCAAAGGCTGCAGCCAGGGGCATCGACGTCTTTGGGGTGGTCGGGGCCACCTGCTGCCATGGTGTGCCTGCGCGAGGTCTCTTCTGTGACATGAGGACGCCGGAGCAATTCACCTACTACCTTCTGCTGCTGGAGAGAGCGCTGCTGCATGTCACATCCTGCCACATCTACGTGGACTTTGCCTGCCGCTTGAAGAAGACTTGGAAGAACTACGTGGGCGTGCATGGCCTGAGGCCTGCATGGGCTGACGTGGAGTTGTGGGTGCCCTGGATGCACGCAGCCTCGCATGACCAACCCTGCCAGATGGAGAACAATGCGCGCTTCCAAGAGGGGGCTGCTTGGCGTGTGGGCGAGCAGGCTGAGCAGTCATGGGCAGGGCTGAAAGTGAGTTGAGCGCTCACAATTGTCTGTAATGGCCAGCAGCAATGTGGGTGCAATGTGGTCAGCAACAGTGCAATACTTCGGCACTTTGGGCACTCGGCACTGCTTGGCACTGCATGCAGGACATGAGCCCGTTGGTGAAGTACATGACACATGCTCACCGCACAGACGCCATGCAGATCGTATTGGCTGGCATTGCGTTTGACAAGCAGGCCAACATGGTCGACTTCTTGATTGGCAAGCATGCCGACATGCTGAAAAAGAAAGGTGCGGGTGAGGCTAGGGCTGCCACCGCACTTGCTGCCTTCACATGCCACAATGTACCAGCCTGTGTCTAGGTTGTGCGTGCATGCAGCCGACTTGGTCATGCAGCTGGCAGAGCTAAAGACCAAGGCTGCGGCAGCTGGCATCACCGATGGAGAGGACGCCGCAGCTCAGTACAAGGCGCAGCACCAGCGGACCAAGACCATTGCTGCCAACCCTGACTGGTCTGTGAGTGCACGCAAAAGGGTTAGGGGGGTCGCAGGGCTGCAAAGCAGATTCAGCAAGTGTGTGTATTGCTGTGGACGTTGCTTGCAGGCAGAGTATGTGCTGCTGAAGCTCACTACTCAGGCCTTCCGCTACATGTCAGGCCAAGTTCTGCTTGTGGACACATGCTCCGACAGCCTGCCCATGCCCACACCCGAGATGGCCGACCTCCTGACCGACGGGAAGAAGGTGACACAGCTGGGGGCCATGGAGGAGAAGGTGCTGATGCTGGGCATGACCCACCGTGTCAACAACCAGTCCGGCTCCTGGTGCAGCCCTGACGTGGCTGGCTCCGTGCACACCCTGGGCTTGGCGAGGCTGAAGGCTGCGAAGATGGCTAGGTGAGCGCAAGGTGGAGACACATCTCACTCACAGCAGACAGCCAGCCAGCTACAGGCAACCAACACAGTCATCATCAAGGCCTTGTGCCTTGTTGTGTGTGTGCCTATGCAGCCTGCAGAGCATGGTGTGGCAGGCCGTGCTACTCGTGACCCAGCTGGAGACCCAGCAGAAGGAGTGGGGCGTGGCAGACAAGGACACCAGAGCCTTGGCAAGACAGAGCCAAGCCAAGATGAAGCAAGCCCACCAGCTGGTGGACCAGCTGGCACTGTGGGAGGTGCTTGGCACTACCCAGCATCCCAACCAGGTCAGCATGTGTGGCATCAAGGCTGTTAGCATGCATGTGGCAGCATATGGCTGCAGTTGTGGCAGCTAGCTAGGTCATGCCTGGGCACAATCTGGCACTCCTGGGCATGCCCTTGCAGGTTCGCGTGACCAGCAGCCAGCTGCGTAGCATGGTGCGGGGGGAGCCAGCACCTTGGGAGAGGGAATCCCAGACCTCTCAAGAGGGCAAGGTCCTCTTCTTTGGTCGGCAGTTCTTCCACCTGCTCAGCGACAGCCAGAGATGCTTGGAGCAGCTAGCGTTGCTGAAACTAGAGCGAGCACGGCTGAATGCATGGCTGCACTTCATTTTGCGTGCTAGCCGGGCTGCATACGCAGCAGCGCAGGCGGGGGAGGGAGCGCAGGCAGGTGGGAGGCAGTTCTACCTTCAGCAGCACATCACTCACTATGAGGGCATGCTGGCACAGTTGCAGAAGCTGCTGTGGGCATGAACGAAGTATCCTGAGGCTGGGCGCATGGGGGTGCCTACAACGCCTTTTTCTAATTGCTTGACATAACGTCAGCAATATGATGGAGCTGGCTGGAAGCCTCATGATGAGGTGGATAAATTGTACACATGTGCCGAAGATTGGCGTGTAACGACAGCATGACTAGCTTGACAAGCTTGTAATGTAAGCATTCCAATAAAAAAAGCTCAACTACCACGAGTGTTGCACCGCTTCAGCCGTCGACCGTGAATGGGCAAAGGGCAGCATGCGACAACGTGACTTCAAGAGTCAGCGTCAAAGTGGGTGCTGAGCTGGGTTAGCTGTGACACATTGGGTGTGGATCACTGCCAGGCTTGCACTTGCTAGGCATAACCATGATGCATACATGCAAGGGGGGTATGCAGCAGGTGGCTACCACGTTTGCAGCATTAGCGCATCACCGCGTAGTGGTGTTGTCCATACAAGGGGCATGTGGCGCACCACACCCTAGCATGTGGCTGGATCTGGTGAGCCTCCACTATAGGTACTATCCGTAGTACAGCTAGCTGTGACACTTTAGATGTGGATCACTGCCAGGCTTGCACTTGCTAGGCATAACCATGATGCATACATGCAAGGGGGGTATGCAGCAGGTGGCTACCACGTTTGCAGCATTAGCGCATCACCGCGTAGTGGTGTTGTCCATACAAGGGGCATGTGGCGCACCACACCCTAGCATGTGGCTGGATCTGGTGAGCCTCCACTATAGGTACTATCCGTAGTACAGCTAGCTGTGACACTTTAGATGTGGATCACTGCCAGGCTTGCACTTGCTAGGCATAACCATGATGCATACATGCAAGGGGGGTATGCAGCAGGTGGCTACCACGTTTGCAGCATTAGCGCATCACCGCGTAGTGGTGTTGTCCATACAAGGGGCATGTGGCGCACCACACCCTAGCATGTGGCTGGATCTGGTGAGCCTCCACTATAGGTACTATCCGTAGTACAGCTAGCTGTGACACTGCCAGGCCTGCGTACTACAAACATGTTTGCCATGACCATACACCTGGGCAACGCGACCATGTGCCCATACTTTGCAGCTGGCATCAATGCTTGTCTACGAAGTTAGTAAAGTTGGGCCATTGTGGCATGGAGTCAGTGGTGGGGAGCTGTGTGGGTGTTTGGTATGAAGTGTGTCGTCTTGACATTGACGTAGACGCTTTGACGGTCATTACCCCCCCTTTAGAGAGAGAGATTGCAAGCGTGACTGTTACAACACGTGCAAGCGTGACTGTTACAACACGAGCAAACATCTAAGAATTGAACCTAATGCGACCATGGAAAGGCATGAAAGAAACATATGGAGCTGGGTGTCCACAGGGCTGGGCTTAGTGACATGAGCGGCATGAGCGCTGCCGTTGCATGCCATCACCGCTCCATGCGTGACACTGAGCACACAAATCCCTGTCCGTTCACTGCTGAATACACTTGCTTGTACACTGTGTTGGTCACTGGAAGCTCTAGCACTTGCATGCGGTGCAGAAATGCCACCAAGGCATCGTTGATGATGATGTTGCTCTTGTCTTGTGCATGCAGAGCAAGTGCAGTCTTGGCACGCTTCTCCACCTGGCCCCGACCCATGGATGCCACTTCTTCAACACCTGTAATGCACAGGAAGAGCCATGAAGAGGAGCATGTGGCTGGTGACAAAGCATCAAGCCGCCGCAGGGTGCAGGGGCAGGTAGGCAACCTGGCAGGGGGTATGGTGATGGGAGGGAAGGAGTATAGGGAGGAGCGAACTGGAAGATGGTGGGGTTTGGTTGGTTGGCAGGTCAGGAGGGGGGTTTGCTTTCGGTACCTGGCTGAACTGTGCCGCTTGCGGACCCTCTCCTTGCTGTTGCCACCATTAGGGGCACATCTGCGGGTGCGGGGGAATTGTGCTACAATGAGTCCACAACAACCTGAGTTTTACCAATGCTGCATTGAGTGCTTTACCAGTGTAAGTGGGAGGTCTCTTACTTACTCAGGTGGCTCCTGCCAGGTTCCAAGTGCTGCTGCTGCTGCAGGGTAGGGGGCACAGTAGGGCAGGGCTGGAGGAGCTGTTGCTGCAGCAACTGATACAGCTGCAGGGCAGGGGCAGGGCCAGGGGCAGGGCCAGAGGCCACAAGGGTGTGCTGCTGCTGTTGCTGGCCTTGGCCAGGGCATCTGGGGGTGAATTGTAGCTGCAGGGCAGGGGCAGGGCCAGGGGCAGGGGCCACAAGGGTGTTTTGCTGCTGCTGCTGCTGCTGCTGCTGGCCTTTGGCAGGGCACCTGGGGGTGATGTGTAGCCGCAGGGCAGGGCCAGGGGCCACAAGGGTGTGCTGCTGCTGCTGCTGGCCTTGGCCACGGCACCTGGGGGTGACCTGGAGCTGCAGGGCAGGGGCAGGGCCAGGGCCAGGGCCAGGGGCAGGGCCAGGGGCAGGGCCAGGGCCAGGGCCAGGGGCCACAAGGGTGTGCTGCTGCTGGTGCTGGCCTTGGCCAGGGCACCTGGGGGTGACCTGGAGCTGCAGGGCAGGGGCAGGGCCAGGGCCAGGGCCAGGGCCAGGGGCAGGGCCAGGGGCAGGGCCAGGGGCCACAAGGGTGTGCTGCTGCTGCTGCTGGCCTTGGCCACGGCACCTGGGGGTGACCTGGAGCTGCAGGGCAGGGGCAGGGCCAGGGCCAGGGCCAGGGCCAGGGGCAGGGCCAGGGGCAGGGCCAGGGGCCACAAGGGTGTGCTGCTGCTGCTGGTGCTGGCCTTGGCCAGGGCACCTGGGGGTGACCTGGAGCTGCAGGGCAGGGGCAGGGCCAGGGCCAGGGGCAGGGCCAGGGGCCACAAGGGTGTGCTGCTGCTGCTGCTGCAGGCCTTGGCCAGGGCACCTGGGGCTGACCTGTAGCTGCAGGGCAGGGGCAGGGCCAGGGCCAGGGCCAAGGCCAGGGCCAGGGGCAGGGCCAGGGGCAGGGCCAGGGGCCACAAGGGTGTGCTGCTGCTGCTGGTGCTGGCCTTGGCCAGGGCACCTGGGGGTGACCTGGAGCTGCAGGGCAGGGGCAGGGCCAGGGCCAGGGGCAGGGCCAGGGCCAGGGGCAGGGCCAGGGGCAGGGCCAGGGGCCACAAGGGTGTGCTGCTGCTGCTGCTGCAGGCCTTGGCCAGGGCACCTGGGGGTGACCTGGAGCTGCAGGGCAGGGGCAGGGCCAGGGCCAGGGGCAGGGCCAGGGCCAGGGGCAGGGCCAGGGGCAGGGCCAGGGGCCACAAGGGTGTGCTGCTGCTGCTGCTGCAGGCCTTGGCCAGGGCACCTGGGGCTGACCTGTAGCTGCAGGGCAGGGGCAGGGCCAGGGCCAAGGCCAGGGCCAGGGGCAGGGCCAGGGGCCACAAGGGTGTGCTGCCACAAGGGTGTGCTGCTGCTGCTGCTGCAGGCCTTGGCCAGGGCACCTGGGGCTGACCTGGAGCTGCAGGGCAGGGGCAGGGCCAGGGGCAGGGGCCACTGGGGTGTGCTGCTGTTGCTGTTGCTGCTGCTGGCCTTGGCCAGGGCCCCTAGGGGTGTGTTGCAGCTGAAGGGCAGGGCCAAGGACAGGGGACACTGGGGTGTGCTGCAGGCCAGGGTCAGGGCCAGCGGGCTCTGTGGTGTGCTCCTTCTCTAGCCCTGCACAAACAAAACATAGTTGCCTTGCTCTAGAATGTGTGCACACCTTGAGCACATCTCTTCCCACCTGTGAACTTACGTGGTTTCTTGGTCTTTACAGTGGTTGTGGCCTCATCACTGTTCCACTGCGAAAACAAAGGGCAGCAGAGCAGTGTAGGGCAAGGCAGTGCAATGAGTGAGTACAAGCACAAGTAACAAGGTGTGCACCTTTGGGCCCATGAGCTCCAGTTTCCGCTGCTCCATCTCATGGCGCATATTCTGCAGGTGCTTGGCTACAACACCTACATTTGCTAACCCCTTGCTGCTGGTGATGGTGGCCATCACAAGCCCCAAGTCCGGCATGAGGGAGGGGTGCACTTGGCTAGCTGCTATGATGTTCGGGCCATGCGCGCAATAGTGGTCGCAATTGGAGTTGGAGGGTGCTGTTGTAAACCAGATGACGTGCTGCGAGCGGAAAGGCGCATCTATAGGTACGAAAGCAGCATGTATGGCTCTCCTTTTTGCCAGCCTCCAGCTGCTCCAGGCGCTCGTGAACTTCGTCTTCGCCCGTGCAAGTACTTGGCTCTCGATGCTGAGATTGTTGCATGTCTGCGGGCTATCGACTGGCTGCATTGCGTAGTTGAGCAGCGTTCAGCGTTGTGGTGGGGGCGGGCGCAGGGAGCCAGCGCATTGGCTGCCCCGCAACGTGCTGGGAACGGCTAGTTGCCGCTGGGTGCGGCTGCGGCCTGGCGGAGCTGGCGGTTTGGGCTTCAAACTTTTCTGCCTTTTACTGATGTACCGAATCTGAGAATGGTCAGATTTTTAACCGTGTGTATTATCTGCCAGTATAACTGCAGCGACCTGGTGTATTAACAAAAAGTGTTACCAACGAACACGTAACAGCCGGCCAACACCATCGCAGGTGACAAGAAGCATCACATTGCGCGGCTTCGCCGCGTCAAGAGAGCTTCGCCTACGTAAAACTCAATTACACTAGATAATGGAGTCGCTTGGGCCGTTTTAGGCGGTTGAAAAAGGCTCGGTCTCGGCCCTGGCGCGGGGCAGCTCTCGACCTCAGCCAGCGGCCACGTCGCTACGCTCCGTGACCGCTGGCTTCGGTCTCGAGCTGCCCCGCGCCAGGGCCTCGGCCTCGCCTGTTACAACCGCCTAAAACGACCCGCGACACCATTATCTACTACTTAACAGGCCCAAACATCAGGATGTTAACGTTAACAGTCGTGCCCTACTGGTAGTAGGACGCCTGTAACTCTGCACTTACTGCGCCACATTTTATGCTAGATGATTCACAATGTAGCCAGCACAGCTAGCTA
Source organism: Haematococcus lacustris (assembly GCA_030144725.1). Classification (NCBI taxonomy): domain Eukaryota; kingdom Viridiplantae; phylum Chlorophyta; class Chlorophyceae; order Chlamydomonadales; family Haematococcaceae; genus Haematococcus; species Haematococcus lacustris. Next base: position 3,999,344 of record JASKMD010000009.1, read on the forward strand.
CCATTGACCCATCCATAGTAATTATGCAGTCAGTAGCCTAAATATACACTGAGTAGGCCGTGCACAGCAAAGCATCAATGTTATTAATTTAAACTTGAGCCGTTGCGGAGCATGCAGTCATCGCTGCGACCGCCCGCGTCGCTTAGGCTGCTCTACACGAGCATGCGCGTCGGCGGCAGCAGTCGGATCGGAGAACGGTTGCGGGAATATGGCACTGAGCCCACCTCCCCCCCATACCTGGAGGGCAACGCCACAGCTCGACCATTTGGACTAACAGCATGCTACTTACTAGGTTAAGCTCATCTAGGACAGTGCTACCAACTCTTATACTCAGGCGTTCCCAACATGGGGTTGGTAATCTTCTTGCAACTGCGGCCCATCTACTCCATCATTTGATGTAACGTTTGCTGCGTCTGCTGCAATGCGAGAATGCGAATTTAATGTAAGACTGGAATTGCCATCGGAGTCACATGTGACCCCGGATGTGTCCCAATCACAGACTGTGGTTAGCTACACTGGTAAGCTACGTCCTTGACTATCCGTTAGCGATGCACGGCATGTCGGTGGCGCACACCACCGAAGTCCGGCAAACATGGCTGCGTGAACTTCCTGATGGTGCAGGCAGCTTGGCGAGGATGTGAGGATTTCCTTGAGTGCTGACGGCAGCGCTACAACGCTATAATGGTGGGCGCCAGGCTAGCAAACCCACCCACCCCTCAACAACAGCCTCAACTCAGGTGAGGAAAGTTGTTGAGTCGACATCTTTGCTGCTTTTTGCCACCGCCGCTGAGCTCCAGCCAAACTCCCTTCACTCTTGTCCAAGATGACTATTACGTGCATCACCAGAACAAAGAAACATAGCTATTGGTTAAACGCACGATGATTGGGACCACTCCAAAGGCACAGCAATTGTTGGCTGCAGGTGCATGATGAGTAGGCACCCCCTTCCACCACCCCCTTCCAGCCCACCTAGCCCTACTCCCCGCCCATCCCCGCCCATCCCATCTCTCCAGCCCTCCCCTCCTCCCACCCACTCCCACTCCCTCCCACCCTCTGTAAGCCATGGGCAAGAGGCCGAGCAAAGCTCTCCGTGCCCATCTGAAGGCGTTAAATAGCTCTCCCCAGGCAGGCCACCGCCACTGCCCTAGTGGTATGAAGGCTGCGGTGGGCAGGGCACAGGCTGAGGTGCAGCGACTGCGGGATGTGGAGCAGTCCCTTATGGGCACCATGGATGGGTTGCAGAGCGATCTAGACGACCTGCAGGCAGCGCACCAACGCCTGCAGGATGAGCATGCGGCTTTGCAGCAGGTGGCATCCAGAACAGCAGCTACCAATCACTCCCTACGGGCTGCTCGACGCCGCCTCCAGGGTCAGGTGCATATGTACCGGCACAAATGCCGCCCCCACCACTCCCCACTCACTTTCAAGCAGAGGCAGCAGCTGCTGGTTTTGGAGCAGCACCCAGTCTCAGAGGAGGTGTTGAGGCGGTGTGCAGAGGCTGGCTACTGAAGGCTGGATAGCCATGGTCGGCCCATGGGCAGCATGCCAGACCAGCTCAGCCCATCCGGCCTCGCACCCTCACCAACAGACACCTTCATTCCAACTCAAGAGGGCCCTGTGGGGAGGCCAGCAGCCAGGACTGCACCCTATAATGCTCACCACTGCTTGAGCACCGTCAGGTTGCATCTAGAGACCGGTGTCAGCCGCCGTGCCCTCTCCAAGTGCCGGCAATTCTTCGTCTCTGAGCAGTGCGTCCTCCCGAACCCACACCGGCCAGGCAAGACATCCACAGTTGGGCGTGAATTCCACATCGTGTCCACCTACATGCGGCGCAAGACCCTTGGTAAGATGCAAAGGGGAAGGCAGGGTGGCGTGGGTGGGAAGGGGCTGGGAGAGAGTGGAAGGGGGTGGAAGGGAGTGGTAGGGGGTGGGGGGGGGGCCTGAGGGGGGGGCTGAGGCTGGGAATAA
>JASKMD010000009.1:4006311-4087846 GCA_030144725.1 Haematococcus lacustris
TGCTGCTGCCGACGCGCGTGCTCGTGTAGAGCAGCCTGAGCGACGCGGGCGGTCGCAGCGATGACTGCATGCTCCGCAACGGCTCAAATTTGAATTTCTAACTTTGATGCTTTGCTGTGCACGGCGTCCTGACTGGATAATTACTCCGGATGAGTGAAAGGTAGCTGGCTGGGTTTGCTACATTCTGAGCCAGCTAGCATAAATTTTGGCGCAGCGAGTGCAGAGTTACAGCCGTCCTACTACCAGGGGTCGGTTTACTGCCATTTTTTGAATGTTGGGAGCGCCTGAGTTACAGATCACTGCGCGTCTGCACATGCCCTATTTTGCGCAAGTGGATCCGAGCGTCTTCTTGGCACGCGCCGCCTCTGCTGCCGCCTCTGCAACGCCATGCCCTGCGTGCGACCCGCCACAGGGTCGAAGGGCCAAGACCCCTGGAGACCGATGTCCGAAAGGTAAGTCCGCAGGCGGGCTGACATTGCGTGACTGATGCTGTGCTGGCTCAGGGCTGCGATAGTGTCTTGCTTGGCTGTGGACGCGTCCAGGACCTGTTGGCAGGGCAAGGCAGGTGGGTTACCGCAAATTGGGGAGAAGCAGGTGGGGCAGGGGCAGGGGCAGGGGCAGGGGCAGGGCAGGGCAGGGCGGGGCGGGGCGGGGCGGGGCGGGGCGGGGCGGGGCGGGGCGGGGCGGGGCAGGGCAGGGCAGGGCAGGGCAGGGCAGGGCAGGGCAGGGCAGGGCAGGGCAGGGCAGGGCAGGGCAGGGCAGGGCAGGGCAGGGCAGGGCAGGGCAGGGCAGGGCAGGGCAGGGCAGGGCAGGGCAGGGCAGGGCAGGGCAGGGCAGGGCAGGGCAGGGCAGGGCAGGGCAGGGCAGGGCAGGGCAGGGCAGGGCAGGGCAGGGCAGGGCAGGGCAGGGCAGGGCAGGGCAGGGCAGGGCAGGGCAGGGCAGGGCAGGGCAGGGCAGGGCAGGGCAGGGCAGGGCAGGGCAGGGCAGGGCAGGGCAGGGCAGGGCAGGGCAGGGCAGGGGATGGAGGGTTCAGAGGGAGGACACTCGTGCCACATGAGGGAATGTTTCAAAGCATGACCTCTGAGGTGCGGGTTGCAAGTATGGAGGAGTTGCAGGGCGGGGTATAATATGCCTAACACTCACCAGCTGATGACCATCCGTTGACTCCAGACGTAGGAAACCTTTGCTGCCAATGCTGCCACCACTGGAGCTGCTGCTGTTGCTGCTGGACCCCCGGCTAGGCCCATCCCTAGGGCTGGAGGTCAGGTCCACCAGCAAGACAGCTAGTTGGGCCATGTCCAGAATAGGCACACCGTTCACCCTGTGCATGTGTGACATCATGATGCCCACATGGCAGCAGGTTTTGTATGAACAGCTGCCTAACTACTCTGACAATGTAGCAGCCATCAGGGAGCATCACACTTGTACTACAGCAACACACCTTCAGCAATGAGATGTGTGTCACACTATGGTGTGTGTCATGTAACACTTGTGAGCAACACATAAGAGACAGGCTTGCACTGCCTCTGCGAGAAGTCACGAGCACAAGCTGAAGCATGCGCGGTAGCTGGTGTGGTGCGCTCGCAAATGAGAGTGCTGCCACCGGAGTCGTACTGGCTCCACGACGCACGGTACTGACAGACTAGTAGCAAAGCAGCTGTAGTTGAACGACATAAGAGGCAGCAGTGTGGGTGTTCTGGCCTTGTTTGCCAAAGGTACATGTGGCTTGCAGCAGTATTTTTAGGTTTTCTGCGCCCTCGCTGCGGCGTTGCTGTGGCCTTGTTGCGCGGCTGCTGTACCCTTGCTGCGTCGTCGTTGTGTTTGAACCAGTGATGCAGAATTACATGTAATTTTACAAAATTACATGTAATTACACGCGTAATTCTGTAACTTTGTAACTTTGTAATTACATGGTTGTCCGCAGGGAAATCGTGTAATTACATACGGCCATGTAATTACGTAATTACAGACTCGCGCAGCAGGCCGTCGGCTATCGTCGCAACATGTCGGAGGCTTCACAACAATATAAGAAGCGGATGGCCTCAGGGCTGAGAGGCACATCGCTTCCTTCGCCACTGTTGCCCAGTGGACTTGGAGGCTCATTCATGAAGAGACACAAGACTCAGACGAAGTCGGCGTGGGTGATGGAACAGCTAACGGCCGTCACAATACCAACAAGCGACCCCGGCGAGACTGACGGCCATGTCGACGGCGTTCTACGCTATTCTTGCAATCACAAGGAGGCGAGCAGTAACAAGGACCGCCTTAAGAGACATCTCTTGCACTGCACCAAGTTTCTGGCCAGCACGCAGGCATTGAACATCGCCAAGACCTTCCCAGAACTCGCGGCAGCCATTGAAGCGTACAAGCAAGAGAACGAGGATGTTGTGACCACCCCGAGCAGCAAGTCGACAACTCGCGCAGGTGACCATCATCTCTGGACATGTTAGGAGGGTGTTAGGACGTGTTAGGAGGGTGCAATAGTACTTAACTATTGTTTATGTTCTGTGCACATTACAGGAAATGGTGGACAAAGGACGCTTTGCCAACGACTTGGTGAAGCTGATTGTGATGCAACCTCCCCTTCAACATCGTGGACAACCCAACGGTCAAGACCTGCAATGCCTGTCAAGCCTCTCTCGTGACCAGGTGCACTATTACCCCCTCCCAATCCCATGTGCTCATCACCACCACCTCCCAAACCCCTCCACCACCTCCCAGCACCTCCCAAGCACCACCCAGCCCACCACCTCCCAAGCCCTGCCCTGCCCTTAACTGCCCGGCCCGGCCCGGCCTGCCCAGGTTAGCAGAATCCTAGATGACTTATGTCTTGACCCTTTACCCCTACACTCTATGCCAACGTTTGAGCCATGGTGGGAACTGAACAGCTGCTTGGTGGAGCTGATGGTCCCCGTGGCTCAGCTATTGACAGCCATCCAAGCAGATCACGCCAACCTTGCGGACGTGCACTATGGCTTGGCCATAGTGGATAAGTGGTTTGGTGATGCCACCAGGTGAGACACTACCTCCACCCCACCCCACCCCACCCCACCCAACCCAACCCACCCCAACCCCACCCCACCCCACCCCACCTGACCTGACCTGACCTGACCTGACCTGACCCCACTATGTACAGGAAGGTGCCCATGGAGTTTGTGGACGAGGTGATGGAACCCCGTGGCCTGGTGGCGCAGGTATGGCTCAAAGCTGCCACACCTACAGTCTGTTCAGTGCCTTCAAGTTCATTTGGAGCGACCGGCGCTCACGATTGCTGCTAGGGCGCATGTGGATCATGTCCTTTGTGTTCTTCAACACACGGGTCATGACTCGCAAGGAGCATCACGCATCAGCTGAGGCACAAGAGGAGTGGGAGAGCTTCATTGCAGCCCAGGTAGTGTTGGATGCCCCTCAGCTATAGCATGCACATACACCCCACAGTGGTATTGCAAGACAGGGCTTGTGCAGCCTGGAGCGGGCAGCCTGTAGCGCGTAGCCTCAAGCTGGATGGTTTTGTTGTGTTGTGTGTCTTGTGTTGTCTTACCTTGTTGTAGAGGTAGGTATAGCATGGTGCCAGCAGCCAGGAGTGCCTAGCCCAGCCCAGCCCAGCCTAGCCCAGCGCGGTGTGGTGGGGTGGGGTGTGGTGTGGTGTTGACTTGGTGTTGTGGTGACTTGTGGTGACTTGGTGTGGTGTTGTGTGGTGTGGTGTTGACTTGTGTAGTTGCTTGTGCAAGTATCCCCGTCTTGACTGAGATGAATTGGTCGGTAGGACCCTGCATAGGGTCAGTAGGACCCTGCACAGGGCTAGTACTGGTGGGACCCTATACATGGTCGGTAGTTCTTCTATCAGGGCTCCTGGTGTCATTAAAGGTTGTCTAAGGATGACCCTACACAACTCTCAAGATGTCGGCTGAAGAAAACGAGCCAGTGAGGAGAAAAGCTGGTTGTAATTCCCTGTAATTACATGTAATTTACATGTAATTACATGTAAATTACATGTAATTACACGGCGTAAGTAAGTAAGTAACTTTGTAACTTTGTAATGCCGCATCACTGGTTTGAACACGGACCTGAACTACACAGTTTAAGTTGAGGAGGCGCACCTGTTGAGGCGACGCATTGGCGTCTTTCCAATCTCAGCCCCGTAGCCCTCTTCCACCACACTGCCGTCCAGCAGCTCTGACATGATGACGACCTGCGTGACATCACCACCACCTGAAAGGCCTGCACCACACCAGGCTGTGCCTCTCCCCATGAGGGGTACTTACAAAGACTTGTCAAACCCACTCTGACCTGACAGCCAACCTGTACAGGCAACACCCCAACGGGCCCTGCCAGCATACCATGTCATTTGAGCTTTTCTAGTAAGATCACAAGTGAGGGGGCGGACCCATTGGGCTGCGCTGGCCTGCATTTGCACTGGGTGAACAGGCTTGTGAGGCTTTTGTGCTCATGTTGAATGCAGAGTGAGGGCGTCCTTAGGCTAGCATGTGCACATGCAGTAGGGAAAGAAGCACCAAAGGTGTATCACCTTTGGTGTGAGGAGCAAGATGCGGGGATGCCAAGGGGTAGGAATGATGGGAACATCAGGGGCAGGGAGCACATAGCATGGTGGTAATGGTAGGTTGAGTTCAGCCAGGCTCCTGCTGAGTTTACGTTGGTCAGGCAAAACAATGCCAAGCAGGTAGGGTGGTGAGTGCCAGGGCGGGACCCACCCTCCTTGCCATCTAAATGACGGTGTGGCGGTGACATACCCAGCAGGCCAGAGTGACATGGCATGATACACATCTTGGCAGGCCCTCACTTGCTCGCCAGCACCTAGGGTTGGTATGGGGCGCTCCAAGGCTGCGTCAATGCCCAGGTGCCCAGCTCCCCAGTGGTGGCGGTCACTGCGCACAGGACAGCATCAGGGGCAGCGTGAAAGCTGCAAAGCGCAGGTCAGGGTCACGGCCAGGGCCAGGGTCAGGGTCAGAGGAGGTCCAACGCCAGGGTCAGGGTCAGGGTCGGGGCCAGGGTCAGGGTCAGGGTCAGGGTCAGGGTCAGGGTCAGGGTCAGGATCAGGGTCAGGGTCAGGCAGCACCTTGCAGGCCTGCTTGGCTCTGGCCGCAGTCTAGAGTACAGGAGGGGCACAGTAAGCTGGAGGAGCACCAGCCCTGCCACGATGAGGTAGTTGGGGCGGTTGCCCAGTGTGTTGATTGGGACCAGAGGCGGGGGGCTGCTCAACCTGCGGCAGGGCAGCGCAGGGCTGCCACATCAGGAGTGTCTCACACGAAGAGTGCCTCGCTACCGTCGCCACAGCAGAGACTGCTGCCATTCACGCGCCCCTGCCCTGTTTAGTCATCCAGCACATACCAAATCGCACGGCAAAATGCATGTACAAGGTTTTCATGCAAAACATATGGCGACAAAATATTCCACCCACACTGTTGCGAGACATGCGATCATGAAGTTGATGTCGAGGCTGTCAGGCCCTGCATCCCTACACGCATCGCTTTTCACGAACAGCACCGCTATGCACTCCAACGCCGAGGCACAACACTGGTGCCAGGTTCCATGCTGCTGTTGTTGTAGATTGTCAAGCCTTCAGGTTTAAAGTGTGAGGCATAGACGAAGTCTTTCTTTCTTTTCCCTCCCTCCCTTCCTTTCTTCCTTCCTTCCTTCCTACTTTCCTACCTTACTTCTTTTTTTCTTCCTTCTTTCCTTCCCTCCTTCCTTCCTTCCTTCTTTACTTTCTTCTTTCTTTCTTCCTTTGCAGGTCAGGTAATGAAGTACACACCAACCGCACTGTCACCAGTGGCCAAGCCAGGTCTCTGGTTGGCACACATTGGTGAGGGATTTGCTGGTGAACGCCACCAACAGCTGGTGTGTCATCCACTGTAGCTCACCGCCACCTGGGCCACAGCCAGGGCAGCAGCCCCTGAGCCACCTGCTTCAGGTCCTTTGCACCGCCACTCACCGCAGCTGCAGAGCCAACTCCTCGCCCCCACGCAGCACTGTGACGGGCAGCTGGTCTCCAACCTGGCGAGTGCTACTGCAGGGTCAGAGGGCAGGTAGCACACAACAGGACGCCAGGCATTCAGGGTAGCGTGGCAAGGTGGCATGGCACCAAGCGCTGAGGGTCAGGGTGCCATGAGGGAGGACAGGGTTACTGCCCTGCTGGCGTGACTGACCGCGATGGGCACAAGGGAAGTTTGAGCACCATGGTAACACAGTGAGAGTGAGAGTGCAAGTGGGAGGGAGAAGTGCGGCATCAGGATGAAAGACGATAGCGAGGAGTGAAGACCAGGGGGTGTGCTTGCAGGCAGGGTGGCAGACAGGCTGGCTGGCACCTGCAGAACCCGAAGAGCACGCGCTGGCGGGGGTCGCAGCAGGACAGTGCCATCAGCCGCGACAGCTTGGCCAGCGATTGAGGTCAGCACGTCCCCAGGCCTTAAAGCAGAGGAAGCCGAGCCGCCCGGGTCAACCGCTGTCACCAACACGCCTGCCGGCAGCCAAGGTGTCACTAAGGTGCCGCTAAGGTGCCAGTTAAGTGCCACTAAGGTGCCACGCCATGCAGTCACAAACCCACTTGGCCAACACGGAAAATGTAGCTGTACAGCGGGTGTCAATGGGGACGGCAGTAGCGCTGCTGTACCGCCACTTGACCAGCATGGGGATGAGGCATGGGAATGGGGTAGAGATACGATAAGGGGGAGGAGGCATGATGATGGTAGCAGCAGCAGCAGCAGCAGCAGCAGCAGCAGCAGCAGCAGCAGCAGCAGCAGCAGCAGCAGCAGCAGTAGCAAGACACGGCGGCAGCAGCAGTTTGGTGCGCCGCAGAGCAGTGGCAAAGTGGACTGAGCCACCAGGCAGGCTGCCCACCCCAGACCCACCTGGCTGCCGAGGTGTCAAGCCCAGGTGCGCCCGCATGCTCTCATTCTCCAGCCCCCTCCACCTCAACCCCAGGAAGGGCATGCCGCGCAAGCCCCCCAGCACACTGCCATGCGCCGCCAGCCGGTGGTCACCAGCCTCAGCAGAAGACAAGGGAGGAATGTGTCCCTCTCCATCTGGGGTGAGCCTGTGGCTATGGCTATGACTGTGGCTGCGGGTGAGGTTGAGGCTGGGGCTGGCACTGAGGCTAGGATGATCGATGGTTGTTGCAGCTAATCCAGGCTCTGTACTGGTCCAACTACTTTCTAAATTGCTGCTGCTGCTGCTGCTGCTGCTGCTGCTGGTGTGGAAATCGCTGCTGCCCCGGCTTAGATTAGTGGTGCTGCAGCTGCTGCTGCGATCATTGTCACTACTGCTGCTGCTGCCTGTGTTGCTGCTGTCATTGTTAAGGCCCAGGGGCAGCTGGTGATGTTGTGTGGCCATAGGCCCAGCACTCAGCTGGCTGTCACACTCAACCAGCAAGCCAGCCTCGGGGAAGGCGTTGGGTAGGGCTTCAAGCCGGACTGCAGGAAGAGCTTCAGGTGTGCAGCTGCTGTCCCTACAACTGAGAAGCGCTGCAGCATCCTGTCTGTTGGCGTCAATCCTGGCTGTCTGTACCTGAGCTGCCAACCAAGGCGGCAGCAAGCTGGGTTTCCTGCTCCCTGGCAGTGGCAAGGTTTGACTTGCTTGGTCGCCTGTCCGCGCAGGCCCTGCTATTCCGCCAATGGCTGCCAGCCCCTGCGGCGGTGCGTGGCCTGCGGTGCCTCGCCGGTCCGCGTCTTCCGGCCGCTGCTCGGCTCCTCGGCGGCAGGCTGCGTGCCAATCGTACAGCACGTGCTGCAGCACCAGCGATGGCAGGGCGTAGCCCACGTTCTCCACACTGTCCTCGTCACTGCCCTCACTCTCGTCACCGTCGTCGCTCTCGGATCCTTCTCCGGGCTCGAAGGAATCCAAGCCCTCCTCGTCATATCTGCGAGACAGTGATCCCAAGCAAGGCCGAACCGCATCCGCAACGCCGCGAACCACGGGGCTCCTTCGTGCATGCCGCGGCACAACAGGCATGCGGATCGAAGCGAGAAGTGAGCGATGGTGTGTCCAGTACAATTTGTCTTCCGCCCGAACCCTCCTGTACTACCAGGACCTCTTCAAGTTGCCTGTCCCACGCCCTCTCAATCTTTACAGCTCATCGCCACTTTAGTGGCGCGTTGCCCCACCCCGATATCGCCCAAAACACTCGCACCTTTCCATCCAGGTTTGAGCGTGCGACTTTTGAAACGCCATGCCTAGAACCCGGCCAGCAACGTCCATCACCGGGCCCCCCCATACGCCGTTGTTCAATGGGGCATCCACCTGCGGTCCCACCACCCACAGGAGCATGAATAGCCCCAGCCACTTAGCAGCCACCCTGGCGGTGGGAGCAGCAGGACCACTGCCAACAGCCCCACCATCAGTGAGCCACTGCTGCTGCGTCAGCACCCCTTCCCACCCCCACCCCCAGCTGCTGGCGGTGTCCCCTGTGCGCTGCTGCGCCTGCTGGCCCCTTTGCCTGCCTGCCTCTGCACCTGCAGCGCCATGAGGCTGCGGCCGCTGTGGCTGCACTCCACCAGCTCCATGCGGGAAATTACTCCTGACGTCACACACAGCGTGGAGCCGCCTATGGAGAAGCCCACAGCATACACGGGCTCCTGCATAGACACACAGCAAGGGGATGCTGCTGCTGCTGCTGCTGCTGCTGGTGCTGCTGGGCTTGGTGCCAGAGCTGGTGCTGCTGATGCTCCTCCTCCTGCTGCTCCCCCTGCTGCGGCGACGGCGGCGGCAACAGCTGTTGCTGGCTTTGGCGGTGGTGGTGGTGGTGCTGCTGCTGCTGCTGCTGTACACTAGTGTGGGTTGGTGTACTGTGGGTGTTGTAGCCAGAGGGCGGTCAGGAGGAGGGGAGGAGGCTGGAAGGACAGCACCACAGGGGTGTAAGGACAGCACCACCGCCTGAGGCCTGTGGTGCTACTGGGTGCCTGTGGAGCCTGTGGTGCTACTGGAGTAGGCCTGCAATGCTGCTGGGTGCCAGGCGGCCTCACCTGCAGCCGCGGTAGAGGACCCAACTCCACCTGCTGCAGGCCTGACCAGAAGTCTGGGTGGTGGGCCCACCCCTCCCCCTCCTCCCCCTGCCCCTCCTCCCCCACCAACTCGCCGTTGCCCTCCGCTGACACAGCCGTTTCTTGCTCTTTTACCCCCTGCCCCTCCCTTAGACCCTTAAAGCTTTCCAGCTGCCCGCTGCTGCCTGTTGGGCTGTCCACAGTCAGCAGCGCCACGTCAGCATCAGGGGAGATGGCTAGCACCCGGGCGAGCCACCGACGCTCCTCGCCCACCCTGCGCACCTCCACCTGCAACCAGCGGCAGCAGCAGCAGCAGACACACAGCAGCTATGCAGCAGGAGCAGCAGCAGTGCATCTAGTACACCACCAATACCAGCAGCAGCAGCAGCAGTGCCAGCAGCAGCAGCAGCAGCAGCAGCAGCAGCAGCATGCCCCCCCCAGCTCTTCCCTCCCCCCCTCACCCACTCGCCGCCCTGCCCCTGCACCCCCTCCCCCCACCCCTGCCACCCCTCCCCCGCCCCTGCACCCCCCACTCCTGCCTTGCTGGCATGCTCCACAGCTCCCGCGGTGGTCATCAGCACTCGGCCCTCCACGTCAGCTACAAACGCGGGTGCTGGTGCTGCGGGCGGTGTCCCCCATCTCCCAGGGCCGCCCATAGTCCGGCAGGCTGTGCACCGTGGTGACCTGTGCTGCAGACAAGGGGCGGCAGGGCAGGGGGAGGGGCATACCAGGAGCCTTCATGCGGCTCTGAGCCAGCAAGGCTGGAGCAGTGTGTGCATGGCAGGAGTGACCGCAAAGACAAGAGTGGTGAAAAAGGGGGGTGAGGGTGATGATGCAGACGAGGCACATAAGCATATTGGGCATGCACATGGAGGATGGTGAGCATGCTGGGCTCATGCTGGCTAGCCCTGTCAAGTCAAAACCGTTGGCATACGGCTGGACCCTTTAGTAACCCCTTGAGCAGTGGCCCACCTGCACAACTCGCTGCATGCAGCTGGTGGTCGAGGGCACTTTGCTCGGCATTGTGGCTGCTGGGCGCAGGGGCAGGCCCGTCGTCTCAGACCAGGCGTCTTCATTGTTGGCCAGGGCTGCCTGTGTCAGCACTGCTGGCGTGTAGAAGCGCGCTTTGCTGCTTCTCGTCCATGAGCGTGACATGGAGCTAGCATCGCGGCTCACGTCGAGCAGTCCATTTGCGGCCGGTCGCGACAGCTGGCGATGATGATGAGCATTACCGCACCCAACAGTCGCGCACGGTTTCATAAGCAAACGCCTTTCACAGACATGAGCAGACGAAGCAAGTACATGGCACGACAAAGCTCATGGAAAATGACAGCCAGCGCCCGACCAACTTGGCAAATATATGTCGCTGCCGGTAGCAGTAGCTGATCTATCTGTCCAATACGGCCGGGCCGCTCCCTAGTGGCTTAGTTGATAACATGTTCATCTTACAACTCAGAGGTCGAGAATACAAGGGGCCAGCCAAACAAACTCATTCAACATGGAACAACATGCGCGTACAAGCTGAGCGATGGAAAGGAGACGGGCTACTGGTCAGTGCCCGCCCCGCCCCCGCCCCGCCCCGCCCCCGCCCCGCCCCGCCCCGCCCCGCCCCGCCCCGCCCCGCCCCGCCCCGCCCCGCCCCGCCCCGCCCCGCCCCGCCCGCCCCGCCCCCCCCCCCGCCCCGCCCCGCCCCGCCCCCGCCCCCGCCCCGCCCCGCCCCGCCCCGCCCCGCCCCCCGCCCCCGCCCCGCCCCGCCCCGCCCCGCCCCGCCCCGCCCCGCCCCCCGCCCCGCCCCGCCCCGCCCCGCCCCCGCCCCGCCCCGCCCCGCCCCGCCCCGCCCCGCCCCGCCCCGCCCCCGCCCCGCCCCGCCCCGCCCCGCCCCGCCCGCCCCGCCCCGCCCCGCCCCGCCCCGCCCCCGCCCCGCGCCCGCCCCGCCCCGCCCCGCCCCGCCCCGCCCCGCCCCGCCCCGCCCCGCCCCGCCCCCGCCCCGCCCCGCCCCGCCCCGCCCCGCCCCGCCCCGCCCCGCCCCGCCCCGCCCCGCCCCGCCCCGCCCCGCCCCGCCCCGCCCCGCCCCGCCCCGCCCCGCCCCGCCCCGCCCCGCCCCGCCCCGCCCCGCCCCGCCCCGCCCCCGCCCCGCCCCCGCCCCGCCCCGCCCCGCCCCGCCCCGCCCCGCCCCGCCCCGCCCCGCCCCGCCCCGCCCCGCCCCGCCCCGCCCCGCCCCGCCCCGCCCCGCCCCGCCCCGCCCCGCCCCGCCCCGCCCCGCCCCCGCCCCGCCCCGCCCCGCCCCGCCCCGCCCCGCCCCGCCCCGCCCCGCCCCGCCCCGCCCCCCGCCCCGCCCCGCCCCGCCCCGCCCCGCCCCGCCCCGCCCCGCCCCGCCCCGCCCCGCCCCGCCCCGCCCCGCCCCGCCCCGCCCCGCCCCGCCCCGCCCCGCCCCGCCCCGCCCCGCCCCGCCCCGCCCCGCCCCGCCCCGCCCCGCCCCGCCCCGCCCCGCCCCGCCCCGCCCCGCCCCGCCCCGCCCCGCCCCGCCCCGCCCCGCCCCGCCCCGCCCCGCCCCGCCCCGCCCCGCCCCGCCCCGCCCCGCCCCGCCCCGCCCCGCCCCGCCCCGCCCCGCCCCGCCCCGCCCCGCCCCGCCCCGCCCCGCCCCGCCCCGCCCCGCCCCGCCCCGCCCCGCCCCGCCCCGCCCCGCCCCGCCCCGCCCCGCCCCGCCCCGCCCCGCCCCGCCCCGCCCCGCCCCGCCCCGCCCCGCCCCGCCCCGCCCCGCCCCGCCCCGCCCCGCCCCGCCCCGCCCCGCCCCGCCCCGCCCCGCCCCGCCCCGCCCCGCCCCGCCCCGCCCCGCCCCGCCCCGCCTATTGCTCTTCAGGTACTTGGCTACCACGCGCAACTGCCGTCCCACAGTGGTGGTCTGGGAGGGGTGGGCTGGGAGGGGGTGGTCTGGGAGGGGTGGGCTGGGAGGGGGTGGGCTTGGGGAGGGGGCGAGGGGGAGGGCTGGGAGGGTGTGGGAGGGGTGGGGCTGGGGGTGGGAGGGGGTGGGAGTGTGGGAGGCCAGTCCCCTCCAAGCTCGTGCGGCCGGCTTGTGAAACAGAGCGACATAAAGAATGTCCAGTCACGCTCCCTCGGGATAGTAGGTATTTCTGTCTTTACTTCCTTCCTTAGGGCCTAAGGCTAAGCAACTGCACAGGCACATCTGGTATCGTCTGGCCTAACTTACCACATCTTGGCAAGTTTCACTTGTGTTTCAAGTTATTAGGGTCTATGCCGTCCGGCCTGTTGCAGAGAAGGGTGTCTTCAGTTTCTTTTGTTACTGTGCCAAGTGCATCAATTTCGTTGGCACATGGCGCAACCACGATGCCGTACTTTCCAGGTTTACACAGCCAATATGTAACAGCTGCGCACTGCGATGAACTCCGCGGGCATGGGGGACGGCCTAATCACGAGCCCGCCCAGCGCAGCCCGCACAGATTTGACCGAGCTGGTGATCCTGCCCCCTGGGCCCATCCACAAAGCTAAGAAGATGATGCTCGCAAGGTTCCTCCAGGCGCGTCACGGCGTGCTTACCCGTGCTGTGTCTGGGTCCTTGCCATGCTGGCCCCTGAGCACGCGCAACCCCCTCGGCACAACACAAGTCAGCTTGTGTTGTACTCCTGTGCAGGCCACCCCTGCACTGGCCACTGAGCCAGGAGCCCGGTGGAAGCTGGCGCCTGATAAAACACCCGACCCCAGCACTAGGAGGCCGGCCAGCAGCAGCAGGTCAGGCGCCCTGGTGTCCCCACCTGGATCTAGGCCCACGCTGCACTCACTTAACTCAGTGGAGAGAACCAGTGGAGCACTGGCTGCCAGCATAACATACTATAGGCCCAGGGACCTGGCTTGGCCTATGGCCAGGCAGGCTGGTGGGCATCTGGTACAACCTGCCGAGGACAGTATTGAGAAACGCCCCACTCCAGTCACACCATGATGCTGCTACCACGCAGCCAGCACCCGCCCTTGCTGCCCCCTGCTGGTGGTCAGCCACTGCCCCCATGCACCCCTGTGCACACACCTTCTGCCCCCAATCCCACTGACCCCCCCTCCACCCTCTGAGCCCATTAGCTACCCCCCACCGGCTGCCCCGCACACACCCTCCCCTCTTCCCTGGGTCACTGCTTGCAGGGCCCCACCCCTGCCCCCCTGGGTGCTGGAGCGGGGGGGAGAGCTGTGCCAGCGGGGGGTCCCTGAGGGCCAGGCTGCCCTCTCTGTCGCGGCAGCCATCACCAACAGCATGCGCAGCAGCAGCAGCAGCACAGCAGCAGGCAGGGGGGGCAGGGGCCCACCAGCCCAGCAGGCGCCGGCTGGGGGGCTTGGCGGGAACTACTTTATCTTTGTGCGCAAGGTAATGAGCGGCTGGGTGGATGGGTGGGTGGGTGGGACAACAGCAGCACAGGCGGGGGGGTTGCAGGTGAGCAGGTCAGGGGTGGGCAGCAGCATGAGAGGAGGGGTGAGAGGCAGACAGCCCAGCACCCGGCACTGCAGGCAACATCAGTCAAGCAGTGCTTCACAGTGTGTGAAATGGTGGCAGCTCCAGCCGCAGGAGAGGCAGCAGCGGGGGCAGCAGGGCCAGCCAAGCAGGCAGCAGATGTGCGAATGGGCAGCAGGGGGGGTCAGCGGGGGGGAGGAGCGAGGGGGCCAACATGCCAGTGCGCAGCTGTTCCCTCACCCTACCAGGCCCTGCAGACCCTGACCCTGACCCTGACCCTGACCCTGACCCTGACCCTGACCCTGACCCTGACCCTGACCCTGACCCTGACCCTGACCCTGACCCTGACCCTGACCCTGACCCTGACCCTGACCCTGACCCTGACCCTGACCCTGACCCTGACCCTGACCCTGGCCCTGGCCCTGGCCCTGACCCTGACCCTGACCCTGACCCTGACCCTGATCCTGGTCTTGGTCCTGGCCCCTCTCTCCATTGACTCACCCATCCTAGCTCGCTGGCCCTGCTGCCCTGGCCCTGTATGTACCCCTCACCCTGTTATGCCCTGACCCCTTGCGCTGCAGGGTAACACCATCACGGCTCATCCTGTGGACATGGTGTACAACTTCAGACCGCCCCCTAAGTGAGCTAGTGGCACCTGCCTCACCTCACACACCAGGCCAGCTGCTCAACCCATCTGCCTGCCTGCCTGCCTGCCTGCCTGCCTGCCTCGCCTGCCTGCCTCACCTGCCCTCTCACAGCCACTTTGTTCAGTCACCTTTGCCGTGCTGCAAGTCCTTATTTGCCTCACCCTACCTGCCGCGCCTGCCTGCCTCGTGCCAAGCATAGCCACGCATGCCTGACCCTCTCTTGCCTTGAGCTTGGACTGCATGTCTGACATTCACTCTGACAGGTGTCCTTGGTGCAGCTTGTGCAGGTCAAACTCGTTGAGCAAGTCACTCATATCTGTACTTCACCATGTCCCCTCATGCAAGCCCCCTCAAGTCAAAGTATTGCTTTTAGGATACAAGCCGCCCATGCGCATGTGCAAACCTCCATGCAGACGCAAGACTTTGAGCCTGGAGGATGCAGAGGCTCGCATGCGGGAGGCACGCGCAGCTGAGTCAGCGGTCTCACTAAACCTCATCCCCAAAAGTGTGAAGGAGGCAGCCAAAGAGATGGCAGGGGGTGAGGCAAGTGTGACCATCCGGGCGCATATATACCTTGCTGTTCCGGTTGCTGCCCTCCCTGCCCTGCCTGCCCTGCCCTGCTCGCCCTGCCTGCCCTGCCTGTCCACCTCCTGTTCTACCCTCCACCCTGCCTGCTGACACATCATGTGGACCTGCCCTGCCTGCCCTGCTTGACCTGCCTTGCCCTGCTCGACCTGCCTTGCCCTGCTGGACCTGCCTTGCCCTGCTGGACCTGCCTTGCCCTGCTCGTCCTGCCTTGCCCTGCTCAACCTGCCTTGCCCTGCTTGACCTGCCTTGCCCTGCTGGACCTGCCTTGCCCTGCTCGTCCTGCCTTGCCCTGCTCAACCTGCCTTGCCCTGCTTGACCTGCCTTGCCCTGCTCGACCTGCCTTGCCCTGCTGGACCTGCCTTGCCCTGCTGGACCTGCCTTGCCCTGCTCGTCCTGCCTTGCCCTGCTCAACCTGCCTTGCCCTGCTCGACCTGCCTTGCCCTGCTGGACCTGCCTTGCCCTGCTCGTCCTGCCTTGCCCTGCTCAACCTGCCTTGCCCTGCTTGACCTGCCTTGCCCTGCTCGACCTGCCTTGCCCTGCTGGACCTGCCTTGCCCTGCTGGACCTGCCTTGCCCTGCTCGTCCTGCCTTGCCCTGCTCAACCTGCCTTGCCCTGCTCGACCTGCCTTGCCCTGCTCGACCTGCCTTGCCCTGCTCGTCCTGCCTTGCCCTGCTCAACCTGCCTTGCCCTGCTCGACCTGCCTTGCCCTGCTCGACCTGCCTTGCCTTGCTCTGCCACCCCCCTCCCACCTGCCCCACCTGCCCTGCCTGTCCTCCTTGCTGTCCTTCGGCTCCTTCCCTTGCCCAACCCGCCCTGCCCTGCCACCCTAGTGCCGTGGTACATTCCAGCTGGTCAGCAATGTCAGACTGGGGCCATGCAGGTGACATAGCCCAGCCCAAGCAGTCAATGCAGCCGCTGCTTCTGATATGGCTTTGGCTTCTGCTTCTACCAGACTGACGCTGGATGCATCGAGTGCACTGTCACAAGTTATCATGCATCTCAACAAACTCACAGTGTGACCCTGACGTAAGGTCGCTGAATGTGAGCATATGGCAATGGAATTCAGGTGTGACCACTGAATATGAGTGTGACCGAAAGGTGTGACCACTGCAGGGCAAAGGGGCTCTGGAAGCCACTCTAGCTGCTCTTTTTGATGAGGGAGGGGGGGACACTGGCGGCGATGACCTGGGCATTGCTTTGCCTGGCCGCAAGGGCAAAGGGGGCAGCAGAGGCAGGTGCGGGCGGGGCAGGGAGCAGCAGCAATAAGAGCAGTAGCAGCAGCAGTAAGAGCAGCAGCAGCAGCAGCAGGAGTAGGAGCAGCAGTGGCAGCAATGGATAATAGCAGCTGTGAGCTGCAGTAACAGCAGTACTTCAAATATGGTAAGTGTAACCAGAAGTGTGACCTGACATGTGCTGTGTGTGATTAGTGATGTGGCCCAAACCTCCTGCTGCCGAGCAGGGGCCGAGGTCGAGGCGGGCAGCAGCGTGGTGGTGATGGAGGAGGGGAGGGGCTGGACCAGGAGGAGGTGGCTGAGGACATCTACAAGGGCATGGGACCGGACGAGGCAAAGCCAGAGCAGGTGCCCTCTGCCCACCCGTCCACCCGCCCATCCTCCAAGTCACCCGCACGTTCGCCGTCTGCACACCCTCCGCCCTCCATTGCAGTCACCGCTGCTGCTGCTGATTTTGATGCCATTGCTGCCACTACCAGTTTTGCTGGTGCTGTGGCTGCTGCTAGTGCTGTGGCTGCTGCCACTGCTGCCACTGCTGCTGCTGCTGCCGCCACTGGTGCTGTGGCTGCTGCTGCTGCTGCTGCTGCTGCTGCTGCTGGCATTGCTGGCACTGCTGCTGCTGCTTGTGTTGAGGCCAGGCAGAGGACTGGGAGCATACGGAGTACAACGCTGACGATGATATGGACCAGGGCGAGGAGGACAGGTGCGCTCTAGGGCTGCAGACCAGGCACTTGCAAGCTGGCAAGTTGCATGGGGTGGCAGCGTCTAACCAGGTGTGATGTGTGAGAAACAAAGAGTGAGGCACTTACACGGACCTACCAGGTGATGGTGCGGTTGGGGGAGTCTGCCGCCTATGATGCTGCCTGCTAAGTTGTGGGGCTGCTGCTGGACCTGCTGCTGGCCTAGAAGCTGTGTGCTGACCTCCTGCTGCTGCTGCTGCTGCTGTCTGCCTGCTGCCGGGCAGCTTGCAGCGTGACGCAGACGACCCGGGGCAGCGCAAGGAGCTAGGCCTGGAGGGGGAGGCCGAGGAGGGGGTGGACTCAGCAGCCAACGAGGCGCTCATGAAGCTGCTGGGCGAGGAGGTATGGATGGGGCCTGCCGGGGGGTAGGTGGGGCCAGGGGTCAGCTGCAGGTGCAGGGTGGGGAGGAGGCAGGGGGGTCTAGGGCTGGGGCTCTGCTGGGGAAAGGGGAGGGGCTGAGGGTATGACCTATGTTTAGGGGGGCTAGGGGCAGGAGGAGCTAGGGGGGGGCCGGGGGGTAGGGGCCCAGGGGGAGGGGCAGGTGCAGGGGAGGCAGAGGCAGGGAGTGGGGAGCGGCAGGTGTGGCAGCAGCCCCCACCCTCAGCCCTCCTGGGCTGGTGCGGTTTGGGTGGGAGGCTGGGGGGGCAGGAGGGGGGGCAGGAGGGGGGGCTGGGGAGGGGGGTTGGGAGGCTGGGGGGGCAGGAGGGGAGGCTGGGGATGGGGGTTGGGAGGCTGGGAAAGGAAAGGGACGGCACGTCTATGTGAGGGGTGGCGGTGTGCGTGCTTTAGCTCCCAGCTCTGGCCTTGCTCTGCAGGACAAAGAAGAGGGGGACAAGGAGGATGGGGCGGGCAGGGAGGGGGAGGAGGAGGAGCAGGAGGGTGGGGGGGTGAAGGCAGAAGCTGAAGGGATGGAGGAGGATGACGAGCAGCTGGACCTGGACGACCTGGCCGCGGTGAGTGGGCGGTGTGGGGGGTGGGGGAGGGACTGAGCAGGAGGAGGTAGGGGAGGGCAGTGGGGTACAGGCTGGGGCAAGAGGAGGGCAGGGAGGGGGCCAGGGAGGGAGGGCGGGGTCAGTGCTCCATCCAGGCTCCTGTGGACATCCTCCTCCTTCGCTGCAGAGAGCAGGTGAGCAATGGCCCACAGCTGAGACAAAGCGCAGGGCCAGGGGCAGGAGAGGGGGGCCGGGTAGGGGTAGGGGTCAGGGGCGGAGTAATTGGTGATGGGTTGAAGTGATGGAGGTTGGGATGGGGTTGAGGGGTGGGGGGGATGAGGGGGAGTCGCACCTCCTGCAGATGAGGAAGCGTCTTACTAGCAGCTAGTTCTTATCAAGCTCTGGCTCCCTCAGTTCAATGCTGCAAGCGCAGGGCAGGGCAGGGCAGGTGCCAACAGTCCTGGTTGTCACCAGATCATAGTGGTCAAAAGTACGGGCCCCGTACAGGCGTCGAACCCTGCTATGAGCATCAACCTACCACCAGCAGCACCAGCAGCTGCATGGCTCATTGGCGTCAGCCAGCACTGCCCTTTCCGTCACTGCCACAGGGAGCCTTGGGGAGCCAGGGCTTGAACTCCGGACCCTCCTCCTTGGCACAGGCTAATGGGGCTGGGGCAAAGCGCAAAGCTGACTCTGGAGCTGCAGCGGTAAGCACTTTGACCTGACCTGACCTGACGTGACCTGACCTGACCCGACCCGACCCGACCCGACCCGACCCGACCCGACCCGACCCGACCCGACCCGACCCGACCCAACCTGACTTCACCTGTTATGGCTGCTGCATCTTGTCAGGCACAGGCTATCAAACGCCAGCGCAGTGCCACCCCCCCGCCCCAAGCAGCCAAGGCTGCCGCCACAGCAGGACCTAGTGCCCGCAGCGTGACCCCACCACCCCTGATCAAGTCACAGCCTGCTGTCAAGACAGAAGGTAGGGCTGACCCTGACCCTGGCTGTGGCCCTGGCCCTGATCATGGCCCAGAGATTGTGAGCCTGCTTTACCTCCCACACCCCGCTGCTGCCTAGCCCTGCTGCTGCTGCATCCAACAACAGTTGCGCCAGCCCTTAGCCCTGCTTTCTGGGCAAACCCCTGCTCTGCTGCGCTGCTGCCCTGCTGCCCTGCTGCCCTGTTGCGCTATTGCCCTGTTGCCCTGATACCCTGCTACCGTGTTCGCCTGGCAGGTGTGAGTAGTGGGAAGGCAGCAGGGGTCCCAGGCAAGCCAGGCGGCGCCGCAGTGGTCAAGGTGGAGGGGGCTGCCCCAGGTGCCGCCCCTGGGGTGAAGCAGGAACCCGGCCTGGGGGTACCCAGCCTGGAGGAGGTGCATGCCGCCCTCAGGGCAGCCGGTGGCTCCATGCCTCTCAACTCCATGAGGTGCGGGGCAAGGGGGCAGGCAGCAAACACCTGTGGCGGGAGGGTGACGGGGCCATGGGTATGGCACAAGAAAAAGACAATGTGTGACGTCACACTCCCAGCTGTGGTGGGGTGACATGCGCTTGCATTTTTGCATGTGTGCCTGCTTGGCTGTGTGTTAGTCCAAAGCTTTAGAGGGACAGGGTGGCTAGGCAGCGTCATGGCTGGCGGCATCGTGCAAGCCGATAACTTTACAAATGCATGTGTGGTCGTTTGGGTTGGCTTGCACGCAGGGCCTTATTCCAGCGGCGCTGCACCTCCGTGCCCAACGGCCTCAACCTATTCAAGTCCCTCATCACCAGCAGCTGCAGGGTGTCCAAGGCGGCAGATGGAGGCCTGATGCTGTCGCTGCCTGGACAATGAGTCGCGCGCAGTTCATGGCTTGCATGGTAGATGTGAACCGTGCAAGCCCAGGTGTGACGAGAGGCGTTTTGCTACCGGAGTTGGTCGAGTGTTTCCAGTATCGGGTTTGTCTCCGTCGAGAGCATGCCGTCCGTACATCCGTTCTGATCGGGGAAGGACTCTACATGGCGTTGCTAGACCATTCGATGTGTACATAAGTCAACGGGGTTGGCGAGAGGTTGCTCTAACCGGGCTATACGCACGGGGTCTCCGTGGTGTCAACCTGTGTTTGGCCGGGCCCAGCGAGACTAAGCCGATGCAGCCAAACTGAGCAACAGCTTTGTCAGGGATATCTATAGTGTGCCTGACACAATTTAACGGCATTGGCTGCGAAGTGATTGGCAGCAAAGGTAGTGCGTCAAACCACTTCCGCATGCGTCCACCCAACTGACTTGCAAGCTGTTTCAAGCAACAGGAAACACGGCTCGTGCTACTCGGTAAGGGGCATAAGAGGGCTGGCTGAGGGGGCGGGGGAGGGTCTGGCTAAGGGGGCATGAGGGCTGTCTGAGGGGGCAAGAGGGCTGGCTGAAGGGTCAGGGAGCCGGCTGAGGGGGTAGGCAGGCTGATTGAGGGGCACGAGGGCTGAAAAGGGAGCCTGTTATGCAAGCATCAGCAGCTGCAGCAAGGGCCCAGTTGTGTCAAGCTGCTCCCCACCTCCACTCATTAAGCACACCACCAAGCAGGCCATGAGGCGTTGCCCAGACCGCCTCCTCAGGGGCCATGCCATTCAGCCAGGTGCTGCGGGAAGCGTGCAGGCCAGGGCAAGTTCACTTCATGGTTACAGTCAGCTGAGTCACACCACCCCCACGAGGCCCAGTGACTAGCCACTGAACTCTCAGGTGGGAGGGTGGAGAGTAGGGTAAAGAGTCGGGGACGCAGGGTACTAACAGACTGACTCAGGGTATGAAGGGGCGTAAGAGCAGCGCACATAAGCTGTCCTGCCCGCAGCGCGTTTACTCAGATGCTGTTCAAAGCATGTTAAAGCGCGGAGATAACTACAGTAGGAAAGACTGCCCACATGTTTGCCTGCGGGACGCGTCTCACACGTTTGGACTTGTACTTCGAACAGCACATGTCGGAAGTTCGTGCACACTTCCACGCGGAGGAGCAATTGTGTCTGATATTGCACCAGAAGAATGCCTCCAAAGGTATACATCGGAGTTGCAAACCCTTCGTCGCTCAGCTACCGTGAACGAGTGGAGCTCATTGACAGCGGGAACACCGCCGAGCACCACAGGTGACGTTCTAGCTAAGTGTCCTGCCTGGTGGTACGTCGCCATCTCCGGCAACATGCCTTGCCAGCAGCCATAACAAATCAACATTGAGCTGCACCATGCCACAGGTTATGGGTTCAAGCCTACAAACCAGGGGTCTGGGACCGCCTGCTAGAAGATGCCTCCACACGAAGCCGGCAGCGGCAATCACTCCCTAATGCCCCAGATAGTGTCACTGCCCTGCGTCATACAGGAACGCTCAGCGGGTGAGGAGTGGTCAGCCACAGCCACCACATGTTGCAGCCCAGCCTGCGGTGCAGCTTTGGATTCTCCGCATGCATGGTGCAACACCTTGGCCCTCAACCTTGAGCCTTCATTGCAGTCGAACTCACTAATTGTGAACCACTACAAAACAGTGTTATAATTTGTGTGGAGTTCCCATCACATGGCATGCTCATGGCATGTGGAGTATACCCAGTGCACATGGATATGGTGCATGAGCGCCTATCACCTACATTATTGCCTGACCCCTGTGACAGGGCTATTGTGTAGAGTTGGCATGACAAAACATGCACTAACCGAAAGCTGATGACAGCTCAAGAGGGGGGGGCACATACTACTGTGCCACAGCAGGCTGCTGCTGCTGGGCCTTGGGTGGCTTGTCTCGCAGCCACTTGTACCCCACACCAGGGTACTCCTTGCCCTTGGCTGGCAGCTTCCCCTGCTCTGGCCAGTAACACAGCTCCAGCGGGCGCCACCTGCTCTCCCCAATGCGCTGCATGTTCAATGCTGCATTGCAGTCCCTGTCCAGCCACCTGCCTGGCTGTGGTGCTGGCTTGGGTTTGGAAGCCTTGCCTTTGCCTTTGCCCTTGGTGGGCTGGGTGGGCTCAGCTGCCTGCTCAGCCTCAATGCGCTTGCTGCGCTTGGCTGGCGAGGGAGTGCTGGGCCCAGGCTCTGAGGCTGCTGGCTGTGAGGCTGCCTGGCTGCTGCGTGGGGCCTGTGGGGGCTTGCGGGGGGCCACTACTGGGCACCACATCATGCCCCGCATTGGCTGGTCACGCTGCTGGCTCCAGGCTGGGCGCAGCAGGCGTGGCTCCACCTGCCCTGCTGGGGGCTTCCAGCCTGCAGGCCTGGTGGCCCTGCGCTTGTTCAGCTGCCTCTCACTGGGCTGCTGGCCATTCACTGCTGAGCTGACCCGGGTGGTGCGGTGCTCATCCACAAGCACCACCCTACCCCGCCGCTGGTCTGTCCCCCTGGCCCTACACACCACCTTGCAGCAGGCACGCAGCACCGCATCAGCACCCCAGCCTCCCCTGGTGCCACTGCTCGCTGCGCCAAAGAAAACCACCAGCTGCTTGGCACGCCCATGGCGTTCCATGGACACCTCAGCCATGTCCTCTTCCAACTGTAGCCATGCACACAAGGGACACACATGGTGGCTGACATGGTGGCACCAGGTTAGGCATGGCACAGTCAGCTACTCTTCCCACCACCCTCCCTCTCTCCCACCCATTCTCACCTTCTCAACAAGGCACATGCGACAACTCTTTCACTTCATACCAACCCACCACCTCCCAGTCCCTAAACCTTCCTCTCTCCTACCCACCCTCACCTTCTTGAAGAACTGCTGCAGCATGGCACATTCGTGTATGTCACTTGATCACCACCTCATGTCACAACTACAACACACAACGACCACCACCATCCTGCTGAGGTGGTCATGTTGCGGACTGTCCTTGCCTGGTCCACCGCTCTGCAGATATGCCTCCAATACAGCCCCAGCAGTGCACAGTATGAACAGCTTTAAAATTGGGCACAACAGCATCGCAGCGCCCCACCCCACCTCTCTGAACCACCCATGGCTCAGCAAGCGCTTCATGCACAAGGACAAAAGTGAGTGGGCTACTGGGCCGCTTCCTCGGGGGCATTGCGCCACTAGGCTTATATCAGCTAACACCTGCTGATACCTACTTATAGAGAGGCGCTGTCACTCACTCTCGCACTCCCAAAGGGCACTCCGACCAAAGGGCGATGACACTTCCAAAGGGCACTCCCAAAGGCAGTGATGGGTGAATGCCCTCATCAGCCACTGTCATTGGCATTGGCGCCATTGTTGTGATCGGCGCCGCCATCATCAGTACAATACTGCCACCATTACCACTGCCATGATAGCATAGCTTCGCCTCAGCTCCTGGTGCTGGCCTCACCCATGTCATACTCCATGTTCACACCTATGCCTGTGTGTCGTGTTGAGGCAACAAGCCTCAGCCTTACGGCGCTGCCTGTCACCATGCAGTTGAATACATGGCGGCCATTCGACCTGACTGCGAGACCATGAACCAGGTGCGCACCTGACCCGGCTGTAACAAAACCATGAAAAGAGACGAAACGAGCTTGATCCCTGCACCTGCTTGTTGTTGCTGCTGATGGGGGTCCACTCGCTAGGGGTGATGTTTTGTGCATGCTGCTGCTGGGCTTGGATGCGCGGTTTCGCCATCTTTTGTTGCCGGGGCCTGGGTTTTTCTGCCCCTTGGCCGGCAGCTTAATGAGCTCATGCCACGAGCACAGCCTCAGCTCACTTGCTCGTCCCAAAGGCTCTGAAGCAGCTGCCTGTACAGTTGGCCAGATGCCGCTTCTGCTTGGCTCTTGGTGCTGCTGCTGCTGCTGCTGCTGCTGCTGCTGCTGCTGCTGCTGCTGCTTTAGTCAGCACTGCTGTTGCCCACCCTGCACCCTGTGCTGTCCCTGCCCTGCCAACCCACCCACCCCTGCTGCTGCTGCTGTACCTGCAGACCCTGCGCATGATGGGCACTTACCCTACTGACGCCCCCCACGCAGCCCGCTGCCAGCTGCACATGCCGCCCCTCTCTCCCGCCATCCCCCCCGACACGTTCCACCCTGACGTGCGCATCTCCAGCCTAGCCTGCTCACGCGCCCAGGCCACCCACAACAGTCTCATTGCCCCTAGGCCCCACCACCCACCCTCGGCCTGCGCTGCAGCATCCACCTATGCTGGAGCTGCTGCCACAGCCACATATACAACCCAGCCACCAACACCTGATTGCAGCTCAGCAGGGCATGGGCTCCAGCCCCAAGCAGGAGCAGCAGGAGGGGGAGGGCCAGGCAGCAGCAGACCCCGGCCCAGCAGCGCAGCTCCTGTCATGTCGGGCAGGGCCGGAGGGGGTCCATTTGTGGGGGGCCTTGGGGGGGGAGGCTCCAGCCCTGGCCTGGTAGCCACCGCCTGGCCTGCCCCACCCCTGGCCGCCCCTGGGCCACGGCAGCAGCAGCCCCCCTCCCTGCCCCCCCAAAGGCCGCGTGGGGGGCAGCACATAGCATGGGGGGCTGGGAGCAGTCAGTGAGAGGCGTCAGAGGGAGTGGTGTTGAGCCAAGCACACTGGGGTGTACTAGGCAGCTCCTAGCCTGCTCACCATCACACCCTGGGCTCAGCTCATGCGCATCCATAGGCCTGGTCCTCCATGCATCCACATCCACATGGGGCGGCCACATATCAGCACATATGTCCCCTACAACTGGCCTGCACTGTGCAGCTCATGGCCTGGAGGGGTGGATCAGCCAGGGGCCACTGAGGGAGAGTGGAGGGGCCCTCTGTGCCTAGTAAGGGGCCAGCCACCCCGCCCTCACGGTAGGGTCTGCTCTTCAAAATATAATTTGCGACCATTTGCAATCATCTGGGATCTGCTACCATGGAAGGGGTGCACTCCGGACACTCTGTGGTGGTGGTCGAGTTGAATAAGTTGACACCTGCCCGCACACGCAAATAAGATGCTCCAAGAGGGGAGCTAATGACTACAGACATTTGATCTCAGCATGCAATGCCACAAGTCATCTCTGCAAGCAGCCTTCGGCCCAATCCAATTGATGAGAGTGGCATGACTTTGGCTGAAACTCTTGTGCAGCTCTGTTTGGATTGTTACATACATCACACTCCAGCCTATTGGTTGCCATGGTCGTTGTAGCTATAGGATGCCGCTGAGTTTTCGTAATCGTTATTCCTTACCTTCGGCGAAGCTTCCGTCTCCCAACAGCCCCTCCCTGATGACCATGCGAGGTATCCCATCATGCTCTTGACAGCCGGACAATGGAGCGCGAACCGCGAGGATGTGTCCAGCCGTCAGCCTGCCCCTCTAGGGTCCGGGACTGAACGCAACGCACTCTTAGGGGCGCCAGTACATCGGGTCGGAATGAGGCTGCATGTCAGGATTTCGCAATCTCAGTGTGGCGAGGAGGGCGAGGCTCTGTTTGGGCTCCTTTCACCATTGTGCTCTCATCATGTGTACTCGTGAGTGAAGACCAGACTACCACCTACATCACCCTGGCGCCGCGACTCCGTGGAGGCGAGCGCGGGGCTCCCCTCCAACGCCTTGATGATGATAGCTCGCATGCCAAAAATCGGAATTCCAGTACAATTCCAGTTTCGTGTCATCCAATACTGGATGGGGGTCATCCAGTATTGGATTCGGGTCATCCTGTACTGAATTTCTCGTATCTCCTCAACCCGATTTTCCCTCGATTTTGGGTTTACACCATTCTTACAACCGCTAAAAAATACCAAAAGAAACAAAATGTATCAGAGCACTTCGTCGAAACACTCAACTTTTTCCTTGATCTTTTGTGCGAGTGAACCCAAAGGGCGTGCTCGGTCAACCCGCTGAAGGGCACCATCCACATTCGCATTCCCGCACTTGAGGAATTCCATTGAGCCGCACAAACAAGTACTCGTTGTGCGTGCCTTCATGCATGGGCGCCACAAGACAAGCCGGGAAAGGCTTGGCGGGGAAAAGCCAAGCACTTATGACGGGAAGCAACTCATTCGAGTCCCGCCCACGCCCAAAATGTCCAGGGGTGGATCAAGCTGCAACAACCGTGGAAGTTCTGCAAACCACTGACCCAAAGAAGTTGGGGTTGGGGTCATGCCGCCCCAACATGGGGTTGGTAATATGCATGCAATTACCCTCTCAATACTGCACCGTTTTCGATACCGTTCATCACATTGGCAGCTGCTATTCAGTCCGCGTCATCTGACCTTCAGCGCAAGCCATTGGAGTCTTTGCTCGCGTACTGCCACATGTGCCAGCGAACAAATCACAGCGGCGATATGGGTCTCCTTGGCACGGTGAACCTCATCCCTGTGACCCCATCTAATTAGCGCAGTGAGCGGGTTGTGCACACATGCTAAGGGAGTTGGGGGTCACCGACCAAAGTGAGCTTTTGGCTTGTCTGAGTATGAGTGCTTGTGTAACGTGCGGGGACGCAACGTCAGATGACCTTTTGACACAAGCTCGAAGGCCGGTCCAGTCGAGGCGGTGACTTCCGACTAGGGTGTTGGGTTACAGCGGTGTATTGCGAGAATGGCTAGAGCTTAGAACGGGGCTCCCTGGAATCGAACCAGTTGTACTCACGAACGCAATGTCGCTAGTCTTTACCTGCCAAATCTCACTCTACACGTGTAACCCGCGTCCCGCGACGGCTCGCATTCACGAGACAGCCCAGACGACGCGAAGCGGCAATCTCTTCCAGAGGTGCGCACTTTACATTCCTCCCCCTCCAAAGGGGCTTCCGTTCCGCCACGGGTGAAACCACGTGACTCGCATTGCCTACAGCATGCTGATTTAGCTACTGGGCAACCCAAAGGGCGCACCAGGTCACAGCTCAGGGAGCGGTCAAAGACCATCGTGCCGACTAGACACAGGGAAACCATAACCACACAGGTAGCAGCTGACCATAGGTACAAGCATGCTGAGAATGCCAAAGTCCAGCAGCATACCAGCATGCATGGCCTAGGACTTACTTTAGGTTGTGAGCTGCATTGTACTCAGCCAGGATCTTGTCACAGCCAACCAAGTTGGAACGTGGCTCCCAGGTGTTGTGGTCGGCATCATAGCCTTCCCACTGCACCAGGTACTCCTTGGCCTTTCCTGCATGCACATGTCTGTGGTCCAACAGACGCTCAACATAGTACACAGGCTCCTCATCAAGCCACTCAACAGGCGGAGGCATGAAGCCCACGTCAGTGCCAGTGTAGGGTTTGATGAGTGACACATGGAACACAGGGTGAAGACGTGACATGGAGGCAGGCAGCTGCAGGTTCACTGCAACCTGGCCAACCAAGCCAAGCACCTTGAAGGGCCCCACGAATCGTGGCAGCAGCTTACGTGCTTTGCCTGGCTTCAACCTCATGTTCTTAGTGCTGAGCAGGACCATTTGACCCACCTTGTAGTGCACCTCTCGACGGTCCTGGTTGGCATAGGCAGCTTGACGTTGCTGAGCAGCCTGCATGCATAGCCTGGCCTTAGCCACAGCCTCCTGCCACCAAGTAGCATAGGACAGGCCTTCAGGGCACCGCCCCTTGTCAGGTAGAGAGTGGAGCATGGGGGTAATGGGGGACTGTCCGGTGTTAACCAGGAACGGTGTAGACTTGATGGACTCTTGCCATGAGTTGTTCACAGCAAACTCAGCAAGTGACAGATAGTCAGGCCAATCAGCTTGGGTGGGAGAGATGTAATGACGTAGCATCTCTTCCAACAACGGTTGTACCTCTCAGTCTGGCCATCAGACTGAGGGTGATAGGAGGAAGACAGGGATCCCCTCATGCCCAGCAACTTCCGCACATGGTGCCAGAAAGTGTTGTGGAAATGGGGACCACGGTCAGAGACCATGTCTTTTGGCAGGCCATGCAGTTTGAAGACATTGTCAATAAACAGACGGGCAAAGCCCTTGGCATTCATGCTCTCCTTGCAGGGCACAAAGTGCACCATTTTACTGAGCCTGTCAACAAAGACACAGATGGCATCAAACCCATGTGAAGCAGATGGCAGCTTGGTGATCAGGTCCATTGACACTGATTCCCAACGGTAATCTGGAATGGACAGTGGGTTGAGTAAGCCACCAGGCTTCAGTGTAGAGGACTTGTCACGCTGGCAGGCATCACAGGTAGTGACATAGTGCCTGACATCAGCACGCATGGTGTCCCAGTAGAACACACGTGACAGCCTCTCAAGGGTTTTGGTTATACCCACATGACCAGCATAGGCAGCATCATGCATCTCATGCAGAATGTACTGACGCAGTTCAAGGTCATTGGGAACCATCACTGTGCCCTTGCCAGTGCGCCGCCACAGGCCATGGTCGTCCATGTACATGCCAGACAGGTCAGCTTCAGCAGTAAACGCAGGGTCAAGCCGGTAGCCATGGACCAGGTGATCAGCCAGTTCCAATGGGTGAGCAGGAGCTGCAGGATAGTGCACTGAGGTGTCAGCAGCAGATGGGGCCTCAAGCTCAGGGAGCCTACTATGGTGAGCAGCAACAGGGTTATCAGACACTGTGGGCCGGGGGGCCAAAGCATCAACGGCAGTGGGGGCATTTGAGGGAGTACCCACAGGTGGAACCTGGGGCAGAGCCTGCGCCACACGCACTTCCCCCCTCTCCAAAGACTGTTTAGCTTGCCGCCGGGTGGTAACAACACACACCATGGCACAGTCCTGGGGTCCAGCAGGTATCCGGGACAGTGGGTCAGCAGGATTAGCATCACCTGGCAGGTACTGCAGGTCAAATGTAAACCGTGACAGGAACTCCATCCACCTAGCCTGACGTCTAGACAGCACCTTCTGGGTGGGCAGAGCAGTCAAAGGCTTGTGATCGGTGAAGAGTGTGAATGGTACACCCTCAAGGTAACACCTCCACTCCTTGCATGCAGTGATGAGGGCAAGAAGCTCTTGCTCACCAGTGGTGTAGTTACGCTCAGCAGAAGATAGCTTCTTGCTGAGGTATGCAAGGGGGTAGCCATCTTGCATCAGGACTGCTCCTACTCCTTGGAGTGAGGCATCACAGTAGACCTGGAAGGGCTGGGTGTGATCAGGTAGACGTAGCATGGGGACCTGGGCAACAGCAGCTTTGAGGGAAGCAAAGGCTTTCAGCTCATCAGCAGGCCAGTTCTGCCACAGAAATGAGTCACCAGCTTTGCCACACAGATCTGTGAGAGGTGCAGCTAGGACACTGAAATTATGCACAAATTTGCGCACAAAATTAGCAGCACCTAGGAATGACTGGAGCTGTTGCAGGGATTGAGGCACAGGCCAGGAAGAAATGCTCTTGATTTTCTCAGGGTCCACAGCAATTGCACCAGCAAAGATGACATGGCCAAGGAATTTCAGCGTGGTACGCATGAATTCACATTTGGACTGCTTGGCATAGAGCTTGTTGAGCCTCAGGAGGTCAAAGACCTTTCTGAGATGCTTCAAATGCTCGTCCACAGATTTGGACATGACCAAGATGTCATCCAGGTACACCAGGGCACACTGGTTCAGGACTGGGGCAAATGCATCATTCATGACACGCTGGAATGTAGCAGGTGCATTGTAGAGCCCAAAAGACAGTACCTTGAACTGGTAGTGGCCGTCAGGGGTCCTGAAGGCCGTCTTAGGCACATCTTCAGGGGTGATCCTGATCTGGTTGTAACCTGCTTGAAGGTCGAGGGAAGAGAACACAGTGCAGCCTGACAGCTTGTCAAACAAGTCATCAATCCTGGGCAGTGGATACTGATCCCTGATGGTGATCTTGTTGAGCTGACGGTAATCAAGGCACATGCGTAACTCACCAGACTTCTTCTTGACAAACAGGATAGGAGCAGCAAAAGGACTGGAGCTTGGTTCTATCATGCCCTTGGCAAGTAGGTCCTGCACCTGCTTCTTCAGCTCAGCATGCTCTTCCTGGCTCATGCGGTATTGAGGTACCACAGAGGGTCGTGCATCAGGCACAAGGGGGATGGCATGGCCCACAGGACGCTCAGGTGGCAGAGATGTGATGGGTGCAAACACATCAGCATACTCATCCAGCAAAGCATTGAGTGCCTGGGACACACCTGGAGGTAGGTCAGGTTCAGCTGGAGCTGGATCAGGGGTACTGGAATTGTCCACAGTGATAAGGGCCAGGACACCTGTGCCTCCTTTTCGTAACCACCTGGCAGCAACTTTTGCAGAAGCGAGAGGGGGTTTTGCACGTAGAGCATTGACCAGGAAAGAGGCAGGGTTGCTTACAGCAGACTGCCCTGACTCAGACTTATCAGCAGGGGGACATGGCAGCACTACAGGCTCACCCTTGTCACATGCCAGGCTGAGAGTCTTGTCCTGGTATGACATCACGGCCTCATGCTCATTCAACCAGTCATTCCCCAGCAGCACATCAAAGTCTGGCAGGAGAGAAGGCATAACGTTGAGTTTGCAGGGTACAGTAACACCTGGCAGACTCAGATCAGCCTTGACAAACTGGGAACAGCTCAACACAGTGTTGTTTGCAGCATGCCACTCTTGCATGTGTTTCAACATGTGGACAGGTACAGCATGTGCAGCAACAAATGATGCACTGACAAAGCTGTGGGTAGCACCAGTGTCACACAGGACACGTGCAGGGTGCTCATTCAGGTGACCAGCAAAGGCAAAGTGCAGGGATTCCCCATCAGCATGTGCAGCAGTCAGCACATGAGCAGGTTCACACACAATGCATGCCTCAGAGTACTCAGCACAGTTTTGGTTTACTGGCTGAGCAAACTCCTATTTGCGCTGATACTTCTGGAAGTGCTTCACCATGCCATTAGCCTCCATCCTGGCAGTCTGAGGGCGTCTACCCTGGTACTGCCTGGAGGGACCACCAGGGTCACCACCACGGTCAGGGTTGCGGTCACACTTTGCAGCCTTGTAGGGGGCAGAGCTACCCTTCTTCAGGTCTTGCATCAGCTCCCATGTTCCAGCATCCTTCATGGCCTCTTCCTTGCTCATGCCAGAGGCTTTCCTCTTGCAGTGCTTCGTCCAGTGGGATGACAATCCACAATGGTAGCAATAGCCACTGGCAGGAGGGGGACCCTCACTGCCAGCAGAGGGAGCAGCAGGACGCCCAGGAGGTGGACCAGGGAACCTGGCCAGGTTCTGCAGCCCACGTTGCACTTGGGCCACCTGGTGCACAGCAGCAACCGGGCGCCTTGAGGCAGGATGCACACCAGAGCCAGCAGCAGCCACAAGGGCCTTGTGGTTGGTAATGGCAGCCTTAATGGCCTCATCCAAAGTGGGGGCCACAAGGGCACGCAGATCCTTGGCAACAGGACCACGCAGATCTGCTGACAGGCCACGCTGGAACACATTCACAAGCATGGAGTCTGTCATGCAGTCCTTGCCAGCCAAGGTGAGGGTGTTCCTGAAGTCAGTGATGTAGGCTGACAGGGCAACACCATTAGTCATACGCAGGTGAGTTGAGTCAAGGAGCTTAGCACGTGCTGCATCAGCATCAGTGGTCAGGTCCTCTCCTACAAACTCAAGGAACTGCTGTGACAGGTAGGGCCATGTGGGGTAGCCAGAGTGGGTCAGGGCATATGAGTCCCTAACAGACTGGAACCACACATCCCTAGCCTTCCCTGACAGGAAAGAGGGCAGAGCAAGAGCAGGGTCCAGGCCATGTGCAACACAGTGTGCCTCAAGGTCCTCCAGGAAAGACAGAGCACGGCGACCGGAGGTCGAACTGGCATCAGTCCACCGCTCAGTCACGGGCAACCCGCGAAGTGAGTTGGAATCATGACCAGCAGGGGCAGTGACAGTGGCAGGCAGGGGCGCAGCAGTGGGGCGAACCCCAGCATACTTGTCCCGCACAGCAGCAAGTGTGCGAGGGTTCGAAGTGCCGGGTGAACCCGAGGCAACATCTTTCTGCGCAACAGGCTGGTGCATTGCAGCAGTCAAGTGTTGGAGTGCGCGCAGAGCAGCAGCCAAGGGCCTGACTAGCTGCGACGCTACTTCGACTGGCCTCTTAGCTGGACTAGGGCTAGCTGGCAGCAAAGCAGCATCAGCAGCACGCTTAGCACCAGCAGGAGGACTCACCAGTGCACCAGCTTGCTGGTTGTTGGCCTGCGCTGCGACCAGTTGCGCCTGGAGGGTGGCAATTTGCGCGTTGAGCTCGTCGACTGGAGTCGAAGTGCTGTCGAATTGGTCCAGGTCAAACTCGTCCAGAAGCTCGTCTCCTTCACCAGTCTGCAGGTCTCCTGCGGGAATTGAAGCGGGCAACTCGCCCGGCTCCGGTGCTGCACCGAGTGCAGGACCCGTCTCCGCTGTAGCTGTAACAGCTGAAGCTGGAGGAAGGACGCCAGAGGCGCCATTGGTCTTGTTCGCCGAAGCAACATTCTGGGTAGTTGAAGTCATGTTGACTGGACCGCGAGCTTAAATGCTCGGGGTCGGAAACCAGCTGTAACGTGCGGGGACGCAACGTCAGATGACCTTTTGACACAAGCTCGAAGGCCGGTCCAGTCGAGGCGGTGACTTCCGACTAGGGTGTTGGGTTACAGCGGTGTATTGCGAGAATGGCTAGAGCTTAGAACGGGGCTCCCTGGAATCGAACCAGTTGTACTCACGAACGCAATGTCGCTAGTCTTTACCTGCCAAATCTCACTCTACACGTGTAACCCGCGTCCCGCGACGGCTCGCATTCACGAGACAGCCCAGACGACGCGAAGCGGCAATCTCTTCCAGAGGTGCGCACTTTACAGCTTGTAGCAATGTCTGAGAGGAGCTCAACCTAGTAAGTAGCATGTTGCAAGTCAAAATGGTCGAGCTGTGGCATTGCCCTCCAGGTATGGGGAGGAGGTGGGCTCAGTGCCACATCGTTGCAACCGTTTTCCGATCCGACTGTTGCTGCCGACGCGCATGCTCTCGTAGAGCAGCCAAAGCTACGCGGGCGGTCGTAGCGATGACTGCATGCTCCGCAACGGCTCAAATTTGAATTACTAACTTTGATGCTTTGCTGTGCACGGCCTACTGACTGGATAATTCTATAAAGTGGGTGAAAGGTAGCGGGCCGGGTTGCCTACATTATGAATCATCTAGCATAATATTTGGCGCAGGGAGTGCAGAGTTACAGCCGTCCTACTACCAGGGGTAGGTTTTCTGTTAGTTGGGGTCCCCCGAGTTGGGGGCTCAAGACAATACTGTCTCTACCCTCATCCTGTCACCAACAACCGGTGGTTCTACCACTAGCATGGGACCCATTGGCGGAACAGCAAACGATGCTTTCACAGCCCGTGTGTCCCCTTTGGTGTCACCTCACCATCACTCCAACCCAGTAGCAACTGCTGGAGCAGTTGCAGCCCCTGAACCAACAGTGGGCCAACTGCAGATGGGTATGATGAGCTTGCGAGCCAAGTTGCAGGCCGAGCAGCTTGCCGTTCGAAGAGTGCGTGCTCGTGTGGCTCAACTAGAGCAACTGGAACACTCCCATCTGATGAGGGATCGCTTCATTAGCGCATCAACGCAGCTACACACTGCGTTTCCTGACCTGGTGCGGGTCACAGCCCGGCTTCAGGAGCTTCTGCTCCTCCCTATCCTCCCTGCTGAGCAGTTTGAGGAGAAGACAAAAGTCAGCGCTATGCGCACCTACCTGCATCAAAACGTCGCCCGGCTCACAACCGAGGTGAACAGTTGTGCAGCAGCAACGACTGCGGTAGGAGTTGTTAAGCTTAATGCCGCAGCGCAGGAGTTGGCACCGACACAACGTCAGACTCAACTTGAGCGCACCTTGCGTGGGAGGGCTTAGGGAAAGCTGCGCACGGGCGATGCGCATAGCCAAGCGCGCTTCCGTGAACTGGAAGGGCAAATCGAGTCCTCGAACTACAGACAAAGCCGCGTTGCAGGCCAAGCTCATCTTTTTTTAACCCCGCCTGCGGACTTCTGTTTTTGTTGAGCTTGGCCTGCAACACAGCTTTGTCGCTTTGTACCATGTTGTTCGAGGACTCGATTTGCCCTTCCAGTTCACGGAAGCGCGCTTGGCTATGGGCATTGCCCGTGCGCAGCTCTTCCTAAGCCCTCCCACGCAATGTGCGCTCAAGTTGAGTAAGACGATGGGTCGCTGCTAGCTCCTGCGCTGCGGCATTAAGCTCAGCAGCTCCTATCGCAGTCGTAGCTGCTGCACAACTGTTCACCTCGGTTGTGAGCCGGGCGACGTTTTGATGCAGGTAGGTGCGCATAGCGCTGACTTTTGTCTTCTCCTCAAACTGCTCAGCATGGAGGATAGGGAGGAGCAGAAGCTCCTGAAGCCGGGCTGTGACCCGCACCAGGTCAGGAAACGCAGTCTGTAGTTGCGTTAATGTGCTGGTGAAGCCATCCCTCATCAGATGGGAGTGTTCCAGTTGCTCTAGTTGAGCCACACGAGCACGCACTCTTCGAACGGCAAGCTGCTCGGCCTGCAGCTTGGCTCGCAGGCTCATCATGTCCATCTGCAATTGACCCACTGTTGGTTCAGGGGCTGCAACTGCTCCAGCAGTTGCTACTGGGCTGGAGTGATGGTGAGGTGACACCAAAGGGGACACACGGGCTGTGAAAGCACCGTTTGTTGTTCCGCCAATGGGTCCCATGCTAGTGGTAGAACCACCGGTTGTTGGTGAAAGGGTGAGAGTTGGGACAGTATTGTCTTGCGCCCCCAACCCCAACTTCTTTTGGGTCTGTGGTTTGCAGAACTTCCACGGTTGTTGCAGCTTGATCCACCCCTGGGCATTTTGGGCGTGGGCGGGACTCGAATGAGTTGCTTCCCGTCATAAGTGCTTGGCTTTTCCCCGCCAAGCCTTTCCCGGCTTGTCTTGTGGTGCTAATTCATGAAGGCACGCACCACGAGTACTTGTTTGTGCGGCTCAATGGAATGCCTCAAGTGCGGGATTGCGAATGTGGATGGTGCCCTTCAGCGGGTTGACCGAGCACGCCCTTTGGGTTGGTGCGAGATAGGTTATGGTGCAAGTGAGCACCGCGAAAGAGAAAAAGAAAAGTCGCGGGACAAGTCTCCACGGTCAACGAAGGGGAGCCGAAGCCCCTCAACGTGGTCGGAAACCAATGTCACAAAGTGGCATTGGAAGTGGGCATACTTGCACGCGGAAGTAGTGAGGTTGTGTTTGAGTCGCTCCTTCCTCGCGACTCAACGTCCGTAGCTTCCTTTAGGGGTTGCTCTCTCGTTGCCTTCGCACCAAATCCCCGTTCGCTTTACAGCCCGCGGTGATCTTTCACCGTCACACTTCGTGTAATTTGTGTTAGGCCTCTCCCGATCCAAGCACTCTGTTACACGCAGGCAGCCACGCCCGCGCCGAGTAAGAGGCCGATTTGGGCAAAACGGATCTACTTATATTTTACGCTACCAGTTGTCCTTTGTCAGCCGCAGCATTGGAAGACGCGTCCTTAGCTGCTGGGTAGCTCCTGACAGGAGGACCAGGGCGGGTGTCAAGCTTGCTAGGGCGACGGAGAGGCCGGGGAGCTACTTTACAGAAAGGTCGACAAGGCAACGGGGACTTAAGGTGTACGAGGGCAACAACAGAACCACTCCTAAACCTCAATGCCTTAGCTTTGGACGCGTCCAGGACCTGTAGGCTAGGCCAGGCCGCCAATGCAGCTGCAGAGGGCGGCTCTAGACGTGCGGCAGTGCTTGCAGGCCAGGCTAGGCCACCTCGAGGCCTACCGGGTCCATGCTGGGTTTACGCCAGCGCCCCAGCGGTGGGTGTGGACTCCACAATGCGAAGGGAGGGGTGCAGTGTCCTGTTGGGCTGGCAGTGTGGCAACAAGAGGCATGGTACACCACATCAGCCCCAGCACTTGCTTGCCTTGTTGCTGCTGGCTAGAGGCTGGGTGCCACTGCCTGTGATCCACCAGCCCCCAAAATGCAGCTTCCATCCCTTAGGCCTGGGCTGGCCACAGCTGGTAGCCATCCCTCAGGCCTAGGCTGGCTACAGTTGGTATCCCTGGTAGCTAGTAACCCTTAGCTGGTAGCCATCCCCAGCTGAGTTGGCCTGGCTGTGCGAAACGTTCCACGCTACCAGTCCATGCTGGCAAGTCGACTTGCCGATGCTGACAGCTATAGCTACATAAATGAGGCAAAAGCCTCATGCAATGCTTCATGACATACTGTTGGTCGGGTTGTCACACTTCGTCACACAATGTAGTTTTCGCAGCTTGTTAGCCAGTCTGTCAACCTCTGCAACCTTCCCCTTTGGGACATGATGTCCTCTATACCATTCGGTCCATACCTTCTTAGGAAGCGCAGGGCAGGCGCCGGGGCTGAGTTGCTGAGGTTGGAAGGTGGTGGTTGGGAAGCTGGCTGTTGCGGAGAGTGGCAGTGGTAGCAGGTGGTGGCTCAACAGTGATTCGACCTCGTCCACCTGCAATCATGAATCCGTCCAGCCTTAAGAATGCCAACCCACAGAAGAGGCACTGCCCAGTGTGCCATGCTTGAGTGTCAGAACTGTGTGCACCCCAAACTATGTAGCTGCAGGCGTGAAACCATGAAAGCTATGCAACAGTGAATGCCCAACAGCCGTGCCCCGGGCTGGAGGCTAAGCAGTTAGCAGTTAACAACAGTGAGCGACAGTTGTCAACAACCACCCTTAGGATGGCCCTCAGGAAGCCCCTCCTGCTCGTGGGCTTACTAGTTGGACAAGCACATAGAGGCAGCCACCCCTTCCATTTCGGGATCACTCACCAGCTGAGCAGGATAGAATATGCCATTGAGGGCCACACTGTGTTCTCCTTCACAATCAAGATAAAGCAAGGTTTGTATGGTGGCCATCCCAAAAGTGGGGAGGTAGTCATTGACTTGGACATCATGCTCATATGCATGCTCATATGCATGCTGAAGGTGTTAAAACACAACTATGTCACAGGCTGCTGCTGCTCCTCCTAGGCCTGTCAGGGCTCGCTGCATGACATTACTTTGCCAGTGATAGATAAGCTGCAAGGCTCTGTTTTGAGCTTGTGTGCACCCCTTCTGCATTGGGTAGTAGTAAAAAGTCCCAAACCTCCAGATGGGAAGGGTGGCCAAGCCACCTAATGGCCAACGGCTTGAGAGGTGTACACCCGAAAGGTCAGCAACAGATGTCAAAAGACAATAACACATTGTTGAATGACTGTTACATTTCATTTGACAACACATTTTGCTGCCACTTTACAATGAGGAGGTGGCTCAACATGCTTCTCAACATGCTTCTCAAGATCGGCAATTCCACATCCTTGCAAAGCAACTATTTTGGAAAGCCCCTTTCAACCACCACCTTCACCTATCTTACTCATGAACTGCTGACAATATGGGCAGCTGCACCACAGCCCAAGCCTCTGCCTGCTTTCAGTTGCCATTACCCCTGGCTGCTTTCAAGCCTTTCTACTCGTAGGATCCACTTCACCCTTTTCTGCGTTTAACCTCACGTTTGCAGTCTTTGCACCTGCACAGGCTTTACCGTGAGTGCTCCTTACTACCCATCTCCTGGACCTGGCTTGCTATGGGCTGACTGGCTCAATGTCAGCTTCAGGCAGCATCACACAAGTGGAGTATTAACCAGTGTGCAAGCCTGACCATCTTCCTCTGCCTTTCCTTGACCTGTCCTGTATTGCTCTACACAACTCCGCCCATGCTGCACATGGGGTCCAGCATGCCACCATGTGCATGAGCAAACCTTTCTGCGCCACATCAAGACGTTGAAGTGGCACAAGCTGGTCTTGGTGCTCGTCTCCATTCTCACGCACCCATCCACTCTTTCCTGGCTTTGCCAAGCCACCTCAAGCTGTGAGCTCATCAAGCTGCCCTGCAGGATTACGCTGCCACGCCATGACACAACCCCATCACACATCCAATTCTAGTTAGGAACGAGGTCACATGGGGAGGGGCATGTTCGCGGGTCACGGGGGTCAGCTTGTAAGGTACGAGTCCATGCCTTCCTCTTGGGCCCCACACCAGCCACCATTGCCCTGCCCTCTGTGCTGGGTGTTGCTTGCCAGTCAGTTCGTGGTTAGACAACACAGCTAGGGAGGCAAAGGGAAAGGCATGAGCTTTGTCACGCTGCCGCGCTTCTCAACCCTGGCTTGCTTGCCATGACTGTTGCTGGTACGCCTGTTTGCAACTTAGTCCATTGATCTTGCCCCTTTTGCCGCGCTGCTGCTCTTCCTCCCGGTATTGACTGTGCGCCCCCCACGCTTGCATGGTTGCCAGGCACTGCTCATGCCCCTTCACTACTGGCCTTCTTAACTGTCCCCCAGACCAGCTGCCTCATATGCCTACCCCAACACCATATATCAGGTTACCAAGAGCAGCCAGCTGTGCATAGCAGGCACA
Source organism: Haematococcus lacustris (assembly GCA_030144725.1). Classification (NCBI taxonomy): domain Eukaryota; kingdom Viridiplantae; phylum Chlorophyta; class Chlorophyceae; order Chlamydomonadales; family Haematococcaceae; genus Haematococcus; species Haematococcus lacustris. The sequence goes on from JASKMD010000009.1 coordinate 4,044,105, forward strand.
CCGACAAGGAGGTGAAGGTTCGTAGAGCAGCTGATGGGACTGACGTTAAAGCTGCAGCTGCAGCCCTTTGCATCGTCTTGTTGTCTAGCTGCAGGTTCTGTAATCTGGCTGCAACAGCTGTGCAGCAGCCCTCCCAGGACCCTTATGCTCGACACATGTTGGCACAAGGTTAGAGGTTAGGGAAGCCTCTGTCCATCATTGCCTAGCACCAGCTAGCATATGAGTGGTTGGGGAGCAGCGTGACGCCCCCTTCCTCTCTTCTTGACTTTGCGAGCCCCCCTCTCCCAGGCTTTCAGCAACAGCACACAAGAGGGTCCTGAAGGCAACCTCAGCCCAGCTGCCCCTGACCAGCTGCCCCATGAAACGCCTACCTTGGTGCCCACAGCTGGAGTCACGGGCAGGGGCCAGGCTCCAGCATTAGCCGCAGCCTCAGCCGCAGCCGGGGGGCGAGGAGGGGCAGACAGGGAGTGTAGAGGCTGGGGCTGCTGAAGGGGAGGGGCCCACCATGTTGTGGCCCAAGAGCTGTGGAGGAGAGGAGTGGAGGGGGAGGAGAGGGGGCTGCAGCGGCAGGAGGGGCGGCTGGCCGAGGTGAAGGAGCTCAGGAGCTGTGGAAGTGGACTGGCTGGCTCACCTAAGGGTAGAGGGGGTGGGGAGAAGGAGAGGAGAGGAGGAGGAGAGGAGGAGAGAGGGGGAGGAGGAGGGAGGGAAAGGGGAGGTCCCTGACTGAATCCCCTCAATCTACCGTTTTTCTTTTAACCTGTGTTTGCCTGGCAAGGGCAGCAGGTGTAGTAGCGGGCGTGGGGGCTTCAGCTGCTGCCGCCCCCTCCCCCTCCCGCCTGCTGCTGCTGGGGTTGTTGGGAGGCTTGCTGTGAGGCCTGAGCCGCTCCGGCTGCTTGCTGGTACAGCTGTGAGTAGGCTGAGTAGTATTGCTGCAGCTGAGCCATGGACATGGTAGGCCCAGCTTGAGCTGCTGCTGCTGGTGCCGTGGCAAGAGGAGTTGTTGCCTGACCTGCTGCTGGTGCTGATGCTGCTGGCGCTGCTGCAGGAGCGGCTGTGGCTTGTGTGCCAGGGGTGGGTCCTGGGGCCCCCTGCTGCTGCTGCTGCTGCTGCGGATGGGGGAAGGGTGCAGCCAGGCCTGGCTGGCCTGCAGGCTGCTGCTGCTGCTGCTGCTGCTGTTGAGGGGCCATCTGCTGGTAGTAGTGGGCGTAGTATGCAGCAGCATCAGCTGATGGCTGCTGCTGCTGGTAGGGTTGCAAGTACTGGGCGGGGTAGTGGGCATAGGGGGGGGCTGCTGCTGCTGCTGCGCTGGCAGCTGGGCCATAGCCTGGGGGTGCAACTGGCTGCTGTTGCAGAGGGAGCTGTGGGGGGTGGAGTGGCTGAGCCTGTGGAGCTGTCAGGGTTTGGGGGAAGGGCTGCTGCGGTTGTGGCTGCTGCTGCTGCTGCTGCTGCTGTTGGGCCCCCCCAGACGCTGCGGCAGAGAGTTGCTGCAGGGGGCTGGCCAGCTGGCTTAGCAGTTGGCCAGCAGCTTGCATGGTGCTGGGAATGGGACCTTGCAGCTGCTGCTGCTGCTGAGCTTGCTGCTGCTGTGGCTGCTGCTGCTGCTGCAGCTGCTGTTGCTGCTGGTGCAGCATCAGCGCTTGCTGCACATTGGCCAACAGCTGGGAGCTGATGTTAAGAGCCCCCAACCCCCCAGGGGCCGCTGCCGCCGCCGCCACTGCCGCTGCCGTGGCAGCACTGCCAAAGTCAGGCTGCTGTCCAGGCTGCCCAGGCGCTGCCATACCCTGCCCTGCTCCCTGTGTCTGTGTGCTCTGCTGCCCCAGCCCCTGTGACGTCAGGGACTGCAGCAGGGAATGGTGCTGACCCGTGCCATCCATAGCCATCACGGCCGCCCCCCCTGCTCCGGGGTTGAGGACGAGCTGGGCTGGGCGGTAGGTGCCGTCTGGGTGCAAGACCAGCAGCTGGGGGACAGCAGCCGCCCCACTGCCGCCCGCCAAGCCGCCCAAGGGGAGGGGGTTGCTACGCATGTCCAGGCCCCTGCCGCCATACCTGTGATGCAGGAGGGCCGGGGGGGGCAGAGCAGCCAGCGCTGAGTTTGGCAGGCTAAGGTGAACGCAGATCAGCCAGCGCTGAGTTTAACAGGCTAAGGGGGACGAGGGGGAAGGGAAAGGGGAAGAGGAAGAGGGGAGGGGGCAGAACGGGGGCCTAAAGGGTGAAGGATACAGGACAGGGTGCTGGATGCGTGGGAGGGGGTCGGAGGGGATGCATGGAGTGCCAGGAAGACAAACATGGTTGCCTCAGCCTGGACTGCCTAGCCGCCACCCCCCACGCCCTGCACAGCAGCAACAAGTTTCTGTGACACCTGTCCATCTGGCTGCTAAACCCCCAAAGGCTCATCACAACCCCTCCCCGCCCCCCCGTTGTGCTCACCTGTCCTCCTGGCCCACCTCCCTCCCAGCTGCTCCCCGTCCACCTCCAAAGCCCATGGCGCCAGGACCATGCAGCCCGTACCCCTCCGGCCCCCCCAGCCCCTGTCGAGGCCGGCCACCCTCCAGCCCCCGGAGCCAATCAGCGTCCGCGCCCTCATGGCCAGGGCCATAGCCCTCCGGACCCGGGCCAAACTCCCCATTCCCCATCCCAGGATCAAATCCCTCGTAGCCCATGTGGCCGGGCCCAAAGCCCCCAGACAACCCCCCCCCGCCCCCCAGCCCTCCCCCTGGGTACCCTGGGCCTGGGAAGTGCATCATGGCCCCATGCTGCTGACTCATCAGGTGGCCGTTCAGAGCCCCCAGCAGACCACCCACCCCACCAGGGTGCCCACTCTGGGTCATGTGGGGGGGCAAGCCTGCCCCCCCTGGGCCCCCCCCTTCGCCGTGGTTTTGACCCAGGCCTGTGGGGGGAGGCCGGGTGCGTCTGGGGTCAAAGCGGTCCAGCATCACAACGATGGTGGTGTAGGCTTCCTGGATGGCGCTAGGGTTGCCTCGGATGGTGATGGCCTGCAGGCCAGTCTCTGGGTGCACATCTGCGAGCGGAGCGGGGCAATGGGTGAGGCAGGGCAGAGGGAATGGAGGATCCCCCTGAGGCTGTGATGGGGAGCGGGAGGGGCCACAGCCACAGCCACAGCCCCGCCCCGCCCCGGGGGGGAGGAGGGCGAGAGGGGGGCATGGTGGGGGGGGGGTGCCCAGCAGGGGGGTGGCTGTCCAAGGCAGTCCTGGGACCAGAATCGAGCAGCCAAACAATCTGCTTGATGCTCTGCAGGCACCTGATCGCTTGCAGTGTGACCAGTGTGTTTCAGGTGTCACACCTGATATCTGGATCTGCGTCTTTGTCTTTTCCTTGATGGCCTTCACCGTCACACCCCTGCGCACCCAGTACCGCCATCACAACCATCAACTTCACCATGCCAGGCATGGCTGACCTGCCCGCCCCACCCTTGTCTTGCCCCTTGTCGCCAGCACACCGCATGGCATCCCCATGTGATGGCTGCTCCATGCACACTTGATGAGAGTGATGTTTTATGCAGCTTTGTGCTCCATGCCATGCCATGTCCCTCAAGATGAAACTTACAAACTGCTGTTACTGCTAAGCTGGACAGTGCAGCTGTTACAGCCAACGCTCACAGCCTCGCCCACGCCCTTGCTACCAGGGGGCAGGGTGTGTCCATCGACCCATGTGCTGCTCCACAAGTGTGCCAAAGCTGTGCTGCGCTAGCTGCTGTCTTGATTGCCTCCACCGCTCTTGCCACTCTGGTTGTCTTGTTCAGCACGCCTACCTTGCTCCCAGGACATAGCCCACCATCTCTGGCAGCACATCAAAGAAGGTGGTGGCATGAGGAGGCATCCTGGGCGTGTAGTCCTTGTCTGTGTCCACACGCAGCAGCTCCAGCACTCTGTTCACGCCCTCTTTCAACTGCAGGTTGCAGGAACGCATGGCTGCTGTGAATGTGCAAACCAGGCTCTGAAACTGCTTCTCCCCTCGCGCCGTGTGCGAACTAGGCAGTAGGCTAGCGAGCGAGCCCGACCTGTTGCGCATTGCCGGACACCTCCACAATCTGCGTGTCGTCCTGGCGGTTGACCTCCTTGCGGACGTGCAAACCACAGCGAGTGGTTCTTCGAAGGTTGGCAGCGATCTCCCCGCCTGGACCAATAATTCTGCCAATCATCCGCTTGTGAATGGCCATCTCTTGCATGATGGACGGCTCGCGAGGCAGCTCCCCAGGGGGCCGTCGCGAGCCTGGCTGTGCCCGCTGTCCTTCACGACGTGGGCCCCGTGGACTCATAGGCCCATGCGGCCCTGGCCCTGACCCTGAGACTCGGACCATTTCTCCAGCGGGCCTGCGCACCCAGGAATTCCATCAGCCTATGGCCCTGAGCTTTGAGAGCATCGATGAGCTACACAGCGCACCCAGAGCCTCGCTTGGCAGGCTAGCCATTTTCTTTCGGCCCGCCTGTGTTCCGAGCACTGTCTTCGGGCTCTCTACGTTTCATGCTGATCCTGTTAATGCAAGACTAGCGGTGTGCGCGACTTCTTGCCGCCTGAGCATTTGTCGTTTTGCCATGCGCCTTAAACTTTTCAGCTGTTGCTCGGTTGTGCAAACAACGCAAAGTTTTAGATCCCACAGCATGCGCGGATGCTGTGCCTCAAGTCGGAAGGTGTTTTTTGCTTGTGGGACATGCAGGGTTGATCAACCATACTCAGATAGCCCGCAGGAGTATCCTAGAGTCTGGAGCTGTGTTAGGCCGTCCTGGTCACATCTGGATTGGTATGGGGCTCAAAGGCAGTGACCAGCTGCACGGATGCATGTGACCGCACGATGACCGCAATTGTGTGGATTGCAATGTGTGACAATGAGAACCCTTTACAAAGGAGATGTGTGTGGGCTGGAGCTATAAGGGGGACTCTAGCTACAGGCATACACACCAAAATGGCTGAGCTAGGTTGAGCATTCGGATGACGTCCCCGGAAGTTTGAAGGAAAGAGTGAGTTCGCGACAAGGAGGGGCGTAGGCCCCACATCTACTTGCGAAGTTGCTTCAAAGACTGCATCATTTCAAACGTTGCGAAACTTAGAACCCCTTGGTTTTAGTTCGACACCCCAGCCTCGGCAGCCTTTTGTCTCAACTGCAGTGTTCCGAACCCTGTTTTGGACCTGATCCCGATGTCGCACAACAGCCGCCTACCCGGGTCACTGCCTCCACTTCTGCTCGTAGTGGCCCTGCTTGCCGCGGTCACCCTGCAGCCTGCGGCCGTCTTGGCTCGCGGGCTGTTGAGCAGCAAAACCCTGACACGCGGCAGGTTCTCCAGGGCGCTCCGCGCTGACCAGTTCCCATCCCCCTTCCGTACCTCACCGACCAAGACGCAGCTGCAAGGTTGCACCTACAGGTGAGTGAACCGCTGCTGTCTGGCTAGCACGATGTCACGACGACACTCGAGATGCAGTGTGAGCCAGGTCGTACTAGGTTCTGCGTTGCGGCATGCGGCACTGTTCTATGGCATGTTGTGTACGTCACGGGGGCACGATTGGGAACGAGGTGCACGTAGCGATGCCTTGCCACCAGATGTCCTTGGCTTCTTGGCCGCCTACGCTACCAGCTCACATGCCTGCCTATCTGCCGGCCCCTGGCAGGGTGAATGCCAATGACACACTGCTGACTGTGGCGGGCAGTCTGGACACTGGGATGGACACCCTGCAGGTATGTGGCTGCATTGCCTGGGTGAGCTGGCTGTTGAAAAGCATGTAGTATTGATTCTGACGGGGTCCTACTTGCAACCCTTGTCACATGTGCATGGCAGATGTGGTCAGCATCAGCACGATTAATGCCGGCTTCGCGTATTGCTTACGATGCATGTTGTTTGGGGTAGGCGTGTCCTGCATATGTCACATCCAAACCCGCTAGGCCTGCCCAAGTTTTAGCCATCGCGCCAGGCCCAGCTTTTCTCCTGCTCTGGCTTTGGCTGCAGGCGATGAATAGCGCGGTTGATTTGACAGACCCCAACTTCTTCAAGTCTAATGCTGAGAGGACCATCAACATCCCATGTCGAGGTGATGGGCTTGATTACCCTGCATATGCACCTACCTGACCCGTCTAGGTAGCAACCTCAGCAGACTGTGCCTAGCCAGCTGTGCTGTTTCATGGGTCAGCGGCAGGGCAGCCCAGCCCGCCATGAAGGGGGGGCAGAAAGGGCAGCATGGGGTAGCATGTGGGGAGATGAGCAGCACGCGAGTAGCAGCAGTGGGGTGTGTGCCACCACTATTGTGTGCCTGCTTGCTATGCAGGTGGCACCTTTTGGCGCTTCTTCCCGGTCTATGAGGCTGGCTGCTTCTTCTACTACACAGTGAACCTGACGGAGGCGCCTACACTGGGCAAGCTGGCTGCTAACCCTCCGCCGGACCAGCTGGGCCCCTTCACCATTATGGGCATTTGGTGAGTTCTGCAAGCGATGTAGGACAACAGAAGACTATGCATTAGGATACAGGGTGGAGGGTAGGGGTATGAATGTCTCACCTCGCTGCACAGTGGGTGGCTCAGTTTGTGGTGGGAGTTACAGTCGAAGTGGGTGGGGGGGGAGCGGGAGGTGTTACTAAGGAGACGGTACACACTCCCCAACATATCTCACAACTCTCACCCTCTCTCTCACTCACACTCCCACACCTTCCACCTTGCTCCACTCGCTCGCCCTTGCTTTTGTAGGACTGCAAACTTCCAGAGCCGTGGACTGGATCTCACCAAGCCTGGCAGCTATCGGGACGGCATCACCATCTTCATGCCCACCTGTGGCCATTCAGGCGTACTGCCTGCAGGTGTGTCGAGATCTCCGGGGGCAGGGACGGATAGCAGCAGTAGCATCAGCGGCAGCAGCATCTGGCAGTCGGCACTAGTATCAGCTGACTGTATCAGCCAATAGCATCAATCAATAGCTTCAGCATTGCTGCCATCCCTGACAGAAGCAGAAGCAGGGAGCATAAGCAGGAGCATAAGCAGGAGCATAAGCAGCAGCAGCAGCATGGCATGGCATGGCATGGCAGTTGTCTGTTTGGGGTTCATGTGGCATGATGCTGGCATTGCTGCAGCACATGACACTTTTGAGTCTGTGGGCTGGCGCAGGGCTGTGGATAGCAGTCGCTTTGCAGCTGTGGTTGCCGAACCCAATGGCATGGGCGTCATTGCAGTGCCTTCACCCTCACCCCAACCCTCACCGTACCCTCACCCTTGTTGTCCCCTTGTATATTTTATAGACTTTGCTGGTGTACCAGCTCCCATTGTCCTCTCTTGGTTTAGCTCATCTGCACGCTTGTCCTCGCCCTTGCCGTGAGACTCTGTCAATGCCTGGCATCTTCGCCCTCCCTCTCCCCGCCTGCTGCCTTCCAGACATGCTACGCTTCCCCGTGGCCACCGGCTGCTTCTTTGAACCAGACCATCGCGACGCCGCCACCAACCCTGGCAGCCTCACTGTCCACCAGCTGGCTGGCCTCCTGCAGTCTGATGTGGCCACCCTGCAGAGCCTGAACCCTGGACGCAACCTCACCGCCGACACCAGGGTCTCCACCCCCCCCAGCAGCAAGCCTGCCTCAGTGGTGGTGGTTGCCACAGGTGCCGCTGACTCTGGCGGCAGCGCTGGGGCGGGCAGTGGGGCGGCCTCGTCTGACCAGAGCCCTGGTATGCAAGTGAAGCAGGCAAGCAGCAGCAGCAGCAGCAGCTCCTTGACACCCAACGCCCAGGGGAGTCCAGGAGCTGTGCAGCCCGCTGCTACCGGGGCAACCTCTGCCCCCTCCCCTACCTCCCAGTCTGCTTCGCCTCAGTCACTCACTCACTCTCTGCCCCAGGCCTTGCAAGCCCAGGCCAAGGTCTTGGCCATACCCTGCCCCAGCAGGATGAACTGAGGAGGGTCACAGTCTGGGTGGGGGTGTGAACAGGGGTGTGGTGTGGAGGGGTGTGTGACTGGGGGTGTGATGTTGGAACAGTGTCCAAACTGGTACAGCTGTGTTTGTGTGTGTATGTGAGTTGTGTTGTAGGGGTGGGTAGGTGTGCATGTGTTGGTGTGGGTGTTACTGCAGGTGTGTTGGCAGTTGGAGGTTGCAAAGGACATAGTGTGTGAGGGGGAATGTGGGAGATAGTGCAAACTGGCGCGTGCATGAGGACAAGGCAGTGGGGTGAGTGGTGGCATGGCAATGGAAACTTAAGCTTTGGTGGACATGGCTGCATGGAACATGTGCATGACTGGCTTGAAATGAAGAGCAGGAGGAGGATGAGGATGACGATGAGGATGATGATGAGGAGGAAGAGTCAGAGGATTATGTGGATGAGGTGTGGACACCATGTTGTGTAGAGGAGCTGTTCTGTGAGGCAGTGTTCCTACAAGGTGGCAAGGGGCACAATGCAGTGTCGAGGGGAAGGTAGAGGTACAGGAGAAGGGGTGAGGTAGAGGAATAGCAGGACGAGGAGCAGGAGGATGGCAGGGTTGCTGCTGCCACACACGGAATTGAGGTGGTTGCTGTTGAGCAGCATGATAAGGGTTGGATTCATGATGCATGCTTCCTCTCAGCTTGCGTGCACCTCATCATCACTGCTTAGCAACCAAACGTGACGTGGGCGTGGTGGCAACCTAGTGCACCTGCCAGGTCCACCCAGCAATGTCATGCTGTCTGTATGTGAACACAATAGGCTTCAGTGCTGGGATGTGTAGTGTGTGTAAGCAGGTATAGCGCAGCCGTGGTAGTGGGCGACGCAGTGGAAGGGAAGCTAGCTAGGTAAAAAGCACGATTTTGATTTGATCCCATGGGCACATCTTAGATGTACGCCCATGGGCACGACTTTGAGTTGATACTATGGGCGCAGCTTTGCTTTACGCCTACGGGCATGAGTATGGTTTCATTTGATGATGGGTTGTTTTTCTTCCTTGGTGACTAACCTTGTGTTACATGTTATGGGCAACCTCAAAGCTATCATCATCATCATCGAGTAGGGTAGGTTTACGGCTATGACGTCGGCCTCGGTCTGCAACTGCATTGTCATAGCACGTGCACACGCGTGGAGCACATGAGTGGCAAAAACTGGACATGGCTCTATTTCAGGCGCTCCCAACTGTTTAAAAATGACAGGAAACTGACCCTTGGCAGTCGGACGGCTGTAACTCTGCACTCACTGCGTCAAATGTTATGCTAGATGATTCACAATGTAGCCAACCCAGCCAGCTACCTTTCACCCATCCAGAATAAATATACACTGAGTAGGCCGTGCACAACAAAGCGTCAAAGTTAGTGATTCAAATTATAGCCGTAGCGGAGCATGCAGTCATCGCTGCGACCGCCCGCGTCGCTTAGGCTGCTCAACATGAGCATGCGCGTCGGCGGCAGCAGTCGGATCGGAAAGCGGTTGCGGGAATGTGGCACTGAGCCCACCTCTTCCCCATACCTGGAGGGCAATGCCACAGCTCGACCATTTTGACTTACAGCATGCTACTTACTAGGTTAAGCTCCTCTACGACAGTGTTACAAACGCTCATACTCAGATAAGCCAAAAGCTCACTTTGGTCGGTGACCCCCAACTCCCTTAGCCGATCTCGGGACCGGGGCCATGCAGTCAGACACACAACTCCACACCTTGACCGAATCAGGACTCGGCTCCTCTGAGAGTTACACTCCCCTACATGCCATCCACCTGCGTGCAAAGTTTCATAGCTCAACTGCCACCCCACAGCCCCGTAGCCCTGATTCTGCTTGGAGAACATGATGTAACTTCAAAGCTGTAAACTGATAGAGGCCTGGGCTGTTTAACGTGCGTTTTGTCTCAATAAATGCGCCAATGAGTCAAGAACAAACATTTTATAGCCAATTTCCTATGGGTGCTGCGGGTGAAACACAGTGGAGGACACAGTGGAGGAGGGGGTCTGTAAGCCGTTGATACCTTAGTGTGCGCCGACCCAAAGGGTGTATTCGGCGGAAGCGAGTATAACAATATGTTCCAAACACCCCGTCAAGGTGCCCTGCACGCCCGGCAGGCATCGCGATGGGTGTTTGCCGGACATTCCATGTGTGCACAAACCGCTCACTGCGCTAGGTAGATGGGGTCACAGCGATGTGGCTCACCGTGCCAAGGAGACTCGTCTCGCCGCTGTGATTTGTTCGCGGGCACATGTGGCAGTACGCGAGCAAAGACTCCCATGGCTTGCGCTGATGGTCAGATGACGCGCATTGCTTTGCAGCTACCAATGTGACAAACGCTATTGAAAAAGATGCAGTATTGAGGGAGTACTTGCATGCATATTACCAACCCCATGTTGGGAGCGCCTGACTCTATTCACGCCCATGGGCATGATTTTGATTTGATACCACGGGCACGTCTTTGATTTACGCCACGGGCATGAGCTTGGTTTCACTCAATGATGGGTTGTTTTTGTTCCTTGGCGATCGACCTTGTGTTACATGGTATGTGCAACCATAAAGCCATCATGAGCAGACAATGCGCAACGGCTGTAGACTGATATGCACGTTACAGCTTACAACTCTGGAAAGTGTCGTATGAAACTGTAATTCTATGAAATTGTAACACGTTACAGCACGTGAACACGCGTGGAGTAGATGAGGAGGCTAATGCGAAGGAAAGTGCGGCTCAAACTCTCAAATGTGTGAATGATTTGCGTGAGTATAATCTCTACGCTCAAATACCCTTGCCAGCCCTCCTAGACGCCGTTTACAACCATTCTTTGAGAACAGATGGCAGAACTGCAGGGCCTCACAGGCTTTGCGCCCAGGTGCCAGCGGTCGTAGGCCATAACCGGCTTTTTGCAAGTCCGGTACAATGACGGGCCAACGTTGTACAGGCAACAATGACATCTGCGAGTCTGAAGATAGCGCCATGCGAATGAGACAACGTTTGAATACATTACGCATGCACCCAGGCAACAGCGTCACCGCTAATGAAAACTACGGTGCCGACAATGCACCAGCAGGGAAGCCACCCAGCGTAACCAATGCAGTACCCAGCCCCGCCACGGTAGTGAGGCCTACGCCCAGCAGGAGCAGTGCAAACGCGGCTGACTTTGGCAACCCAGTTCGTGCGCCGATGACGGCGATGGCTCGCTCAAAGGCGGGGGCGAGGGCGACAGCGGCGGCGAAGCGAAGGGGGCGCGCAAAGTTCTGTGACGTAGGCAAAGCAAGAGACACGGACAAGAGCGGTGGGGCAGGCTTTGACCTTTGAGGAGCAGGGAAGGCAGGGTGAGTGGTGAGGGGCAGGGAAAGGGAGGAGGGGGGAAGGCTGGTCAGAACTAACCCTGCTGACACCGCTGGCCCACTATATGTATCAGGCTTGTTTGATGCATGCGCCTGCTAGGACAACAGTCAAACAAATCTCATTCAACATGGAACAACACGGTGCCACAGGTCACTGGGTTCAGCAACTCTGAAGAGAGGGCAGTGGCAAAGGAGGACGTGATCCCCTTCCTGCTGCTAGAACTACAGCCTGCACTGATTCCTGGGCTGTTGCATGTGGTATGCTCATGGTGCTGACCTGCAAGGTCCACAACCCAGCGTAGAAGCCCAGGAAGGGGACCCACTGCCCTGGGGCCAGAGGTGTCACCCCTGCAGCAGCAGCACAACAGTTGAGTGGGTGGGGCAGGCCTAAGAAGGCAACCATGAAAAGCACCTGGGCCTGATGAGGCACGGTGGCCAACTCAGTGCTACAGCACGATGCGCTTAGGTGGCTGGGGTGGTGGCAAGGAGTGTGCAACTGCGATGTGAAGGGGAGGGTGCATGGAAGCTGACTTGGAACCATGAGGCCGAACCTGCCGTATGAGCCCCCACCCCCGCCCCCCGCCCCACCCCCGCCCCCCGCCCCACCCCCGCCCCCCCGCCCCACCCCCGCCCCACCCCCGCCCTCCGCCCCACCCCAGCGCCCCGCCCACCTTTAGCCTTGACAAACGACAGCCATGCAATGGTGAGGCATGTGCCGTACGTCAGGTTGCTGCATGCACCCAACAACCACGCAAGCAGCTGTAGCCCAGCTGACCCTGTGCCCTCTTAGCCTGATTACGCCCTACCACCCCTACTCTAGGCACACCACCTGCTTAGGTCAAAGCAGCACAGTGCCCCACAGCGCGCAATGCGTATGTGTGACCATGCTCCATCCCTGCAGCATGACCAGGTTATGAGGAGGCTGCTTGATCATCACAATCGGCAGTGCAGTGCTCCTCACACACCTAGAGCCGCTGTCCAGCTGTGGTGTGTGCTTGCTGAGGTCAGGTGCAGGTCAGCTTGTGCAGATTGGCAAGTGCAGGTGGTGTAGGTGCTGGTGCTGGTGCAGGTGTGCACCACCACACTGGCGTGCCACTGTCGCTACCAATCACCATGCACCTGCAACTGGGCTGGCCCCATGCTTCACCGCCAGTAGGATGTAGGCTGGACTAACACGGCTGCCACAAGGTCAGGCACTCTAGGCCCATGCATGCCGCCACTCACGAAATGACGCCATAGCTGGCAAAGGCTCCCATCCCCAGGGATGCCAGCTTGGCCTTGTCCATCTGACTGCCTGCAAAGAGCTTTGAGCACGTGAAGACACCCCAGATGACACGGGACATCCAGGATGACCGCAACAAACAAAACACCAGTCAGTCCATGCGCAAGGCCAAGCGGCCATACCAGGCTGCCGGTCATCAACACGTAAACGCATAATTATCATCATCATCAGCAGCAGCAGCAGCAGCATTATGCCGCTTAAGTGGGGATGCAGGCAAAGGCTAGTTGCTGAGTACACCACACGTGGCCAGTCACCCCTTCCCAATGTTGTGCTCTATGATGGGATGGGATCGGAGTTCACTGCTGAACCAGAGTGCAGCAGCAAGACGGCGCACCACTACCTCCCAGCCCCGACCAGCCCTCAACCTGCTTCAACCGCCCCAAAACTCCCCGTGCGGGCTGCGCGGGAGCGGATGGCTGTGCAGATGCCGCGGCACGCTCATCCAGGGAGCGGCCAAGCTTGTGGAGCGACTTGCGGTGCTGTCGCGGGTGGAAAACCCCAGCTGGCCTCCACGCTCCAATGTTTTGCAGGGGTTTGTTCGTTAACATGATTGAGCCAGATACGCGCGATCAAGCTGACTGAATGCGCCGAGGCCGAGTGTAGCATGCTGTCCCCAAAAATGTCATGGTAAACTGCCCTGCCCTTGCTGACACTGTGCTGCTGTCACATGTTGTCCCTTGGTGCCCCTTATGGAAGCGTATGCTAAAGCCACCAGCCCTCTCTGGGCATCAGCCCACCCAGCCTTGGGTGAATCATGCCACCCCCACCAATGTGGGCCACCATTGAACCCCTACCATTCCGGGTGGGACAGTACAGTGCGCCTCAAGGGACAGGAAGACAACCATAGCAACCAGCGCAGCAACACGATAGCAACTGGTCCTGAAGTCAGGTGTCCCCGACATGGGGTTGGTAATCTTCATGCAAATACTCTTTCGACACTGGACCGTTTTGGATAGCGTTCATCACATTGGCAGCTGCAAAGCACTGCGCGCGTCCTGGCAAGCGGCACGTCAACTCTTGCGAGTGGAGCCATGCCGTCAGGTGTCCCCAACTAACAGAAAATGACAGGAAACTGACCCCTGGTAATCAAAACGACGCCGCGTCTCAGCCACGTGGTTTCTATTTATGTTTCGCACATCCCTGGATAGAGGACTCTTTCAGCTATGCGGTGCAGCTTGTATCATTAAATACTGTGCAGTGTGCTGGGTGCTATGGCGGCTCAAATCTTCACACTCGAATCCATGCACTTTTTGCTCATGCGGGCCTCGCCGCGAGAGACCGCCGCGACCGACGTGGCCCAGGAGCACCTGCACATAGTGAGGGACAGTCGCCGCTGTCAAAACAATGCACATGGCACGTCAAACCGATGTAACGACGCCCCTCCACCCATGCTCAGAAACACGCAAGGTTGCTGCGATGCTTGACCCCTTCGTGAGTTGTACTGTTGGCCTGGCCACTCTGCAATGCCTCACAAGGTGTGTATGCCATTGCTATGTTACCTTCCTCGACATGTTGGGTCCAATCCCTCCCGCCCGCCCCCCGCTTGCGTGTCGAGCTCGTGTTCAGCTCCATCACTGATGCCGTTACATACCACTAGAACAATCGGTTGTGAGCAGCTGAGGTGTGTCCGCGCTCGCTTGCGCCGGCATGGACTCTGATGCAAGGATTAACGCGCCGCTTGCCAGTAGATGCGGAGTAATTCGCAGGTGCCAATGCAACAAACGCTATCGCAATCGGTGCACTTTGTAGCGAGTACTTGCATGAAGACTACCAACCCCATGTTGGGGACTCCTGACATGCCGGCGCAAGCGATCGCGGAGACACCTCGATTGTTCTAGTGGTGAGTAGCGGCACCAATGAATGAGCTGCGCCTGGCATCGAGCCAGAAGTACAATCACATTTATACCCGCCAGGCTCTCTCCGCGAGCTTCTTATTGGTGCAGGCGGTGTTGGAGGGCCATCGTTGGGCAAGTTACTTATCGACATTGTTGCAAACGCGGGAAATGTGCGTCTCTCTCTCGCCAGTCACACAGGAAAGGGGACCCCCATTCAGGCGACCCCAACTAGCAAAAAATGACAGGAAATGATAGGAAACCGACCCCTGGTAATCAAAACGTCGCCGCGTCTCAGCCACATGGTTTCTATTTATGTTTCGCACATCCCTGGATAGAAGACTCTGTCAGCTATGCGGTGCAGCTTGTAGCATTAAATATTGTGCACTGTGCTGAGTGCTATGGCGACTCACATCTTGACATTCAAATTCATGCCAGTTTTGCTCATGCGGGCCTTGCCGCGACCGACCGCCGCGACCGACGTGGCCCAGTAGCCTCTGCAAGCAGTCAGGGACAGTCGCCGCAGTCGAAACAATGCACATGGCACGCCAAACCGATGTAACGACGCCCCTCCACCCATGCTCGGAAGTATACAAGGCTGCTGCATTGCTTGACCGCTTCGTGAGCAGTACCTACTACCTGGCCACTCGGTAAGGCCACTCAAGGTGTGTAGGCCATTGCTACGTTACCTTGCTCGACATGTTGGGTCCGATCCCGCCCGCCCGCCCTCCGCTTGCGTGTCCAGCTTGTGTCCAGCTCCGCCCTGACCCCCTGCTGCTCAGCTGGAGGGGTGGGCAGCCCAGGGGCAGCACCAGCACCAGCTGCCTGTTGTTGCCAGGGGGGTGCAGCAGGAGGGGGGGGCAGGTCAGGGGCGGCACCAGCACCAGCCGCCTGCTGCTGCCAGGGGGGTGCAACACGAGGGGGTAGCAGGTCAGGGGCGGCACCAGCAGCCAGGGCCAGGGGCATTGAGAGGGACTGGGAGGGGGTGGGAAGGGGTGGGCAGGGGTGGGAGGGGGTGGTGGGGGTTGGCGGGGCAGTGAGGGGGCAGTGAGGGGGTGGGAGGGGGTGGGAGGCTTCTGCGGGGGCTGGGAGGTGGTGGGGCTGCAAAGGGGTGCGAGGGGGCAGGGTCCAGGCGGTCGGAGTAGGCTAGTCAATTCTGCAAGGCAGAGTCGGGTCACGCCAAAGGGTGAGGAGGCGGGCCTGGTTGATGGATTGCCGTGCTTTCTATTCCAGCAGCTGTGTCGTAGAGTTACGAACAGAGTAATGACTCGAAATTCTAATAACTCAGAGTGGTCAGCTCACAACATGCCGATTTGTGCAAGGGGGTCCCTTTTTCTGTGTGGCTGGCTAGAGAAACCTCTATCCATTCGCACCTCGCTGCAATGTCGAGTCATTACTAGCCCCACGATGACCCTCCAACACCGCCTGCACCGACAAAAGGCTCGCGGAGCGAGCCTGGCGGGCTGTGCTGTGATTGTACTTCCGGCTGGATGCCAGGCGGAGTTCCCTCATTGGTGCCGCTACTAACCACTAGAACAATCGATAGTGAGCAGCTGAGGTGTGTTCGCGCTCGCTTGCGCCGGCATGGACTCTGATGCAAGGATTAACGCGCCGTTTGCCAGTAGATGCGGAGTAATTTGCAGGTGCCAATGCAACAAACGCTATCGCAATCGGTGCACTTTGTAGCGAGTACTTGCATGAAGATTACCAACCCCATGTTGGGACATCCTGACCCCCATCCACAAAATGGCATGTTGTGAGCTGATCACTGTGATTTTCCAGACTTTCGATTAGTAAGTCTGTTCCTTACTCAACGTCACTACTCCGGCTGAAGAAAGCATGGCAATTAGATGATCAGGCCTGCTCCAAATGACATTGGCGTGACCCAACTTTGCCTGCAGGAATGACTAGCCTACTCCGACCGCCCGGACCGTGCCCCCCCGCACCGTGCACCCCCTTGCAGCCCCACCCCCTCCCCGGCCCAGCATAGCCTTCCTACCTCCTCCTACCCCCTCCCATCCCCATCCCCAGCCCCACCCTCCCCCCACCCCCCTACCCCTTCCCAGCCCCCTCACTGGCCTCCCACCCCCGCCACCCCCTCCCAACCCCAGCCCCGCCCTCCCCCCCCACCACCACCCCCTCCCAGCCCCCTCACTGCCCTCCCCACCCCGTTACCCCCTCCCAATCCCAGCCCCGCCCTCCCCCCCCCCTCCCCCCCTCCCCCCCTCCCCCCCTCCCTCCCTCCCCCCCTTCCTTCCTCCTTTTCTCCCAGTCCCATCCCTAGCAACTCCTGCCCACCCCCATGGGGCGCAGCCTGCGGCGTGCTCAGCTCCAAGCCCTGGTAACCTCACCAAGGGCTGGCTATCTGCACTGCCCTAACGGCCTAGAAGCCATAGCAAGGAGGGCTAAGGACATTGCCCAGGAGGTGCAGGCCGAGAATGAGTTGCTGATGACCGAGGCTCAGTTGCAACAGGCTATTGAGGAGGTCCTTGATGCTAAACTGCACGACCTTGAGGTTGTGTTGTCTGGTTAGGTCGTATTCTGGGCTTTCCTCGGGACTCGAGTAGTGAACCAGCAGATATCAAGAATGTAAGCAATCTAGGGAAGCGCTCACCGCCATCATCCGCGCCACCACCCCAGCTAATGGGACAATAGCGTCCTTTTCACCAAATCAGTAATTTGGCAGCCAAAACTACAGCCAGCTACAACATATGAAAACAGTAGTGGGTGGTCAAGGGGGTTACAACCTTTGAATTGAGTCATGCCCAGATTAACGTCGTTAGGTGTAACGTCGCATGATGACCGTAGCTGTGCCTCACCCTTGGGCTTGCACGCGGGGACTTGCCGCTAGACCTACAATGTGTTGTTAACTGCGCCAACTCCTTTGATTATAAGCACGAATGTCCAAGAAGATTCTTGTGATCGCAACCTCCGCGGACAAGCTGAGCGATGGAAAGGAGACGGGCTGCTGGTCAGTGACTGCTTGGCGGGGCTAAGAGATTCGAAGCTGATGCTTCTAGAAGTACACTAGCAAGACATCTGTGTGCTGTGTCTTTGGTCTATTCCAAGTTCTGCATGTTGTTGGATGGAAACCTAAAAGCTGGCATGTTGGCAGTACTCTTGGCCCTGGTAGTATAGATTGACTACCGCTGTTCGCCAGCTTGCAACGACAGGATGGAGGAGGTGGCTGCACCTTACTTTGTTTTCACGGAAAACGGCTATGAAGTCACGATCGCCTCTATCAAAGGAGGTAGGCGTGGCACATTGACCCCCTGACCCGGCTGGTGCCTGGGTTTGACTGGCTTGACACAACATGCCTTCCCTGACCACAGGCGAGATTCCCTTTGACGAAGTGAGTTCAGCTTACTCCTCAACAAGCTAGCTGCAGCAATGCTGTCTGATGCCTGACATGCCTGTCTGTAGACACTCTGACAGTTAGGGAAGTGTGAGCACTGCACACACCACACTCCAGCCTCGTCACAGCTGACTGCAGTGGGACCACGATGGGATAGCTGGACCCAGCTGTACTGCTAGAGCAGGGTAGGGTAGGGTAGGGTTGGGTAGGTCTTGCGTGGCTGCTGGCAGCTCACTCCAGCTTAGTGTGTGCTGCACCCGCCTGCTGCTGCCGGCCTGCACCGCTAATATATGGAATTCATGCAAGCAGTCAGCCTTGCTTCAGGGTATGCCCGCCCCTCCCTCCCCATCACAGCAAACATGTCTGCCTGTTCCCTTGTGCCCTTGTGGCCCGTAGGCCTCTCTGAACCCGTGAGTCAGGCAGTGGAGCGGGGCAAGGGCCCTGGCAGGTGGCAGCCGACCTCCACCTGGCCCAAGGGGTTTGCTGAACTCCAGCTGTGGGCTGGGCCAGCAGCAACAGCTGCAGCCATGCAGCCAGCAACAAGCCAGTGGGGCCAGCAATAGCAAGCGGCAGTTGAATGAGTGCTGGCAGGAGTGTGGTGAGGGGTGGCGGCAGGCGAGCAGAGGCATGCTGGTGCAGGTACAGGCTTATGGGTCCATGGCCATCTTTGGCCAGCTGGCCTATGTGCTGGGCCATGGGTGCGTGCATGCATGCATGCATGCAGGTTTGGGTTAGGCATCTGGTGCTCTTCATGGGCAGATGCATGGGTACAGCATCAACATTTGCAACATACCACCACAAACGCACCCTGCCTGCTGGTTGCTCCCTCACTACCGTTGCTGCTGCTGCTGCTGCTCCTGCTCCTGCTTGCTGCCAGGCCCTTCCTAACCAAGGAAGCTGAGAAGTTTGTTCTCGATGGTGAGTGGGTGGAGAAGGCTGGCTGCCACCTTGACCCTGGCTCTGGCTTGGTCATTGACACTAATGCCTGCACCACTGGCCTGAGGCAAAGGCCCCGCTTTTGCTTGCAGCCACCAGACCAGACCAGACGTTTCTTCTTCTTTCACCCTCTGCCCTTTGCCACCTCCTCCCCCTCAGCCTCTTCTTGTGTGGCAGATGGTCCTACATCAGCAGCAGCAGCAGCGGTGGCAGCAGCAACGGTGGCAGCAGCTGCAGCAGCAGCGGCAGCAGCTGCAGCAGCAGCAGCAGGGGCAGCAGGGGCAGTAGCAGCGGCCTCACCCCCTTTCCATGCATCCCACTTCCACTACCCCTGTGCGACCCAGCTGCCCATGTGTGACCCACATGCCCTCAGCCCATCCTCTGCTGCTGCTGCCCTTGCTGCCTGCCACCTTGCTGCCGCTGCTGCATACTGCAGACAACTGCATGAAGCTGGTGACGGAGTCCAAGGCCTTGGCAGATGTGAATGTGCTGGACTATGACGCTGTGTTCCTGTAAGAGAGGGGCGAGGGGCCATCACATCACCACCGTTGTCATCAGCATCATCGGATGCAGCAGCAGCAGCAGCACTTGCCATTTGCCATTTGCTGACACGTGGCTGGCAGGTAGGGAGGTGGGAGAGCAGCTCCACTGGCATTGCTGGCATTGACAGCATCCTATAGCACCAGCAGGTCGGATCATCACTTGTGGAGGTGAAGGATGGATTTGCTGATCCCAATACAATATAGTTATACAATATAACATTACGTTCCCAATACAATACATTGCTGTTCCCAATTGTAAATGTAAATGTAAATTCCCAATACAATACATTGCTGTTCAAAGCTACAGTCACAGCCTCTTGAGAGTCCTCAAGCTTTGCACGCGTGCGGAAGTGGCATCAAGGAATGTATGTTGCTCTGGTGATGGCTCTCACAAGCAGGAGGCCTGCAGGCAGACCCTAGTGTCTGAGTCAGAGTCTCTGAGTCAGAACAATCCTGTCCAACTTACATGACAGTCGTCTGTTTGGAGTCTGTGTCTCAGTCGCTGAGCCTCTGTGGCAGCCTTGTAGGTGTGCTGCCCGTCCTGTGTGCTTCTCACACTGCTTGTCTGCAGGCCAGTTTCTGAGTCTGAGTCTCTGAATCTCTGTGGCAGCCTTGTACATGTGCTCTCTGGTCCGCAGGCCAGGCGGTCACGGCACAGTGGTGGATTTCCCTGGCAGCGAGGCCCTAGCCCAGGCCCTGGGCAGCATGTGGGAGGCAGGTGAGGGAGGCAGGGGCAGTGGCACCAGAGGGGGTAGGGGCAGGGGGCCTAGGGAGGCCCAGGACCTCTGCCGGTACCTCCCTAACCCCCCTGGGGTTGCGAGCGGCAGGAGCAACTGTGTGGGCTGGACTATGTGAGAGGTGGTTGTGTGAAGGAAGGCAGGGTTAGGGGTTGTGAGCGGCAGGAGCTACAGTGTAGGACACTAGCTGGACACTAGGTGGTGGGAGGTGGAGGGACGGGTGAGGGGCTGAGGTAGGGGAAGGCAGATGAGGGAGCCCACCAGGTTGTGGTTGAGCAGGGCCCCCCAGGTCAGTCTATAGGCAGGTAGTGGTGTCATGAGGGACGTGGGGAGGTGCAGGGGCATTGGCATCGCTGAGGAGGTTAGTGTGAGCTTGCACAGGACCTTGCACCGGGCCTTGACCTTGACCTGTACCCAGCGTGAGCTTGGCAAGGCTGAGGAGGTTGAAGGTGAGGGTGAGGGTGAGCTTGACTGTGATCTGGACTTTGAGGTAGGAGGCGAGGGTGAGGGTGAGCTTGCAGCAGTGAGGCGGCGTTGTGCCCTCCCTGGGTGCAGGCAAGGTGGTGTCCGCTGTGTGCCACGGCCCAGTGGGGCTGGTGGGCGTGAAGACGGCGTCAGGGGAGGCCCTGGTGAAGGGCAGGAAGGTGGGTGGGCCAGGAATTAAGAGCGCTGGGCTGCTTCATGGCATGGCCATTGGGGTTGTAAGACAGCCACATGGAGCAAGTGGGTCAGTCAGCAGAGAGCTCCCTGCCCAGCCGCCCCTCCCTGCCCTTGAAAGTATTGTCTTGCACCAAGTGCAAGCGGCGCATGCCAAGGCTGGGTGGTGGGTGCAGTGCGTGTGGTGGTGTGGTCGTGGCAGGGGTCCGTCGCCCCAGCTAGGTAGCTTGATGATGGCAAGTGCAAACCTGCAAGCATCCAGCGTGTGACTAGGAGCTGGCCTGCAACCGAGTATGTGGGTAGGGGTAGGGGTAGGGGTAGGGGTAGGGGTAGGGGTAGGGGTAGGGGTAGGGGTAGGGGTAGGGGTAGGGGTAGGGGTAGGGGTAGGGGTAGGGGTAGGGGTGAAAATGCCATGTATCAGAGGTTGCCATGCGTTGTGAACAGTGTGTGAGCAGTGTATCTGCCACCCCTGCACCAGAACGCCATGCTGCTGCGGCGGCGCCACAGGTCACTGGGTTCAGCAACTCTGAAGAGAGGGCCGTGGCAAAGGAGGACGTGGTCCCCTTCCTGCTGGAGGACAAGCTCAAGGTAGGCTCCTGAGGGGGGAAGGGGGCAGGGGCTGGCCCTGGCATGTGGGGGCTGGGGCTGGGGTCAGGGGCACCTGGGGTGGGTATGGGCCCACAGGCACGTCTGCCTTGCACTCCACGCTAATCCCCCCTTCCCCCATCCCTCCATTCCCCTGCAATCAGCTTCCACCGAGGCCTGTGACGCTGCTTATGCTCGTCAAGGTGCATTCTGCAAGCACTGCTGCATGCTTAACACAGCAATGAGGAACCTAACAGCATGAAAGCTGACACCTTTCAGCGATTTTGGACTGCAACCAAGAAAGTCTGACAGCTGTACTAGGGCAGATGCACCAGGGTTCAGAAGCAGGGCAGGGTTAGGGTTGTGTGTCAGCGCAGACATGATATTCTGCAGGGGAAAGGGCAGGCGGACCCGGCCGCGCCAGCTTTATGTTCTCGATATGCCGTAGATTATGTTAACTGCCCTCTCTGATTTCGTCTACCGTAGTGATACGCCTTGTTGGTGATACGCTGATTTGGTGAAAACCCAAAACCGGACCCAACGACCATATCGGCACATACTTAGTGACAGCGCCTGGCTCAAACATTGAAGTGATACGTGTTTGGTGACATTCTATTCTCAATACATCTACTAAGCCAGAGGCTGCTAAGTGCCACACCTAGCAATGCTAAGTGCAACACCCATCAACCTCTTGAGCTGCAGCATCTATGGGTTGGAAGATCGAGGTCAGCAAGCTCTGTTTCAGCTTTGGCGCCATCTACCATGGAGTTACCGTACTCTCCCTTTTGATTCGCGAGGCCTCGAAAACTATAATTAAATACTCTTTCCCGATCCCAGAAAAACATTGTTTACTTTTTCCCGATGCAAAAGTTGCAGCAAAACACAACTTTGACAACGTGGGTGTGCTTATAAATATTCAAGACAGCCATTCCTTGCATGACATGTCAATCCTCCGTGGACACTTTCTGCACAAGTCACCAAGTCAAGCCACCCCATCACCAAGTCACAGCCACTGTGCAAGGGCCATCTTCGTGTTGGTCAACCTGGCGTGGCAGCTTTTCGGCTGCGTCGTCGGCACTGATGCCACGGACCACGAAGCGGTCCATCGCAGCACCATTCACGTCGGCCAAAAATCACATTGTTTACTCGTTCGCGATTTCGCGAGGTCACAAAAACGATTCGCGGACGCGAATCAAAAGGGAGAGTACGGTATGGTGAAGTTGAGGGTGCTGCTACAGATTTGGTGACAGCCGCATCCTCAAACAGTTGGTGATACAATTTGGGCTGGTGACGAATTGAGCTGGTGAAATCACTAGCAAGGCGTATCGCTATGGGTACCATCATACATCTAATCTATATACTGTAGTGATACGCCTTGTTGGTGATTTCACCAAATCAATTCGTCACCAAATTGTATCACCAGTTGTTTGAGCATGACATTTGGGTTTTAACCAAATCAGCGTATCACCAACAAGGCGTATCAATACGGTATATTCTGTAACCAGTATTTATGTTTACTGTCCTCTTTGACTTCATCTACCATCATACATCTAACCTATATATATATATTCTGTAACCAGTATTCACGTCCTAATCTAACCCTCAAGCCGGCGCATCGACACCCAATTGTTCTCGCAGGAGCTGGGAGGAAGCTACGAGAGCGGCGCTGACTGGGCTCCGTGCGCTGTGCGCGACGGCCGGCTGGTCACCGGCCAAAACCCGGGCAGCAGCGCGGCGTGCGCAAAGTTGGTGGTGCAGGTGCTCAGCGAGTGATGATGGCTGAGATGATACTGATGGCGAACACTGCATAAGCTGTCAGGCTGCTTGGCCGCCCTCCCTCTCTAGGCAAACAGAGAGCGCCGACCAGTTAGCCGCTTCAAGACTGACTCGTGAAAGTGATTCTTGAAACCCCAATTGGTCTTTGTCCCTTGGCTTACCACCTGATGTAGGTGGTGGGTGCTGCCTGCACGGCTGCCGTGATGCAGCCATAGCAACACATATGAATGGGTTGGGTGAGGGACCAAACACTGTACTCAATCACGTGCACAGGGGCATCTGAGCTATGGTACGATTGTTGATGTGACGTGGGTGCTGGGCCCCCCCTCCCCCTCCTCCTGTAAGAGTACACGGTTGCACAGTAGGATACATGAACAAATGCTGGTTTTCTTTTACATGAAGTGCCACGTTGCTGATGACGTTGTGTCTCACTGTATGATGTCGGTAGGTTTTAAGCGAGTTGTTGTAGTGTTGAAGTGAAGAACGCAATTACGGGAGTCCTTTGGATACGGAACACTGTAAGAAGTATTTGCTTCACGGTCACAGTCGGATTGTCTCCAGCACCTACGGTCCTACGGTCCTACACGGTTCCATGCGGATTCGGTCGTTGTTGCTTTACAAGCAATAGTAAGTTAGCCTTAGCGGTCCTTAGCTCCAGCGTTAAGCTGAGACCTAGCTGTAGTTCTGTTGGAAGAGCACGGGCAGACGCGGACACCAGTTCAGGGTAGTTACATTGATCTGCCACAGCTGCTAGCGCGCAACCTTGCGCCTACACAGTAAAGCACATAATTTGAACAGGCCTGATTTGGCCGTTCTCCCAATGTCTCCCTTCAACACGCACGCTTCCTTTCATACACGGTCTTTGGAGGTTACAACGATGGTGTGAGTCGGTTTGAAACGGATCAACGCGTTTGGTCGGCGGAAATATGGCTGCCGCCGGTCACGCCCGTTTGAACCCTACCGGCTGTTAAGGTCCCGCGTGCACTAGCGCGACGAGTTACCCGTGCGAGCTCGGCCCTTCTAGAAACCTTGGTGGGTACACGATGTAGCACAGTTAGTGCGCTTCGATCTTCTGCTGCCCTTTGGCCGCGGCCTTGCGTCGAAAGTATTGTTTCTAAGCGCTCATGTCATTTTTTCGGCCTCATGTGCCCAGGTGCTACCGCACACCACCAGCCCCTATGGCCAAACCGGCCACTGGTGCTTCTCGGCAATCCAGCTTGGCTGTAGACAGAGAAGGCGAGAGGGCCAAAAGGCTCTTGGCAGCTGCTGATGCTTACCTGAAGGTCAAGAGGGGCCAGCCACAGCCATCCATACCAGCTGTGGCCCGGGAACATGGCGTTCCATATGCCACCCTCTACAGAGTCATCAATCGGGGTGGGGTGATTGCAAAACGTGGGCGCCCAACTGCTTTGTCAGCTGTGCAAGAGGAGCAGCTGCGGGACTTGGTGGTGAGGGGCCAGCAGCAGGGCGTGGGGGTCACCAAGACGGCATTGCTTGCAGCCGTGAGGACAACACAACGGGTCATGGGGCGCAAGGGCAAGGTGGACCTCTTCAAGGGGAAGGCCCCTGGCAAGAAATGGCGCCAGGGGTTCATGCGGTAATGAGTTATAATTTATTTACTTGAAGCATATAATAAAATACCGATAACAATACATGTCGGGCGGCATGTGAAAAGAGCGTGCACTTGAGAAGTGGCGTACACCCCCTAGACAAGGATGACATGCTAGCAGCAGCAGCAGCCAGCATGGAGGGTGGCAAGCAGCAACCAGCCTTTGAACCCTTGAACCCTGGACAATCGACGCTGCAATGTTGCGTGTTACAGCTCAGCAATCAGCCCCACTGCAGCCCAGCTTACGTTTCCCAGCAGAGGATAGGTTCTATATCAAGCATGGGGTGGTTGCTGAGGCAGCCAAGAAAGCTGCAAAGGCCAGGAAGGGATCTTGCAAGTAGCTTGATTGCATGTGCATGTGCACAACTTCAAGTGCCTATGGACTGCTACTCGGTAATGTTTTTGACCAGCTGCTGGCCTTGCTAGGGGCAGTGGGATGGGTAGCAACATCAACAAAAGTTTTGGTACCAGTCATTGTGTAGGTGGATAGAGGCGACGGCATGTTCACATTGGAGGACTTGCAATGCAAAACTGGATTTTTGGGGGTAGGGTACTAAAACATGTGATATCTTGGCAGCTAGTAGGCCTAAGGAGACAATGAAAGGCACAGTGGAGAGGTGTTATAAAGAGCTGCACGGCTATGTGCTCGGCTTTCACAATGGTACTGGATTGAAGTGGCACGGGGCCTTGAACAATAAAAGATGTTCAAATTAGAAACCTTACTGTGTACCTGTTGGAAGAGCACGGGCAGACGCGGACACCAGTTCAGGGTGCCTACGACCGCCGGGTGTCTGCCCTAAATACGGCAGTCACACTCGCACTCATCGCGGCCGGGCCGCTGGCAGGCACACCCTACAATCCCGGTGCTTGATCTCAACTGCACCGGGAGGGTATGCAACTAACACTCCCACTCAGAGGTCTGGCTAGGTGAGAGCAACAACTTTGCGCTTCCAACAACTGTTTAAGCAAGCGACTGGCGGTCAGCAGGCATGCAAGCCTGAGCCAAGCAACAACTGCGGGCAACTTCTCAGTTTATGGCAAAGCACACCATGCTGAGACTAACAGGCTGTTAACAGGCATGCAGGCCTGTGCCTAGAACCCTTCCATACTCCAGTCCTGATGAACATTACAGGCTGGATACCCCAGGCTGTTTCAGATCAGATAAGACCTGTGCCTGTTCAGCTGAACACTCCACATCCTTGCTTGCCCATGTTGAACTGGACCGCTGCCAAGGGCTTGGTAAGGATATCTGCCAGCATACTGGAGGTGTGGCAGTAGTGAAATGCTACCTCACCCCTGCTGATGCGCTCTCTGACAAAGTGATGGTGTACGTCAATATGCTTTGCTCGTGAGGTGGCCATGGGGTTGTGCAGAAGCTGAATGGCTGCCTGATTGTCACAGCCCAGGTGCACACAACTGGCATCCAGCTGCAGATCCCTCATGAGCTTGCGCAGCCACAGCGCCTCCTTGGCTGCGCTGGAAGCTGCCATATACTCTGCTTCTGCTGTTGACATAGCCACAGTCGGCTGGAGGCGGCTGGACCAGCTAATGGCACCCCCATTCAGAGTGAAGATATACCCAGTGGTGCTTCTGGCTGTGTCCTTGTCCCCTGCATAGTCTGCATCAGAGAAGCCCTGCAGCCCTGACACACCACCAAACAGGAGTCCTTGATCTGCTGTGCCCTTCAGATAACATAGCAAACTGCAGGCAGCCGCCTAGTGCTGCTTGATGGGAGCCGACATATGCCTGGCCAAGGCGCCCACAACAAAAGCAATGTCTGGCCGTGTGCAGCAGGTCAGGTATAACAGGCTGCCCACCAGGGCACTGTAATGATGCAGAGTCGTGTCCAAGGCATCCCCCTCCCTGACTAGCTTAACAGCAGGAGCCATGGGCAGAGGCTTGCTGTGAGCTGCTGACTTGCTGTTGGCTGTGACCAGCTCCTGGATGCATTTGTGCTGGTCAAGCATGATGGTGCCCTCAGCCCTATCCCTGGTCAGCTGCATCCCTAGGAACCACCGGGCCTCACCCAAGTCCTTCAGTTTGAAGGCTGAGGACAGCTGCTTCTTCACGTAGGCCAAGCCTGCGGTGTCCCCCTGCTGGGTGCACACAAGGCAGTCGTCCACATACACTAGCAGGTACACCATGCCAGTGCTCAGCTGCAGGGTAAACAGGGCAGGGTCTGCCTCAGAGGCCTTGAAGCCCATGCTCAGCAGCTCCTCACACAGCCTGGCATGCCATGCCCTAGGGGCCTGCCTTAGACCATACAGGGCCTTCTGCTGACGGCACACAGTGTTAGTGATGCCCTCCTCAAAGCCCTCTGGCTGCTGCACATAGATGACCTCCCCTGGCTCTAGCTTGCCGTTCAGGAAGGCTGTCTCAAAGTCTAACTGATGAATCTCCATGTCCTCAGCTGCTGCCTTGGCCAGGAGGGTGCGCAATGTGGTATGCTTGCTGACAGGTGCATAGACGTCTCCTACATCCACACCTGATTGTTGATAGAACCCCTTTGCCACTAGCCTGGCCTTCAGCTTCTCAATGTTTCCTGCAGCATCACGCTTCACTTTGAGTACCCATTTGGTAGGCAGCACACGTGCATTGGCAGGACGCTCTTCAAGGCACCATGTTTGGTTTGCATGCAAGGGGCCAGCTCAGCATTCATGGCTTCAATCCACAAGTCTGCCATGGGACCAGCCAAAGCCTCAGCCACAGTGGGTGTGTCATTGATGGGAGAGTCTGACACAGTCATGGCATTCAGCTCAGGCTGCCTAATCCTGAGTGGAGGGCGTCGGTCCCTTGGTGGGTTGCGCCGTGGCTGGGGTGCACCAGGTGCCTCAGGTGAAGAGGGCCGTGAGTCAGGTGCATCAGGCATGGGTGCAGATGGGTGCACAGCTGGTGCTCCTGGTGGTGCTGCAGGTCTGGCTGCTGAGGGTGCTGCGGCTGGTGCTGCTGGTCTTGCTGCTGCTGATGCTGCAGCTGGTGCTGCTGGTCTTGCTGCTGCTGGTCGTGCTGCTGCTGATGTTGCAGCTGGTGCTGCTCGTCTTGCTGCTGCTGGTGCTGCTGCTGGTGCTGCTGATGCTGCAACTGGTGCTGCTGGTCTTGCTGCTGCTGGTGCTGCTGGTGCTGCTGCTGGTGCTGCTGATGCTGCAGCTGGTGCTGCTGGTCTTGCTCCCACTGTCTCCCTGGCTAGAGGCATAGGGAGAAGGCTGAATCTGCCTATTCCTGGTCTGGGTAGTCTGTTGATGAACTCCAGTTGCTGTTGGTGCCACATGTGAGAACCTGGCTCATATCTGGCAGTGAGGCTGACTTGCTCACTGGGTTCTTGCTCACTGGGTGGGGAGTCTGAGCTACTGCTGTCCTGATGTGCCCCTATGCCTTCCAGAGGTCTGGAACGTGGTCGCTGTGCACTGCTGCCTGGCCTGCTGATGCTGCTGCTGCTCCCACTGTCCTCGGAGCTACTGCTGCTGGTCTGCTGCAGACCGTTGCCCCCCTCAGCAGGAGCTACTAGGGTCAGTGGCTCAGAGGGGTAAACAGGGCTGGGTGGGAGGGGTAAGAGAAACACAGGCTGTGCTGCCTGGTCTTGCTGACGAGTAGGTTGCAGGACTGACAGCTCGTCAAACACTATGTCCTTGCTGCATGTCTCTCTACCGTTGACCAGCACTCTGTACGCTTTGGAGCCAGGCTCATAGCCTAAGAACAGGCCCTCAACAGACTTGGCCTGTAGCTTGCTGCGCTAGTGATCAGGGACATGGAGCCAGACTCTGCAGCCAAACACTCTGAGACCTGACAGATCAGGCTTGACACCATAGAAAGCTTCCCAAGGTGTGAGTGGCTGGCCTGACACAGGTAGCAGGCATCTGACATGGTTGGCAAACTTGACTGCATGAGCCCAGAAGCTGAGAGAGATGTCTGCTGAGTGAATGATGCTGCGGGCCTTCTCAAAGATAGTCCTGTTCAAGCGTTCAGCTGCACCATTTTGCTGAGGGCTGTAAGGGGCTGAGTGCTGGTGTACTATGCCCTTGCTGCGGCAGTACTCTTTCATGTGGCTGTTGACATACTCTGTTCCATTGTCTGTGCGGATGGCCTTGCAGCGGAAACCTGACTGGGTCTCAAGCTCCTCAATGACTGTCCTAACTATGTCAGGTACCTGAGCCTTGCTGCTGATGGGCATACACACTGACAGCTTGGTGTGTTCATCAAGGAAAGTTGTCACATACAGGCTGCCATCCCTGGCACTGGCGTGCATGGGGCCACAGACATCCATGTGGATCAGCCCTAAGGGGGCTGTGACTGGTGCTGCATTGGGGGAAGGTCCTGCGAATGCGACATTCTTGTGCTGTTTGCCCTTGACACAACCTACACACACGGCTGGATAAGAGGCAGCTGCTCGGAACTGTGCAGCTGTGATGGGTACTCCTGACACCATGCCTTCTGACTGCATGCGTGCTAGTGCATCATAGGAGGCATGACACAGACGCTGATGCCACACCTGAGGAGAGTTGGAGGTGGCGCTGTTGGCAGACGGCGCAGCCACGTTGGTCAGAGGCTCCAGCTGTACCCTGTGGTCAGGCTGTAGAGCTGACTGCTTGATGTTGTACAGCTTAGCACCCTGCTCATGCTCTGAGTCTGTGTCAGGGCCATCTGGCATGGGAACAGCTGCCAGGATGTAGGAGTTTCTGATCTTGTGCGCGTTGACCCTGAGCATGCTGCCAAACTGGTTGCTGCTGATCTGGCACAGATCTCCACGGAATAGAAAGCTACTGCCCTCGTCTGTTGCAGCTGCCACTGAGATGAAGTTCTGCTTGCTGTCAGGAACATACAAGGCATGGCTGAGGAACCAGGAGCCACGCTTGGTGCTGAGGAACACACTGCCAGACCCAACTGCCCAGACATTGTGGCCTGCAGCTGCCAGCTTAACAGGCCTGTGCTTGTCTGGCGCAAAGGCTGTGTAGTTGTAGAAGAACTGCAGGTCTTTTAGGATATGCTGTGAGGCACCTGAGTCAATGCAGAAGGGGCTGTACAGGTCGCTGTTGAAGTTCAGTCTGGGCTGCACCATCTGCATGAGGACATCATCAAGGTCATCATCATCATCATCAGCAGCAGCAGTGGAGTAGGTGAACAGGCTGGCTCCCCTAGATGGGCTCTGAGCTGCTGCCCTGCCAGGGGTCTGGGCCCTGCCTCTGCTGGGGTTGGATGTCCTGGCTGGGCTAGAGCTCCTGCTTGGACTGGGTCGTCTGCCTGGGCTGCTGGGCCTGACAGGGTTGCTGAACAGGGTCTTCATGCGGTTGCGTTGATCCCTGTCAAAGGTGAAACATTCAGACATGATGTGGCCTGGCTTAGCACAGTAGTTGCAGGTCATGTGAGCATGTGAGCTGACATCCCTGGTGGACCTGTCAGGCGACTGTGCTCTGGGTAGCTGCTGCTGGTCACCCCTCCCATTGAACCACCACGTAAGGGACATTTGACTTTGCGGCGTGCCTGGTGAGAGTTGAGTTGTCATTTTAACGCGGAACGCCTTATCTTTGCGTCGCGCTTGCGCCTGCGCGCCCGAGCTGCTGGCACCCACGGTGACCGGCAGTCTGCCAGGCACGCGAACGGTTCCGCTCTGCGCAATGGGCCTTTCAAGTGCTGCCTAACAACACCCACAACGCGGGATGCAGAGTTCTCCGCTGCGGTACACTGCGGTACACTTTACGCATGGAGCCCAATTTTCTCAACGTCATCTTACACAGCCAGCTCAATCCCACTCTGCCTGCCCATTGAGATGCTCCAGTACCATGTACCGTAGGTCAGCACGCAAGGTGTTGGCTGGCACATATAACCCCACTGCCTTGCAATACTCGTTTAACATTTTCACGCTCAGCTTCTTGCCCAAGGTGCACAGCTGCTTCACGCTGTCTGGTGCAAATGAACACAGAAGGGTGAGGCACTCATCGTCCCAGTGCTTGTCATCCCTCTTCTGATCGAACATGGGCATGGCCACAAAGGGCTTTGTGATGGTGGGCCTCATGCACACACCCCTTGGTGCGGGGGTCATGCATTGGGCACATGCACATGCAGTCTCTGACCACTCAACGTGGATCCCTGCAGCAGGGAAGAAGCAGCTATGCATGCTCATAGAGCCGGGGATGGATGATGCAAAGGCATGTGCATCCCACTCTGGAGCATTGCAAAGCTCTACCTCCCGTGTGCTAAGCTCCAAGCACCACCGATGACCCACACTTGCTCGTGCACGGTGAGCCTTGCTGGGGTCAGCAGCAGCAGCTGGCTTGTGATATGCATTGCAATGCTGCACAAACCCCAATGCATTGCACTTCCCAACACGGTCAGCCAGGATCTCACCCCTCAGCCACTGCTTCACCACCCCTCCCTCTGAATCATGCCTGCCCTTGAAGTGAGCTGTAGCCCCATAGCTCCACCACACCGGCATGCTGAACCTCTGTGCCATGCCCCAATGCTGTCGCATGGCTGGGGCGCCCTTGAACTGCCCTGCACACCCATCAGACCACATGTACAACTGCCTCATGTCCATGTCATGCTCAGCCAGCAAGTAACACACCACCTGGTTTACTGCTGCTTGGGTAATGGCTGCCGACTGCTCCTTCCCATCTGTCATCACATACACGGTGTGCTCCTTGTAGGCCCCCTCTTTGTTCTTGAAGTATGCACACGCCACGAGAATGCCTATCTGCTGCGCATGCCAATGCTCTGACATGATCTCAATGCTGCGCTCAACAGTCAACTTCTCTGACCAATCACATGAAATCACAACCTTCCCATCCTGGCCTGCCTTGACGGCCTCACGGTGCTCACGGAAAACCTGCAGCTGATGATGTGCCAACCGGTGGTGCCTGATGTACTCTGGCATCTGCTTGTTCAGCATGCCAACAACATCACTCAAGCTCACCCTCATGCATAGCAGCTCAACTTTAGCCTTGCCTGCTGCTGGTGCCGGTCGGCTGCCTACAGCTGATGCTGGCTTTCCATACTGACGCACAGTGAGCATGACGCTGCCATCTGCATCAGGCTGCAGATGCAGCTTGCGCGACTTGCAATGGGGGCATGTGCGCAAAGAGCATGCAAGGCCAGGCTGCTGGCCAAGCTCACAAGGACACAGGAACAACTGCCGCATAGCTGTGGCGCTCAGGGGCTGGGTTTTGCTGGGAGGTGGTGGGATTAGGATGGGGGAGTGGGGGGGGAGGGGAGGTGGTGAATGCAGCGGGACAGGCGGAAGGCCAGGAGTGTAGAGGGGAGTGTAGAGGGGTGGGGGAAGGGGGGAAGGGGGAAAGGGGGGAAGGGGGGAAGGGTGGAAGGGTGGGGCGGCCTGCCAAGGCTGACGCTCTTGCTCTGCTTGCCACCTATGTTCCTGCTGCTCAAAATCACCAAGTGGATCTATGTAGGGAGAGGTAGCAGCGGTGAGGGAGTTGTCCTCCTCCTCAGCAACAGGGGGGGCATCACCCCCTTGGTGGGGGGGCGGCTGAGGGGCAGCGCCTACTGCAGCCAGGGGGGCAGCTAGGGGGGCAGCAATGGCTGCAGCGGGGGGCAGCTGCAGGCTCTTTTTGTGGTGGGCTAGTGCTGTGAGCAAGTTGTCCAGGTTGCAGCAGGTCTTGCACACACACACTTGCCGTTGTGATGCCGTCAGGCGTGCCACCCATGGCGGCCTCAGCCTGACAAACGTGCTGAGGCTGACACGCATGCTGGGTGGCTGCTGCAGCTGTCCTCCTTGCTGACGCTGATTCTGCCGCCATTGCTCCTCCAAGTGCTGCTGCTCTTCATCAAACTCACGCCACATCACCAGCAGTGAGCTCTCGAAGAAACGCCTGGTCTCCTTTACAAGTGTGCATGTGTCGTCCCTATGGCGCAAGCACCACACACGCAAGCACACATGCAGCAAGCCTTGTGCCAGACAACTTGGTACATGGCACACCAGGGGCACACTAGTGGCTGCAGCACATGCATGCATTCGAAGCCAACAATGCACATGTAGTTTGGCGCTATGGCACTCACCCAGTAGTTAAGCACACCCAATATGACCGCTGATCCTTGCACGAGGGCGAGGGCTTGCTGCGCTCATGGTAGTGGTGGCGAATGAAGTCGAACACTGCCTGGCTGATGCCCTGGTGGCCCCTGTTGTCAGGGCTTCTGACAGCGGCGAAGGTGCACTGTGTTGCGTTATGGCAGCACGGGTGGCAGCTACGGGAGGGGGGGCTGGCGGGGGCGGGCTGGGGCTGGAGCGGGGGGAGGCTGGAGCAGGGGGAGGCTGGAGCGGGGGGAGGCTGGAGGCTGGAGCGGGGGGAGGGGGGGCTGGCGGGGGCGGGCTGGGGCTGGAGCGGGGGGAGGGATATGGGGAGGAGGAGGGGGAGTGAGGGGGGCAGCAACATGCTGCAGCTTTGGCAGCCCCCCTCTCTCTGAGGAACTGAATGGTGCTGGGTGACAAGGTTGCCTCCACCTCGCACAGCCACCTGCTCCGTTCAGCAGGGCTGATGGCCTGCAGACAGGCCAGGTTTTGGTCGTGCCAGGGGCAGGGGTCGGGGCTAGGGCTGCAGCTAGGGCAGGGGCAGGGGCTGGGGCAGCCCGGGGGGCTGGGGCAGCCCGGGGGGCTGGGGTGAGGGCTGGTGCGGGGGCTGCGATGAGGGCTGAGGTGGTGGAGAGGGCTGGGATGAGGGGAGGTGTGGGGACCAGGGCAGGGGCTGGCA
Organism: Haematococcus lacustris; assembly: GCA_030144725.1. Taxonomy (NCBI): domain Eukaryota; kingdom Viridiplantae; phylum Chlorophyta; class Chlorophyceae; order Chlamydomonadales; family Haematococcaceae; genus Haematococcus; species Haematococcus lacustris. The sequence continues at coordinate 4,077,335 of JASKMD010000009.1, forward strand.
TGGGGGTTGGTGTGGGGGCTGGGGTTGGGGCTGGGGCTAGGCTCATGTTGAGGTTGAGGCTGGGGCTGGGCTGGGGCTGGCTGCATGGAGGCTGATGGCATGCTGCATGCCGGCGTATTGACCTCGAAGTGGATGGTCCCCTGCTGCAAGGGTGCGGGGGTGCCAGGACCCTGGTCTCCAGGTAGTGCTGCCAACTGGGATGTCGAGAAGGGCCTGCAACACATCATGGCAGGGCAGGTAGCATGGTAGCATGGTAACATGGTAGCATGGTAGCATGGCAGGGCAGGTAGTATGGTAGCTTCACATGTGCCGCATTCATCGTCACCACTCCCAGCCCCACCCCTTGCCCCTGCCCTTCGCCCCGCTTCTCCCTCCCTTGCTACCTGGGTTGCATGATGTATGCATGCATGATGTATGCATGCATGATGGGCTGTTGCTCCTTGGCAGGTGAGGTCACAGGGTTGGTGGCAGGCCTGGTGAGGATGGAGAGCCCCGGTAGGTGTAGCGGTGCTGACAGGGCCGGGTGGTGCTGGCTGGACCCCTGCAGCTGGGACTGTGATGGGTGCGAGGGTGGTTGGTCTGGGAGATGGTGGGGGCAGGGCGCATGGGCTGGCCCAGGCTGTGCAGGTGCTTGCGTGGGTGTGGAGCTGAGACGGGGCATGGGCTGGAGCTGGCTGGCTGGCTCCTGCCCCCGCAGCCGCTGGCACACAGCATGCGCAGCTGCAGCAGCCTCAGCACATGCTCTGTGGGCCAGTGGAACCTGTTCAGGCTCCAGGTTGCTGCAAGCCCTGATGACTTCAGACATCATGGCTGTGACCTGGCCAATGGCTGTGTGATTGCATCCGGATCTGTAAGAAGCTGCCTCTCCCTCCACATGGATTTCAACCCAGCCAGTGCTGCCAGCTAGCGTAGACTTCGTACAACACGCACAGCGGGCAGCATGGCCCCCCTTCCGTCTGTAGGGGTGGGATTTGGAGTACAAGCCCATACCTGCAGGCATGTGCACACGCCAGCTTCTAAAACCCCTCTTGATAAATCTTGATAAGAGTTGAGAACTTGGCAGGGGGTCCTTAGTTGAGTTCCCTAGCTAGTGACGCAGGGCTGGAGACTTCGATTCACTTCGATGGTTGTAAGACTGACATCAACAGAGTGGGCAGCATGGAGGAGTGTTTCCCCACCTTTTGGAGCCTAATCAACAAGGGGTTGATGCAGCTGCCACTGCTGTGCTCCTACTGTGGTCTCCTCCAAGTTTCAGAGCCCCTGGACCAGCGCATGTTGGTCACGATGTTGGACATGGGGTCGGGCTCCTCGCACATCGCGCACTATTCATCGCGTCAATGAGGGACTCACAGATACTGGGTCAGCGTACATCAAGTCCGCAGGCTCGGTAGGGTCGGATACCCGGCAACATGCCCGACCAGCTCGGCGCGTGCCTTAGCGCGGCCGCATTCCGACGCTTCAATCCGCGTGTACACCCGTGCAGAGATGAGTCCGGAAAAGCCGTTGTCCCTTATCGTTAGGGGGGTTGGTGGTTCAATGGGAGGGGTGACCTGCTGTGCTGTGCTTTGCTGCCTAACGGGACTGCTGAGGAAACCTGGGCCTGCCCCTGCCCCCCTGTCCGCCTGAACTACCAGCCCCCCTGCTGTCAGAAGGGGAGGAGTACGACCAGAGTGAGGATGAGGAGGTGCTGAGTTGCTGCTGCATCTGCTTGCTGAGTAGGTCAGCCTCTTTGGTCAGCAACACCCGCTTGATGCGCTCGACCTTCAGATCTGCGCTGGTCTGATCATAGCGCAGTCTCTCGACTGTGCCCTCATACTCAGGCGGCAGAGCTGCCAAGATGGCGAGTACCACTGTGGATTCAGAGGTCTCACAGTTGCAGGCTTCCAGCCCTGTTAGCAGCTGCTGCAGACGCGCAAAGAAGCGCGCTACTGACTCGCCTGATTCCATGCGCAGGAGGCTGAGTCGCTGCTGGAGTTGCGACTGTCGCGCGACTGACGATTCGGGATTCAAGGGTTTCCCAGGCGTCTTGCGCTGAGTTTGCGTGCTTGACAGTGAAGATGTGGAGGTTGGATACGTGCCGCTGGAGAAAGGCTCGGGCTTTGCGGTCCAGCGTGCTGTCTGCACGGGATCGGGCTAGATCTGCAGCATACGCTGCCCGCTCCTCCTGAGTGGCGTTAGGTGCTGGCGCGGTGGGCAAGGGGGTGACGCCGTCTTCGACTACGGACCAGAGGCCTGCTTCGACCAGCAGGCCTTCGGTGCGGATGCTCCAAATTGGCCAGTTGTCATCATCGAGAATGGTGGCTGGATTGCCGGAGGCTAAAGGGGAAGTTGCCATCGCTGATCGACTGGACTGTCAACCACACGAACCCTAGCCAGCAACTTACTGGAGTCCTATCGCGCGTCAGCGCGTGGGCCCATAACCTTTTGGAAGAGCACGGGCAGCGCGGACACCAGTTCAGGGTAGTTACATTGATTTGCCACAGCTGCTAGCGCGCAACCTTGCGCCTACCTGTTGGAAGAGCACGGGCAGACGCGGACACCAGTTCAGGGTGCCTACGACTGTCGGGTGTCTGCCCTAAATACGGCAGTCACACTCGCACTCATCGCGGCCGGGCCGCTGGCAGGCACACCCTACAATCCCGGTGCTTGATCACAACTGCACCGGGAGGGTATGCAACTAACAAGTTCTCTACTACGAGACTTCTAGAGGCCAGCCCTAGGCCGACGAACGTCTTTAGTCCATTTGCGCTTGCATTTACGGTTTTTCTGGGCCCACGCATTACCACCGTTGCATATGGTTTCCCCTTTCACGTTCATCGCAGTGCCACTTACCTTCGACGAGGCGTTAGACGTGGACCTCCCTTCCGGGGCTAGCACCCCGCGAAATTCAGTCTCGTCTTACAGCCCGTCCAGCCCTTTTCTCAGCCCTTCGCCAAGCGGAGAATATCAGCCAATTGTTTCGGGTACACCCCCGAACGCGCCCCCAGCAGCCCAGCTCGCACACGCGGAACAGCCTGAGCAATTTCGCAGCCCAGCGTTTGCTTTAGTTTCCACGGGTACCCGTGAGGCGCAACAGGCGCTGCAAGGGTGTCACCAGTGCCAATCTTTCGAGGCGGCAGCGGACTACTACTCCGGGCTAGCAAGGGCACGAGGTGAGCAGCTCGCTCAGCAACGGGAGTACATAGAGCAGCTCCTAGGCATTGTGCGCAGCCTTGCTGTAGCACCCAGTGCACCTGTAGGCATATCTACACGCTACGTGTCACCGCCGCCACCCCCACCGCATCCACCTAGACGCCGGCCTGCACCACAGCCAGCACCACAGGCACACCCAGCCTACCAGGGACAAGCACCACCACCTACCCCCTCCCACTCCGCCCAACACAACAGGGACGGTTTCCAGTAGCGCCAGCGTCGCCGTCACCATTAGCTACAGCCCATGGCGCAGCCCTCAACACAACCTACTACCATGGAGACCATTATAGCTGCATTCAACGCATTTGGCGCCACTATGGCCATGATAGTGCGGCAACAGGAGCAGCAGCACGCCTCTCAAGGCAAGCCACGGGTTGCACAGGGTTTAGTCAAGTTGACGGATGTGCAGCCGTTTGACGGCAAGGGTAGTGTTCCTACTTGGCTGTTCCATGTTGAGGAGGTGTTTAAGCTGACACCAGGCCTGACGGATGAGCAGGAACTAGTGTCTACTGGTGTAAGACTCACAAGTCTGGCTGCCTCCTGGTATGTCTCTGTCCGTTCCAAATGCGTTGAATGCAGCTATAATGGTCTCCATGGTAGTAGGCTTTGTTGAGGACTGCGCCATGGGCTGTAGCTAATGGTGACGGCGACGCTGGCGCTACTGGAAACCGTCCCTGTTGTGTTGGGCGGAGTGGGAGGGGGTAGGTGGTGGTGCTTGTCCCCGGTAGGCTGGTTGTGCCTGTGGTGCTGGCTGAGGTGCAGGCTGACGTCTAGGTGGAGACGGTGGGGGTGGCGGCGGTGACGCGTAGCGCGTAGCTTACAGGTGCACTGGGTGCTACAGCAAGGCTGCGCACAATGCCTAGGAGCTGCTCTATGTACTCCCGTTGCTGAGCGAGCTGCTCACCTCGTGCCCTTGCTAGCCCGGAGTAGTAGTCCGCTGCCGCCTCGAAAGATTGGCACTGGTGACACCCTTGCAGCGCCTGTTGCGCCTCACGGGTACCCGTGGAAACTAAAGCAAACGCTGGGCTGCGAAATTGCTCAGGCTGTTCCGCGTGTGCGAGCTGGGCTGCTGGGGGCGCGTTCGGGGGTGTACCCGAAACAATTGGCTGATATTCTCCGCTTGGCGAAGGGCTGAGAAAAGGGCTGGACGGGCTGTAAGACGAGACTGAATTTCGCGGGGTGCTAGCCCCGGAAGGGAGGTCCACGTCTAACGCCTCGTCGAAGGTAAGTGGCACTGCGATGAACGTGAAAGGGGAAACCATATGCAACAATGGTAATGCGTGGGCCCGGAAAAACCGTAAATGCAAGCGCAAATGGACTAAAGACGTTCGTCGGCCTAGGGCTGGCCTCTAGAAGTCTCGTAGTAGGGAACTACGGCTAGGTCTCAGCTTAACGCTGGAGCTAAGGACCGCTAAGGCTAACTTACTATTGCTTGTAAAGCAACAACGACCGAATCCGCATGGAACCGTGTAGGACCGTAGGACCGTAGGTGCTGGAGACAATCCGACTGTGACCGTGAAGCAAATACTTCTTACAGTGTTCCGTATCCAAAGGACTCCCGTAATTGCGTTCTTCACTTCAACACTACAACAACTCGCTTAAAACCTACCGACATCATACAGTGAGACACAACGTCATCAGGCAACGTGGCACTTCATGTAAAAGAAAACCAGCATTTGTTCATGTATCCTACTGTGCAACCGTGTACTCTTACACCTCCTACCTAAGGCACCTGGCTCAGTGCCTCCACCCAGGGCCCCCATGGTAGGGCCGGGTCAAAGCGAGGTGAGACAACACCACGTACTGCACCTAGCACCTTGTTAAAGGTAGTAGAGCAGCCGGTAATGCACTTGCGCCAGCAGCAGCTCCAAAAGCTGATAGTGGTATCCAGTCGTCACGACTGCCGTCGTCGCGTCCACATGCCAAAAGCAAAACATGTTCCGACTGCTGCTGCGCGTTGCAGGTGCCACTCACAATAGTGTGGCGAAGCGTGCTAGTGCGGCGCGCCTCGCATGGGGCGAAATCGCATGAATTCAAATGTCGATCTTTGGGCAGGCACTGAGCACCGCTGAGAGCGAGATAGTTTTTGTTGCGTCTGCCATTTCGTAGATATGACTCTCCTCTGTTTAAAGCACTGTTTACATATATTTTTGACTAAGTGGCTGCGGAGATACGGGCTTCGTATCACAAGGGGGTGGTTTTCAGGTAGTTGGGAACGCCTGACAAATACCCGTGCGTTAGCTTCCCAGCACATTTGGGAGAGCGTCCAGGCGGAGTCGACCGGGCAGTAGAGAGTAAGTTGGGCATCGCTGGCTGTGCCTGCTACCAACCATAGGGCGTAATAGCTGAACAGGCTGTCTGAGGAGCCCTGTGGTTCTATCATAGAACTTCTATGAGGGAACGTGCCACCAGGGATGGGAGCTGCAGTCATCAAGGGCACCCAATGAAGGGAGGAAGCTGTAGGTGAGGAAGATTACCCGCAGGCAGCACCTGCCAGGTTCCAAGTCGAATGTTGGGAGTTACTTCTGCACATGACACTTGACCAGCATTAGAATGGATGATGTGCAGAATATGAGGAGAATTGCACTCGTCAGCGGTATGCTACGAGCTCATTTGAGCTTGCTAAGAGCATTTAAACGTATCCTACATGACCTGACCTGGCCTCCCCCAGCACTCTTCTGCGGGTTTATGACCGAGATGTGCCATGGGGGGGCCGCCCCGCCATGCCAAAGCAGGGCAGGCCAGGCCAGGAGTGGGTGTACGTGCCCGACATGGCCCTATCGCTCAAGTAGGGGCGCAAGTGGCGACAAGAGGCAGTTACAGCAAGTCAACCTCAACAATCCCACCATAAAATAGTCGACCCTTCAAATAGGGGATGTGTGCGAGTAAGAGCATTATGAACTCGAGCTTGTAATGGGTATAGGCGGATAAGCGGAGCTCGAGCGTACTAGGCTACGCTAGCAGTAGCCGAGTACATACATGGGCTTGCGGCATGTGTTTAATCACAAGGTGCCGCTGTGTTTAGAGGAGCCAGAGGGTTGGAAAGTGCAGACGTTTGCGGATGTTTTTAGTTGTGCATGGGGCTCACATTTGCCAGTTTCCAAACTGGCAGGCCCACGCTCGCACCAATGCAGATGGAATGACACGCCACAGTGGGATTGCGTTGGGCCTGGCGCTGCTGGGCGCTGCGATTGGATTTGTCGCGGCGTGTAACTTCGGGGCGGTCTTGGACCCTGTGTTCTCACAGCTGCATGCTAGCGGCACATTCAACAAGCCTTTCAAGGCCGTCATAAGGCAGCAACCTGACCCTGCGAACAACATCACAGGGCTGCTGGAGCTTAGCCTCGATAGTGGTGAATGCAGCCTCAACAGCCTGAGCACAGCGGTGGCAGGCAACAGCTCGCCCGCGCTCGGATTACTACCAACCCCCACCTCAATTCAACTTCCGTCAAACACCGCGGTTGGCCGAGTACAGACCTTCACAGGCACCAGCGAGCTGGCGCGCGTCACCTTGAACGGCTTCGAGGTGGGTCCACCCATCAGGTTTTGTGTGGCCGCGCGGGACCGCCCGCTGCATTGCTGAGCACTGCCAGCCTAGTGTTGCCTGTACGACGCAGTTTTCGCTGCAAACGAATACCAGCTTCGCCGTCTCGCGGGTCAATGGCACCCTCCCTACTGGGTCTCCATGCGCGGACCTGCCCGTCGAGCAGCGAGTCAGCCCCGCATCCACAATCCCCATCGTCGAGCTTGACGCCGCCGTGCTGGCCAATCTGCGCGGCGTCGCATCGAGGTGGCTGGCCGCGTTCCCTAATAGCCTCATTTCCGCGACCCTGCTTCAAGCCCCAGGCCAGCTCATCCTCAGAGCAGGCAAAGCCACCACCACATCGTCCCTGGCGCCGCCCCAGGCGATGGAGACCAAGCCCGGTGTATACCCTGTCTCCCTAGTCGGACTGCTGCTGGAGGTACCCGGAAGCCAGCTGCCTGCACCAGGTGGCACTGCCGCCAAGGAGCCCCAAGTGAGTCCAATGCTTCCTCCAGCTTCCTCCCCCACCCTTATAAATAGCACTCTGTACCAGACACCCACTGCTCCCTGTCATACTACCTACCTCCCACCCACCTCACTGACCCACCCCCCACCCACATCACTATGCCCACCTGGATCTTCAACCTGGATCATCCACTGTGCTGCCCAGTCAGCTAGGGTCACTTCCATGAAATGATGCGCATGCTGGCCTTGCCTGCCCAGGCCTGCCCACCCGCCCACCCGCCCACCCGCCTGCCCACACGCACGCATGCGACTGCGAGGGCATGCCCCTCCTCCACACCGCCCCTGCCCTCCCCTGCCCTGCCCTCTCCTGCCCCTCCTCCACACCGCCCTGCCCTGCCCTTTCCCGCCCAGATGGCGTTGCTGGTGCCGGCCCAGACCTACGTGGCGCCCATCAACATGCAAGCCGGCTCCCTGACCGTGGCCCTGAACTCCAGCATAACCCTCTCAATCCTGGCTTGGCTGCAGCCGTCCAGCACCCCCCTGCCAGCCCCAGGCACCCCTCTCCCCCGATTTGGGCCTGGGCTGGAAGAGGCTGTGCGTGACCTACTTAACAACCCCTACCAGGCCCTGTATGTCCAGCCCTTGGTGAACAGCAGCGCAGGATGTGTGAACAGCAGCAGCAGCAGCAGTGGTGAAGGTGGTGGCAGCAGCCTGCCGGCAGGGGCAGCACAGGGCGGGAGTGAGGGGGTGGGCGGCACCAGGTGTGACCCAGTCACTCAGACCAGCTCGGCTCAGCAGCAGCAACAGGCAGCCCAGCCGGGGCAGCAGGCGTGTGGCTGCAAGCCAGGTGGGCCAACAGGAGGTGGTTTGGCAGAGGTGTGGGCAGAGGCTGACACTGAGGCAGGCGAAGCAGCTGGAACCTACATTGCCAGCCTCAGCCTCAGCGTTAGGGCCGGAGGGAGCTACAGAACCCTACTCGTTCGCGCTTATCAGCTCTTCGGGGACGTGGCTCACGTGTTCAGCAGCTGTGCGCAGCCCTGCGAGTCCTTGCCCGTTCTGTTTGCTGCACTTCACGTGAGTGACATGTGTGATGTCCTTCCGCTTGCACAGGGTGGACGGGGTTGGGCTGCTCCATCTGCTCAACTGACAGCGGCGATGACGCCTGCGCAGCCCTGATGTCGCCTAATGTCAGCGGCTCCGGCGATAAGTGCGTCGCGAGCTTGAACTACGGGCCAAACACTGCATACAAGACGATGAGTTGCGAAGTTCAGGACAGACTGCGCGCGTACATTCAGAGCACCGAGGTCTATTGCTCAACGGATGGCAGCAACCCCAGGTTCCAGTACTTCAACGACCTGTACCAGGCAATGAGCGCGGCGCGGGGCGCTTTAAAGCCAAAGGTGATTCAAGCCACGTCGCCTGAGAGATAGCTACTCGGCGCGCATACCGTCGATGCCGAGGGAGCCGGGGTTATGTGATGACCATGTATGCCTGCAGCAGCGAGCGCGCTAAACGCCCCACTCATGCCTCATTTGAACACAGTTTCGGCGCATCTCGCGACCCTGCGCAGGGAAGCACGGGCGCGGCGCAGGGCGAAGCAGGACCCGCAAGTAACGCATCTTTGCCGGCGCCCTACTGCATGCTGTCGGTGCTGCTCGGCGAAACGTACGGCGGCGGCCGGGTGCACTGCCGAGCCGCGGGGTGCCAGTTCTTCGACGGGATGTCGAACGTGGAATGCAAAAGCGGTCTGGCGTGCGCGTGCGTTGTTCCATCAGCTGCAGGTGGGGCGGTTGGTTGGCAGTGAAGGGCGGTAGGGGTGGTCTTGGGTCCTCCAGTGCCAGCTCCCAGGCGTGAGGCCGCTGCCTGACCTCTTGCTGCCTAACCTGCTGCTGACCCCTGACCTGCTGCTGCCTGACCTGCTGCTGACCCCTGACCTGCTGCTGCCTGACCTGCTGCTGACCCCTGACTGCTGCTGCTGCCTGACCTGCTGCTGACCCCTGACCTGCTGCTGCCTGACCTGCTGCTGACCCCTGACCTGCTGCTGCCTGACCTGCTGCTGACCCCTGACCCTGCCGCTGCCTGACCTGCTGCCTGACCTCCTGACCTGCTGCTGCCTGACCTGCTGCTGACCCCTGACCTGCTGCTGCTGACCTGCTGCTGCTGACCTGCTGCTGCTGACCTGCTGCTGCTGACCTGCTGCTGCTGACCTGCTGCTGCTGACCTGCTGCTGCTGACCTGCTGCTGCTGACCTGCTGCTGCTGACCTGCTGCTGCTGACCTGCTGCTGCTGACCTGCTGCTGCTGACCTGCTGCTGCTGACCTGCTGCTGCTGACCTGCTGCTGCTGACCTGCTGCTGCTGACCTGCTGCTGCTGACCTGCTGCTGCTGACCTGCTGCTGCTGACCTGCTGCTGCTGACCTGCTGCTGCTGACCTGCTGCTGCTGACCTGCTGCTGCTGACCTGCTGCTGCTGACCTGCTGCTGCTGCCTGCTGCTGCTGCCCTGACCTGCTGCTGCTGACCTGCTGCTGCTGACCTGCTGCTGCTGACCTGCTGCTGCTGACCTGCTGCTGCTGACCTGCTGCTGCTGACCTGCTGCTGCTGACCTGCTGCTGCTGACCTGCTGCTGCTGACCTGCTGCTGCTGTGCTAGTAGGAGCTCCACTGGCGCTGGGTCGCTGTGCTGCTGATGTGCAGTCCCTTGTGGATGGTGAGTGGTGTGATGGAGGGGGCTGCGGAGGGGATGGAGCACAGCATGTCGCTGTCACTGCCCCTGACTGTACGAAACCGTATGCCACTGCTGCTGCCACCGCTGCTGCCCCTGCTGCCATTGCTGCTCCTGACTGTACTAAGACGTTCTGCGTACTGCTGCTGCTGCTCTTGTCATTGCTGCCGCTCACACTTGTGTCTGCTGCTGCTGGCGCCGCCTGGTCTGAGCTGCCTTGCAGGGTTCAAGGGCACCAGCAGCCTGAGCTGCGCTGGCATCACGCCCTCCACCTCCCTAGGCCCTGGCAGCCTATCAGGCCTCACAGGGGGCGCCAGCAGCGGCAACGGGAGCAGCAGCGGCAGCGGCAGCGGCAGCGGCAGCTGCACTTTGACACTGGAGGGCATGCCCACTGAAGTGAGTAGCTGAGGGGTGGAGAGGGGAGGGCGTGAGAGGGGGAGAGGGGTACAGATGGAGGAGGGCAGGGGAGAGGGAAGGGCAAGCGTGGGAGGGGCAGAGGGGAATAGGAGGGAGAGGGCAGGGGAGAGGGTAGAGGATAGAAGAGTGCAAGGGAGGGGGGCAGGGGGGCAGGGGGGCAGGAGGAGGAGGTGGTCTGACAGAGAGGGGGGGTG
>JASKMD010000009.1:4090846-4233346 GCA_030144725.1 Haematococcus lacustris
TGGGGCGGCCCCCTGGCTATTAGGGTAAGGGCCTGGATTTGTACCGGGGGGGGAGGGGGGGCGGAGGGAGGGAGTAGGCGGGGGCGGAGCGGGGGGGGAGGGGGAGCAGGGAGGAGACTCCACGCCACCCATCCATTCATCCATTCTCTCCCCACTCCCCCCCACCTTCTCCCCACCTTCCCCACCTTCCTACTCCTTCCCCCAACCTTCTCCCCACCTTCCCCACTCCCCCCCACCTTCCCCCCACCTTCCTCCACCTTCCCCCCACCTTCCTGCAGGGCCCCCTGGCGCGCCTGCCCTGTCCTTCCTGGCTGCCCGGGGCCTGGCCTGCCCCCCTGACGCGGCCCTGGCGGAGCACTTGCTGCAGTGCGCCAGTGAACCAGACAGCCTGGCCGCACTGCTCGCCCCCCCCCTTGCCGCACCCCCCCCCAGCGCCTCCCCACCCACCCCCCGCTACGCTGCCGCCGCCCATGGCCTTGTTGGCAACAGCAGCAGCAGCAGCAGCAGCAGCAGTGCCAATGGTGACAAGGACAGCAGCCTGCCCCAGTGGGTGCTACAAGGGAGTGACATCACACATCATCTGGGCATATCTCACACCCCTCACACCCCTCACACCCCTCACACCCCTCATGGCCCTCACAGGCCCGTGAGCTGGACTGAGGCAGCGGCAGCGGCAGGGGCAGGGGCCAGTCACCAGCCTCTGTCTTGCCCCACCCATGCGGGTCCTAGTGTAATGGAGGTCACTCCAAGCCCAGCTCCAGGCCCGTCATACTTCGCAGGATGCTCTCACTCTTCCCCATTCGTAGTTCACACCAATGACATGGACGCCATGCACGCCAGCCCCTCTGCCACCAGCCTCACCCCCAGTCAGGTCTCTGCTGCTGCTGTCACTGCCCGCCTGATGCCCCTCCCCCCCGACAGCAGCAGCCCCCCCCTGCCCACCAGGGGGCCTCTGGGGCACCCCCCCCCCCCATGACCCCCCCCAACCCCGCCAACACTGCCCCAGGCGCCTCCCCCCCCGCCCCCCCGCCCCAGGCAGCGACCCAGCCACCCCCCACCCCCCCCACCCAGCCAGCGCAGGCAGGGCAGGACGGCTCCAGTCATGGCCCAGCCCCTACAGCCGCAGCCCAGGGTGCTGCCACAGCCCGGCGGAAGCCTACCTGGGGCCAGTCCCTGAGCCTCAGCTGGCGGGGGGGTGCCGGGGGCAAGGGGGTGAGTGGGGGGTGGGAGGGGGGAGGGCAGGAGGTTGGGGGTGTGGGCCGGGACGAGGAGGTGGAGGCCTGGATGGCTGCCCACACGCTGGAGAGGCGGCCAGGGGCTGGGCATCAGGTGGCGGTGCTGTTCTGCCGCACGGCCACGGACATGTGGCGCAACCCCTCGCTGCTGCTGATGCACGTGCTGCTGGCGCTAGGTGGGGGAGGGGGAGGGGGGGGGAGGGGGGAGGGGGGGGAGGGAGATGGGTGAGAGGCTGGCATGACAATGGAGGACTCTGATAGAATGCGACTGACCTGACTGCCCACCCGCCTGCCCGCCTGCCCGCCTGCCTGCTTGTCCCGGTGTTGCAGTGACCGGCGTTGTGGTGGGCGTCATCTTCCTGCACCAGCCCTTCACATTGTCAGGCGTGCAGGTGCGGTGCCCACCTCCCTGCCCACCCCCTTCCCGTCACGTCCCACCAGCCTCACTACCCTCCACCCGCACACCGCCCTTATCAGGTGCCCAACTGCCCAACTGCCCAACTGCCCAACTGCCCAACCCCTCCCCTGCTCATCCCTTCCCACCATGCTGACCACCATGGGCCTCCTGCCCTGGCCCGCTCCCTGCCCTGGACGGACCCCATGAGGCAGCGCTGCTGCTGCTCCCCCTCCCCCTCCCCGCCAGACCTCCATGCACCTCCGATGCCGCCCATGCGGCCCATGTGCCCATGTGGCCCCATGCATGCAGAACCGAGCGGGCGTGCTGTTCTTCTCCCTGGCCCTGACGGGCTTCACGGCCTTGTCTGTGTTTGACGGCCTCATGCTGGACAGAGCTCTGGTCACACGAGAAGCAAGGTGTGACCCTCCCTCCCTCACACCATTCATTGACGCCAGCTTTCTCACACACCATAGTGACGTCAGCACACTGGACCGGGTGGAAGGTTCAGGTTATCACGCAAGCAGCCCTGTAGCCCCTGGCCAGCTGGGTCTGGGGCCGCTAGGATGACCAGGGCAGGGCGGGGGCCTGGGGCCAGCTGGGGGGGCTGCAACCCTGACGGGTGCCGGGCTGCCAGACACAATGTCAGACTCAGACTCAGACTTAGGGCTGGCCCCAGCTCCTGGCTTTGCCTCCCCCTGCCTCCCCCTGCTACCCCAGCTGCATGTGATGAGTCATGGCTTTACTGCCAGCCCTGCCGCCTGCCCCCTGCAGGGCCGGGCACTACCACCCTGTAGCCTACCTGGTGGGCAGGCTGGCGCTGGACGCGTTGCTGCTGCGGGTGGTGCCGGCCACGCTGTTCACCCTGGTGCTGTACCCCCTAGCAGGTCTCAAGGTAGGAACTCACAGGTGGTTGGGCAGTTGACCCCCACCTGTCCGACCCCACCTGACCTGACCTGACCTGACCTGACCCATGCCAGAGCAACCCAAGCTGCACTCCCCAGTGCCAGGTCAGGTGTGGGCCTGCTATGAGCTGAGCTGAGCTGAGCTGAGGTGACTCACTGCCTGGGTGGTTCACCCGACCCGACCCCACCTGACGCATCCTGACCCGACCCATGCCAGCTCAGTCCAAAGCAGCCAGACCCGACCCAAGCCAACCCAAGCCCAGCCTTCCAAGGCCAGGACCAGGACTGGGACTGGTCTGCCATGAGCTGAGCCGACTGCCCTTGGCTTGCAGACTGACGCTGCCAATGTGGCCACGCTGGCGCTGGTGCTGGGCACGTTTGGGGCGACAGTGGGGGCCCTGGCCGTGTGCATGGCTGGGCTTGTGGACACGCCTGGTGAGGGGCGGGGGGGAGGGGGGTCAGGGGGGAGGGGGCCAGGGGGTGGGAGCAGGCGTCCAGGTGGTCAGGGGGGGCCAGGGGGCGGGTGGTCAGGCTGGTTTAGTGGTGTCAAGGTGCATGTTGGCCAGCCTGCATCGCTCATGATGGTGGCCTAGTAGGGCTGAAGCTGCAGGGTGGTGCTGCCCTGGCCCCGGCCCCAGCCCCGACCCTGAGGGTGGCAAGCCTGGATGAAGTGCCCAGCAAAAGTGCCTGTGGGTGCCTGATGGCTGCTAATGCTGCCAATGCCGCGTGTGCTGCGTATGCTGCTGTTTGCAGGCAAGGCCACCCTGCTGATGAACCTGGTGCTGCTGCTGTGGGTGCTGCTGGGGGGGTTCCTGGTCAACCCCACCTCCATCCCCCCAGGCATTGGCTGGCTGCGCTACTGCTCCCCCATGCCGTGAGTGGGGCATGCGAGTAGGGCTTGCAAAAGGCCTGACCTGTGTGTGGTGTGACAAGTGTGTGATCATACTTGGGTGTATGATGTGAATTGTAATCTTACCATCTACACAACATGCGCTGTGCAATGCATGATGCAATGTGTGCTGTGTGTGTTGATCATCACACAATTGCAATCAACACATATGGGACATGGAGCCCAGCAATAATCATAATGTATGGCTCACACAACGCAACCAATGATCGCACTGCGTGTGTCTTGTGTGCATGCACAGCCATCACATGCCTGCATAGCCTAGCATCACAAAGCACTGAGGTGGCTGTTGTGACTTATTGTTCGGTTGTGGTTTTCAGTTGGGTGGTTGGTTGGTTGTTGTGTGCAGGTATGCATTTGAGGCGCTGGTGAGCAATGAGGTGGCCGGCCAGACCTTCTCGCTCAGCGTGCCGGGCATCCCATCCGTGGACAACATCCAGGGCTATGCGCTGATGACAGCAATTGGCCTGGACGCAAGTGAGTCCAGACATGGGGCATGGGGCATGGGCATGGGGCATGGAGTAGTGCCATGCAAGGTGGTGCATGCAGTGTGTGAGGTGGAAGCAAAGGGCGGATGAGGCAACTGTCATGTGTGCGAGGCTTGGCAGCACAATGGGATGATGGATCACGATAGGAAGGTGGCAGAGGTGGTGGGGAAGGATCCTGCCTGCTTCCAACTGCAGGTTGCAGGTTGCAAAGTTGACAGTTTCAGGTTCTGGCTGCTTGCACATCACACGGGCTTGTGTGGGGCCTGGCTGGTTGCTGTGCAGGCCGCGCCCAGAGTGACGTGGCACTGCTGGTGGTGTTCTTCATGGGCTTCAATGCCCTGGCCATGGCTGCCTTCAGCTGGGCAGCTGCATGATTTTGACCCGAACCCTACCCCTACCCCTACCCCTGCACCCGCTCACTGGCCTTGTCATGCCACCAGCAATATTAGCGAGGCTTGACATGGAGTGATGGAGTGTGATGCAATAGGTGTGACGCGGTGTCATCCCCCCATTCAATGGCAGCTGTGCAGCAGCACCCCATGCAAGGCTAAACCCAATGGCGCTGTCACTTGCTGTCGTGTTCCTGATTCACTGCTGAGCAGTCTAGCTAGGCGAGTGCATGCTTGCTGCTTGTAGCTTGATGCATGCTCACATGTGTCCATGAGCAATGAAACAGATTTGTGGTGCACTGTGCTGTGTTCATGTGCGTCTTGCTATTGGAATGCATTTCTTCTTGCACGTCCATTCAATGGTGCTGTGCCTTCCGTAGCTTTTAAACATGTTGCATGTGGGTTCAGAGAGGTCTGCTAGGAAGGTTGCTGGGTTTTGAATCTGCTGTGAGTTGGGGTATAATTTGCTTTTTCCTTGTTTCTGGTTCCATGGTTTGCAAATTCACAGCATATGCTGCATTGAGGGCCAGGGGGGTCTGTCCGGGAGGGTAATGTTGCGGCAAGGGAGGTCCGTCAGGGAGGTCCGGAGTCATGCAGTGGGTATCAATTCGTTGCCACTTCAGGACTTGAACCTGCGAGCCTAGTCAATGTTGTGCCATAGCCCGGGCATCCTTGAGCCCGTGTAGCGATACTGACGATGATGAAGGCCTTGAGCAGGCCCGTGTAGCGATGACGGTCCACACCGCAGCAACTGCTTCTTGTATGTCTGTGTGCTCGCTCACGAAGTCAGCCCCAGCGGCTCTTAGTACAGATCCTACTCCGCCAACACCTCTCCAGGACCCCGCCACCCGCCTAGTAATCCAATGCTGCCCCTCCCTGGAGCAGGAGCAGGGAAGTAAGCAGAAGACCCCCGTTCGCATTGAGGGAGGAGCGTTAGCCCCTTCGTCCCTAGGGCATGCTCCGCTTCCCCAATACAGCTCCAGGGCACGTAAGCTCAGCTGGTGGCGCAGGAGCAGCTCAGGGAGTCGGGAATGCGATATAGCATGTGCAGGCTTGCATGCGACCTCGGGCTTTGGTATCCGATCGCAAGGTCGCTTACCACGCCGCGACTTGATGTTGCTTCACACCACCTCTTTGCCGCGATCGGCGGTGCAATTCCCGCGTGGGCGAGCAGTGGTAACGTTGGCCCAGCCCCAACCGTCCACCAGCGAACGGAGCATCGAGGATACGCAGCGCGAGACAGGTGGCCGGGGCAGGTCGACTAGCCGGAGCAGCTCCTTAGGGCGACGGGTTGTCTGGCGGAGGTCGAGTGGCTATAGCTGGCTCCCCTGACGCAGCCCATGGCCTTGACCTCGAACCCAGTCACAGACACCTTTCAAAGGCTGTTCTGACCCTGGCCCTGATCCTGACCCTGGCCCTGATCCTGATTCTGGCCCTAATCCTAACCCTGGCCATAACCTTGGCCCTGACCCTAGACCCTGTTGCTGCTGTGCATGCACTGTCGTATCCATGCTGACCAGGTGCCGGCTTGAAGACTGTGTGGTATGCTGCGGAGCTGTTTGGCAAGGCTGTTGGCAAACCCGGCACAGGCGCCCCGCCTTCAGTGGCGGACCCAGCCTCGCCTCAGCAAGCAGCTGCACCGGCAAGTCCTGCTTTAGTGGATGGTTGCAAGAAGGGGGGGTGTCTAGCAGGCTGTTACATTCCTCATGCCCCCCTCCGCCCTCCCCCCTACCCCTGCTGCTGCAACCCCCCCTGATCTCCTCAGTAGCAGCTGTGCCTCCCTGCGCTCTCCTTACGGCCAGCCGGGCCTCTTCACTGCAGCTGAGCCGGGAGCAGCTGCTGGCCAGCATCAGGCAAGACTACGACGTCAACTACTTCATCTCGGGGGCAGGCGACATGGCAGGCTATGCGGGTGAGGTCCTGCAGGCCGACTGCTGCACCACGCACCGCTCTCACCCCCGACCCTACCCACCTGATTCTCCCCGCCGACTGCGCCTGACTGTGCCCCTGTCGCCCCTGCTGCCCCTGCCGCCCCTGCTGCCCCTGCCGCCCCTGCTGCCCCTGCTGCCCCTGCCGCCCCTGTCGCCCCTGCTGCCCCTGCCGCCCCTGTCGCCCCTGCTGCCCCTGCCGCCCCTGCCGCCCCTGCTGCCCCTGCCGCCCCTGCTGCCCCTGCTGCCCCTGCCGCCCCTGTCGCCCCTGCTGCCCCTGCCGCCCCTGTCGCCCCTGCTGCCCCTGCCGCCCCTGCCGCCCCTGCTGCCCCTGCCGCCCCTGCTGCCCCTGCCGCCCCTGCCGCCCCTGCCGCCCCTGCTGCCCCTGCCGCCCCTGTCGCCCCTGCTGCCCCTGCCGCCCCTGCTGCCCCTGCCGCCCCTGCCGCCCCTGCCGCCCCTGCTGCCCCTGCCGCCCCTGTCGCCCCTGCTGCCCCTGCCGCCCCTGTCGCCCCTCTCGCCCCTGCTGCCCCTGCCGCCCCTCCTGCCCCTGTCGCCCCTGCTGCCCCTGCCGCCCCTGCTGCCCCTGCCGCCCCTGCTGCCCCTGTCGCCCCTGCCCCCTTACTGACCGTGACGTCAGCTCACTGACACGTCACTGTAGGCTCCAGATGCTGCATGGCAGCACTCAGTGAGCCCTCCTCCTGCTGCTGCCACACTTCTCCCAACAGCCATGCGGGCCCCTGCTGCCCCTGCTGCCCCTTTATTGGCCAATGTGCCCATTTTCTAGTTTTACAACCAGCTCACAACCAGCCTAATCCACCCACCGTCACTACTGCCGCACGCACCGCTCTCACCCCTGACCCTACCCCCCTGACCCTGCCCCCCCCGACCCAGGGCTTTGCCTGCATTTGCAGATGATTGTGAGTTTGCCGACCCCTTCGTAAGCTTTAAGGGCACCAAGCGCTTCAAGCAGAACGTTGGCAACCTGGGCAGCCGCATGTGAGCGCCATGGGCCTGCCCCTGCTGCTGCCCCTGCCCCTGTATCTGCCGTCCCCTGCCCCTGCTGCTGCCCCTGCCCCTGTATCTGCCGTCCCCTGCCCCTGCTGCTGCCCCTGCCCCGCCTGATGTCCCTGCCCCTGCTGCTGCCCCTGCCCCTGCTGCTGCCCCTGCTGCTGCCCCTGCCCCGCCTGATGCCTCTGCCCCTGCTGCTGCCCCTGCCCCGCCTGCTGCCCCTGCCCCGCCTGATGCCCCTGCCCCTGCTGCTGCCCCTGCCCCTGCTGCTGCCCCTGCCCCTGCTACTGCCCCTGCCCCGCCTGATGCCCCTGCCCCTGCTGCTGCCCCTGCCCCGCCTGATGCCCCTGCCCCGCCTGATGCCCCTGCCCCGCCTGATGCCCCTGCCCCTGCTGCTGTGTTTGTGCAACCACCACCACCACCCCCGCTGCTGCTGCCTCTGCGCGTTGAGAGGGAGCTGGCTTCGGAAACAGGGTGGGTGGGGGTGGGTGGGGGTGGTATCTTAGGAAGAGGATGGGGAGGGCTTGCTGATGGGGAGCCATGCTTGGCTGCCTGGTCAAAAGGTTCGCGGCCACAGGGCAGTGTGCTGGTGGCCTGCAGGAGTGATGTGCGGCTGGAGGTGTACAGCATGGAGGAGGTGGGCCAGGCCTGCCTGAAGACACGCTGGCGCTTTAGCTGCCTGCTAGACCTCCCCTGGCGCCCCCGCCTGGCAGCAGCAGGTCAGGGCAGCCGGACGCATGTCCCCGCCCCGCCCCACCCCGCCCCGCCCCGCCCCGCCCCGCCCCGCCCCGCCCCGCCCCGCCCCGCCCCGCCCTACCCCTACACTGCCCCGCCCTACTGCCCCTGCATCGCGCAGCGACTGCCCAGCCCCTGCTGCACCCCGCCACCCAACGCTGCAGGCAGTACCGAGCATGTGCTGGACTTGGCTCAGGGGCGGGTGGTGCGGCACATTGAGAGCTGGGACACGGAGCCAGGCCGGGTGGTGGCGCAGCTGTTCAAGCCCAGTGCCAGGGTGAGGGGTCCAGGCTGGCCTGCCGCCAGCAGCAGGGGTGGCAGCAGCAGCAGCAGGTGGCTTGGCCAGGCAGGGCAGGCAGGAGGGACCCAGTGGGGGAGTCAGGACTGCCCCATGGCTTTTGAGGTGGGGCTGCAGCAGCAGCAGCAGGGGCAGCAGGGGCAGCAGGGTGGCAGTACAGCAGAGCAGAGCAGCAGGGGCAAGAGCAGCAGCAGCAGCAGCAGCAGCAATGCTCTGGCAGCATTGAGGTGTGTCACAGTGTGCTAGGTGGTGTGCGGCAGGGCAGCTGGCTGCTGGTAGCCTCAGGGGGCCTGGCTGCTGGTAACCTCAGGGGGCCTGGCTGCTGCCTGGCTGCTGCTGCAGGTGCCAAGCAACGCCTGGGAGACGTTCTTCATGAGCGCCTCGGCTGGCGATGGCTGGGGCATGTGGTGAGCTGCTGCTGTGCCCCCGCACACACCTGCCCCGTGCCCTCTGCCTACTTGCCTGCCCACTGCAATGACCTGCCTACTTACCTGCCTGCTATACCAATCACCTCGCCTCATATCAGGTTGACAGGCACAAAGGAGCCTCCCCCTCCCCCTCTCCCTCCCCTGCCCACGCCCCGCCCCCACCCCCCCATCGCTGCTGCCTTGTGCCCCCTGTCCTCCTCAGGCTGTCCGCCAGCCCCCTGGTGCTCCGCCTCACCTTGCCAGTAGTGGCTGTGTCGCTGGCAGTCAAGGTGGCCACAGGGGAGGGCCTGCCAGGGGGGGCCCTGGGGGCGCTGGAGGGGCTCAGCTGGCTGCTGGCTGCAGGGGCAGGGGCCACCCAGCTGTACTCCCTCGTCAAGGGGGCCACTGGCGGGGAGGCGGGGTGAGAGGGAGGCGGTGAGGGAGCGGTGGGTGGCAGCATTCCCACAGCATCAGTACAGGTGAATGGAGAGGTGAAGAGGGTGGTGGGGAGGGTGGGGTGGGAGAGATGGTTTCACTACGCTGCTACTAGGTTGACGACTTGGGGCAGTGACGGGGGCAGAGCGGGGGAGGGTGAGGATCCACTGCGGCAATGCAATAGCTTTTTCAGCATTAGGTAAGTCGAGCACAGACAATTGAGCGAATTGTTGGGAGGTTGTTGAGAGGTTGTTGCGCGCCTGGCTGACTCCCAATTTTGTATAGCGCGACGACCTGCATTGCTGCCTTTGATGAAGTAATAAAATCATCAATATTCGCCAATGAACGAAGCAAGGTTGGCCTTATCGTGGGAGAACATTTTGACATGCGTCCAACATACGTCTAACAAGCTGATCCATACGTTTAGCTAATTAAGAGCCGATGGCGAACATCCGGATTATTGATCGGTTACAACGCGGTTGGTGGTTATCCACGCGGCTCGGACCCAGGCTCAGACCCCGTTTCCAAAGCCAGAGCCGGAGCCAGAGCAAAGAGCCGGAGCCGGAGCGGGGTAATTCAGGAGAGTTTGCACAAGGATGTCACGTGAATAGCCTGTGGCGCAAGTGGCGAGGCTATCGCCACGTTTTAGGCGGCACGGTGCAGCGATAGTTGCGGTGGCTGTTGACGTTTGCCGCGCGTTAGCGTTTGAAAAATACATATTACGTCCATGACAGAAGTTCCATCATACGCACACATGCACACACACACGTCACCAGGCTACACGACGATCCAAACGCGACTCCCCCCTCAAGTCCTACATACATTTTTCCTGGTCACACAAATTACAGTCATGACAGCAAGAACAACCAACATCGACCACCGGGCGGTAATGATTCTGATCACGTTGCAAGCAGCCACTCATTGTTGGGAACACTACTGCGAAAATGAGCGCAAAAGGACAGACATGCAGATTGCATGCAGGTTTGTAATCAACACCAAACTACATATACCTGTGAAGCACGAGGGAACCGAGTCCGGCCAGATTCTAAGGCCAACCCGCCACCAACATGACATTGCCCATGCATCTACACAGGGGGGGAGGCTGCATGCGTTTATGGCGCCATGCACTCACATGCTGGAGTGCTGCTTTGCCTCCGAGGAAGCGGCCCAGTGGCGCAATGCCTCCGAGAAAGCGGCCTAAGGAGGATATCCTAAGTCCTGCTCCAAGCACAATCCTGTCTAAGTGGGGCGCGAGGATGCAGCCCAACGCCCAGCCATCTAATTTTGAAGTGAGCATGGAGAAGTACAGCAACAGACAGAGCAACAAGTAGCAAACGCCTAGACCCCTTTGTCTCCATGCATCACCACCCCTGGCTTGGCCACACCTGCATGGCTCTAGGTGGCACAGACCATGCATCTGGCCCCACCCACTGCCAACAGCTCCCGTCCAAAACCCACCGATCATGTCTACTGCTGGCAGCAAAGCCTTGCAGCTTTGTGCAGCCCAATGGTAACGTAACTCCATAAGTCAGGTTCTGGCAGCAGCAGCCGCAGCAGCCACCGCAGCAGCCACAGCTGCCACAGCAGGGGTCAAGCATTGGTCAAGCACAAGTAGCTATCACATCAGTTGGTGCATGTCGCAGCACAGCACACGCAGGCGACTCCGCAGCCCCCCTTGTCGGAGCACTTGCGTTCCAGCCTTTGCCCTGCCTCTGGCCTTGGCCCTGGCCCTGCCTCTGGCCTTTGCCCTGCCTCTAGCCTTGGCCCTGCCTCTAGCCTTGGCCCTGGCCCTAGGCCCACACAGCCAGCATGGCCATCATCCCTGCGCCACAGGCCAGCGCCACATGGCAAGCTGGGTTGAGCCAGCCAGGGGTGTGTTGGGGGGCCGCCACCCCCTCCTGCACCTCCCCCTTGAACCCTGTGTGGGTGTGAGAAGGGGAGTGAGAGGGAGGGGAGTCCTGGCGCGTGAAGTCCTCAGCGATGAGCATGACCAGGGCCACGTACAGCAGCATGCCGCCAGAAACCCCGTTGAAGGTGCCCTGAGCAGCAAGCCAGGCCAAGGCCAGGGATGAGGGCCAGGGCTAGGGGCTGGGATGAGGGGCAGGGGCAGGGGGGAGGGCTATGGCTTGGGCCAGGGGCAGGGGGGAGGGCTAGGGGCTGGGAGGAGGGCCAAGGGCAGAGGCAGGGATGAGTGACAAGAGCAGTGGCAGATGCAGCATCACGCAATTGCAGGCTGAGGGTAGCTGCATGGAAGCTACTCGCCCCTGCTGATCATTATCAACCCTTGCCCCCACTGCCCCTGAGCACCCACCCACCCACCCCACCCACCTGTACAGCCAAGGCCGTCACACTGCCTGCATCATAGCTGTCCGCTATGCCCAGCCCCACTGCCACTCCAACAGGGCAGGTCAGCGAGTACAACACAATCATGAACAGACCTGCACGCGTGCAACACATACCACAGCAGCATGTCAGGTCCTATTCAGGCAACCTATCCATTTCAACCTGTGAGACCAGCTCTTTTCTGGCAAATCAGCAGCAAGCATTAGGCTTTAGAGCATCGGCACCTCCATCAGTACATGCACGCCAGGTCTTGTTTGAGTGACATCTCCATGTCATACGACAGGGCTTGGCTCAACCTGCTCCAGTCTAGTTTCCTATCTTGGCAACGCGCATTAGCCCACCAGCATGTCAGCACACACATCAACAAATGGGCTTATCAGGGCTGGCCAACCCAGCCACAACCCTCTTTCAGCTCAAGCTCAGCATGAGAGGGCATGGAAAGATGGTCTGAGGATGGGGAGTGGTGGCAGTGGGGGGCAGTGGGGGCGGGACGTAGGGTATGTCGGTGTGAGGGGGTAGTGGAGGGTAGTGGAGGAGGGGCGAGGAAGCTGCCCAGCAGCTGACCTTTCCAGGCGGACAAGCCAGCATTGACAATGAAGCCCCCGAGGGCAATGGCCTCCAGCCACTGGTGGAAGCACAGGGCCACCATGAGGCCTATCACCTGCCAGGGCACAGGGCAGCAGCCATGGCAGGTCAGAAGCTAGGGGAGGGTGGCAGGAAGGGGTGTGGGGAGGGGGGAGGGACAGGGGTGTGGGGAGGGGCAGGGGTGATCTCTGGTGCCTGGTCCACTAGCTTGAAGCTATGGGAGGGAGGGAGAGCACGGGTAGGGTAGGCCAACAGCGGGTGGTGTAGGAAGGGGAGGCATGCCGGTCACACCAAGCATGCCTGGCAGTCACACTGGGCGAGGAGGGAGCGGCGGTGAGGGGTGTACAGGTAGGGGCAGTGAGGGGCTCTCCTTATCACAGGCACGGGCATGCTCAGTGTGCGCTGCGTGTGCGCCCAGCAGCCCTAGCAGCATTCTTGATTGCTCAACCAGCCCTGCTGCTGCTGCATC
This sequence comes from Haematococcus lacustris, assembly GCA_030144725.1. NCBI lineage: Eukaryota > Viridiplantae > Chlorophyta > Chlorophyceae > Chlamydomonadales > Haematococcaceae > Haematococcus > Haematococcus lacustris. Next base: position 4,103,373 of record JASKMD010000009.1, read on the forward strand.
AGGACACACTAACATGCAGCATGCATGGGCGGGCCATGCAAGCGGGCAACCATGCGGCCGACTCACTGCCTTGCGGTCCTCTGTCTCCACCCCAAGCGTGAGGCCAATGATGAAGGAGTGGAAGATGCAGCCCACCTCAAACATCATGGCCATGGCCTGCAGGCAGAAGCATGGCCAGATTAGGCACCAGGGGCCAGATTAGGAACCCAGGGCCACACCAACCTTGCACACCTCATCATGCCATCACTGGACCTTGAGCAAGTAGCAGCATATCTGTGGGTGTGACTCGGCAGCTGCTAGATGTGATGTATGTGTGGGGTTCCCAGGCACAATGGAGCCCCCGCCACGCTGCAGCGTGCACTAATGGTGACCCCCCCTGCCTAATTGTAGGGGCTGTAAGAATGCAAGTGAGACCCCCCATGCATCATAGGCAAGCTCCCCCATGCAGCACCCCGCCCCCCCACCCCCTTGCCACCCCCCCTGCCACCCCCCTGCAGCTCCCCCCTGCCACCCCCTCGCAGACTCCTGCCACCCACCTGCTGCTTCATGGTGCTGCTGGATATGGCTGCGGCTTGCATAGCCATGTGGCTAGTGCGGGCACAGCTGTGGCTGTGAGGGTCCATGGCGTCATGGCCACCGCCAGCCGGCACCACCATGACTGTCTGGCCTTGGCTGTTGTCTTCCTGCCCACCCAGGGCTTCAGAAACTGCTGACGCCTTGGGTTTAGCTTGGCCAGCTGTCAGGAAAGTGCTAGGCAAAGCACCCATACTGCTGGCATTGGCTGCGCTGCTCGAGTCCATGTAGCTGTGCGCTATGGACTGCAGCACCACCATGATGAAGATGCCCAGCACAACGGTGCAGCCACCGACATCATAGGGGGGGTCCACCAGGTCGGCCAACTGCCCAAGGTCACCGATGCTGTCGGGGATGATGTGGATGCAGGCGAGCGACAGGATGATGCCTGCAGATAAGGCTCGTATCAGGCGTGGCAGGGGGGCGCCAGGCGACCGAAAGACCTGAAAACAAGATGCGATGGGGTTTGGAGCGAAGCCGCAATTGTGTGAGGCGGCGGCGGGATAAGCCTGGGGCCGGTCACGACAGGGTTTCACCTTGAAGAAAAGGGGTGGCAAGCCCCCTATCAACCCAGCGAACAGGATGGCAAACACAGCCCCTATGCGGAGGTCCAGCGTCCCATCGCTGCCGTGTTCATCGTCGTGGGGCTCATCGTTGTTCGCGCTAGAGTGCAGCAGGTGTCTCAATATTTGGTCGGACATCGAGCTGCACGGTCCAAGGCAATGGTGCGCGATAAACAGTGCCAGCGTAGCCTGCGATGGGTATGAGTGCAATACGCCTCCTGATCCAACTAACTGTCCAAATGTCCTTTGCAGTCGGTTGTCCTTTTCGTAGTCGGTTGTCCTTTTCGTGAAAGGGAACGGTCAGTGTAACTCGCGGTTCACATGACAGCGCCTTCTCGCTAGCCAACGGTCAGCACAGGGACAGCTGTAGTGAAGACTCTGCGGCAATTATAACGCAGGCAGGCAAAGCGCAGGCGTGCATGGGCTAAGGAGTTCACACACAGAAGACTTTGCTATGTTACAGGAGCCTACTGACTGCCCCCACACAATTAAAACTGACGTAAGCAGGCAATAGCTGACGCATCAGCTCAAGCGCAGCATCGGCATACTTTACATCCGTAATGGGTCGGCCGTCAACATCCACGACCCCGTCTAAAACACCAGCAAAGCAAGCTCCTAGGTCAGTCATGTACAAGGAGAAGAAGCAGGGGGGCTGAAAGGGCAACCTTGCTTGATACCTTTGTTTGGCATAGCAAGGTCAAGGTTAATGACAGGGTCAGGGTTGCCAGCTTTGTCATTGGATACTATGCTCGTTGCTAAAGTTGAGCCAGGAAGTAGCCATGCTGAAAGTAGCCATGCGCATGTGAGCCAGGTAACTCATTCTCGACGCATCATGTACGGTGTTGGCTGGGTCGCATGGGCGCTTCACACGCATGCCATGCAGGGAGCAACAAGTGCAGAGTTTCAGGATGACACCTGCTACCATGTTGATTTCATGGATGAAGCATGCAGTCCTTACTGGGGCAGTGGCCAACATGGACTGAAGCATGGCCAGCCAGCCCAGCATGGCCTAAACAGGCGCCACATACAGCCCAGCTGCTCCCTGGACCACCTGTGCCGCTGGAGCAGGCAGGGTGCCCCTAGCCTCTGCAGCCCCTGCCGCCTCCCTGCCCACCCCCTGCCCTGCTGCTCCCCCTGGCCTGGTCCCATCAGCCCCCCCTGGACAGGCCCCTGCAGCCGCCTCCCTGCCTACCCCCTGCCCTGCTGCCACAGACGGCCCAGGCTGCCCAAGGGCGCTTGGCCCCGTGGTGTTATGTGCCTGAGGTGCTAGGTGCCTGGAGGAGTGCAGTGAGGTGGATCTGGGATCCCTGTCTGGAGCAGCCCTGGGTGCCTCCCCTGCCGCCCTAGGCTGCTGCTCCCCCCCACCCACACCCTGGGGGCTGACCCTCGCTGCTGCCACTGCTCCTGCCGCTGCTGTCACTGCTGCCCCGGCTCCTGCTCCCCTTGCTGCTCCCTGATCTAGCAAGCAGGGCATGGCCAACTGGGCCGCCAGACTGAACTCCACTGACCTCTGCTGCTGCTGCTGCCTCACTTCCTGCTGCTGCTGCTGCTGCTGCTGTTCCTGCTGCTGCTGCTGCTGCTGCTGTTCCTGCTGCTGCTGCTGCTGTTGTGGAGGCTTTGTATGGGTAAGGGTTTGTGTTGGGGTGATGAGGTGCGCTTGGTCTGGCTGATGCACGGCGATGTCGGACAGAGCACGGAGTGGGCGGGGTGCCCAGTCCGCAAGGGGGTCTGCCCTCCTTTGTTCAGCTGACAGCAGACGCGCCCACTGACCCCGCCACACACTATCTTGCTCCTGGAGTGCCACACACAGCAGCAGGAGGCATTGGGGCAGCAGCAGCAGCAGCAGCAGGCCTTATAATAGCCCAGCAGCACCAGCAACATAAAGAAGAGCAGTAGAGCAGAAGCAACATAAAGAAGAGCAGTACAGCAGCTGTCGCAACAGGAGGCAGAAGCTAAATCAGAGGCGCCATAGTAGATGGCTTTGGTCAGCTGTTGCCTGAGTGTCACCCTGCCTTGCACTCTCCCCTGCTCACCCTCCCCAGCCCCTCACCCTTCCCACTTCTCCCCTTGACCCCACCCCTGCCGCACCCCTGCCCTGCACACGGCCCCTGCCCTTAACCCTCCTGCCCCTCTTCGGTATGCGGCCACATCAGGCCCCGCCAGCGTTGCTGCAACACACAGACCCAAGCACTCCAGCACACAAACTGAAGACTGCTGCTGCAGCAAGAAGGCTGAAGACTAAAGCACGAAGGCTAAAGACTCCAGCACACAAACTAAAGACTGTTGCTGGAGCACGAAGGCTAAAGACGGAACACTCCACCAGTACACAGTAAGGTTTCTAATTTGAACATCTTTTATTGTTCAAGGCCCCGTGCCACTTCAATCCAGTACCATTGTGAAAGCCGAGCACATAGCCGTGCAGCTCTTTATAACACCTCTCCACTGTGCCTTTCATTGTCTCCTTAGGCCTACTAGCTGCCAAGATATCACATGTTTTAGTACCCTACCCCCAAAAATCCAGTTTTGCATTGCAAGTCCTCCAATGTGAACATGCCGTCGCCTCTATCCACCTACACAATGACTGGTACCAAAACTTTTGTTGATGTTGCTACCCATCCCACTGCCCCTAGCAAGGCCAGCAGCTGGTCAAAAACATTACCGAGTAGCAGTCCATAGGCACTTGAAGTTGTGCACATGCACATGCAATCAAGCTACTTGCAAGATCCCTTCCTGGCCTTTGCAGCTTTCTTGGCTGCCTCAGCAACCACCCCATGCTTGATATAGAACCTATCCTCTGCTGGGAAACGTAAGCTGGGCTGCAGTGGGGCTGATTGCTGAGCTGTAACACGCAACATTGCAGCGTCGATTGTCCAGGGTTCAAGGGTTCAAAGGCTGGTTGCTGCTTGCCACCCTCCATGCTGGCTGCTGCTGCTGCTAGCATGTCATCCTTGTCTAGGGGGTGTACGCCACTTCTCAAGTGCACGCTCTTTTCACATGCCGCCCGACATGTATTGTTATCGGTATTTTATTATATGCTTCAAGTAAATAAATTATAACTCATTACCGCATGAACCCCTGGCGCCATTTCTTGCCAGGGGCCTTCCCCTTGAAGAGGTCCACCTTGCCCTTGCGCCCCATGACCCGTTGTGTTGTCCTCACGGCTGCAAGCAATGCCGTCTTGGTGACCCCCACGCCCTGCTGCTGGCCCCTCACCACCAAGTCCCGCAGCTGCTCCTCTTGCACAGCTGACAAAGCAGTTGGGCGCCCACGTTTTGCAATCACCCCACCCCGATTGATGACTCTGTAGAGGGTGGCATATGGAACGCCATGTTCCCGGGCCACAGCTGGTATGGATGGCTGTGGCTGGCCCCTCTTGACCTTCAGGTAAGCATCAGCAGCTGCCAAGAGCCTTTTGGCCCTCTCGCCTTCTCTGTCTACAGCCAAGCTGGATTGCCGAGAAGCACCAGTGGCCGGTTTGGCCATAGGGGCTGGTGGTGTGCGGTAGCACCTGGGCACATGAGGCCGAAAAAATGACATGAGCGCTTAGAAACAATACTTTCGACGCAAGGCCGCGGCCAAAGGGCAGCAGAAGATCGAAGCGCACTAACTGTGCTACATCGTGTACCCACCAAGGTTTCTAGAAGGGCCGAGCTCGCACGGGTAACTCGTCGCGCTAGTGCACGCGGGACCTTAACAGCCGGTAGGGTTCAAACGGGCGTGACCGGCGGCAGCCATATTTCCGCCGACCAAACGCGTTGATCCGTTTCAAACCGACTCACACCATCGTTGTAACCTCCAAAGACCGTGTATGAAAGGAAGCGTGCGTGTTGAAGGGAGACATTGGGAGAACGGCCAAATCAGGCCTGTTCAAATTATGTGCTTTACTGTGTACTGAATGCTGAATGCACACTGAGTGCCTGATGGGCCACACCAGGCCTCATGGTCTTGTCCACCCCAACACAGAACCAAGCACTGCAGCAGTTCAGGCTCACCTACTGCCTAATGCACGCCAGGTGCACGCTGGGTCCTGTGAAGGTCACACCCCCCTGGCCCCTCACCTGCCAGACCTCTCTATCCTATCACTGCACTCCTTAACACATCATATGGCTACATTTAAAGTCACCTTACCGACCAACTAGGCCAAGCCAAATAGGTCAGGAGCCCGCCTAGCTCCCTTGTCACCCTTCCCTGGCCCTCACCTGCCAGTGCTCCTCGTCCTCCTGTAGCAGCGCCTGCTGCGCCTGCCCGCGGTTCAGCGCCCGCAAGTGGCTCCACCAGGCAGGCCCCGCACGCGCATCCGCCAGGGCCAGGGCATGCGCTTGCATGGCTCGCTCCTGCAGCCACACACACACAGCCACACTTGCTGGCAGACCTCTACACAGTGGCGCAACCTCCAGCACCTTCCACTCAAGTGCTAGCAGACACACTGAGGAGCCAGCTGCAGATGACTCACCATTGAGAGCACCTTCACCAGCATGCTCACCTCCTCCTTGCTGCTCTCCACCCTGCCTGCCCTTGACCTTAAGGCAGCGTGAACCTGCACACTTCCCCTCCACCCTGCCTGCAAAAGTCTATCTCTATACACCTGCTCTGCACCCTGCTTGCCCCTGACCTGTCCAGCACCTCCCAGCCTAGCAGCTGCAGCTCGTGCCAGGGGAACTCACCAGGGGCATGTGGTGATGCTGACGGTGGCATGCGCTGGCGCTGGCACCCACCTGCCTACCCAGCCACCCACCTACCCACCCATCCTCAATGTGGGAGGAACTGACCCTGCCTGCCTGCCCGCCTGCCCACTCACCTGCCTTCCCACCTAACCGCCTGCCTGCCCACCTAACCGCCTGCCTGCCCACCCAACCGCCTGCCTTCCCACCTAACCGCCTGCCTGCCCACCTAACCGCCTGCCTTCTCACCTAACCGCCTGCCTTCCCACTCAACCGCCTGCCGGCTCCCCGACCTGCCAGCCTGCCCGCCAGCAATGCTGTGCCTACTAAGGGCGGCTGACAGTGAGTATGGTCATGTATCGTGACCCTTGGCTGCCCTCTCCACCCGCACCATGCTGTGACCCGGCCCCTACCCACCCAGTCCCCCTCATCCCAATCAGCTAAGCTGATGCTTGTGACTCAGCGTCAGCCAACTGGCAAAAATCACACCAGAAAACATGACTGCCACGCACCCATCGCTCAGATCCGCGCGGGGGTCGTGGGAAGTCCTCTGGCTGTGGGTCACCCAGGTGGGCCAGGGGCAGCAGGCCGCCGTGGTCCAGGGCCCCCACCAGGGAGTCTGTGGCCACTAGGGCGGCCTGGCGGGTGTGGGCGGCTCGCAGCCGCAGCTCAGCCTGGCTGTAGTAGTCAGTCAGCAGCTCCTGGGCCGGCAGGCGAGGGTGAGCAGGGCACATGGGTGGTGGCTGGGGGGAAGAGGGGGCCAAGGGGGGCAGGGCTGGGGGGAGAGGGGGCTAAGGGGGGCAGGGCTGGGGGGAGAGGGGGCTAAGGGGGGCAGGGCTGGGGGGAGAGGGGGCCAAGGGGGGGAGGGCTGGGGGTAGGGCTGGGTGGAGGCCGTGTAGGAGGGGGGGGAAGGGGGGACTGCTGGCAGGTGGTGGGCGTGTTGGTGTGTGTAGATGCGTGGGTGGGTGGATGGGTGGGCAGGCGGGTGGACATAGGTCCAGGTGGGGTAGCCCACAGCCAATGGCAGCCCACACCCTGTGCCAGTGCCCCTCCAGCCCCTTCACCTTGACCCTCCAGCCCCTTCACCTTGACCCTCCAGCCCCTTCACCTTGACCCTCCAGCCCCTTCACCTTGAGGCGTGTGTCGGTGGCGAGGGTGTCTTGGCGCCTGTGCTGGGCCAACACCTTGTTCGCCGCCACGCGCTGGTCTACCTGCTTCTCCAGGTCCTTGTACCTGAAGCCAGGAGTCACGGCAGCAGGCCGGGAAAACGCAGCCAGGATCAGCAGGCCAGGAGACCACCGCGAGGACCAGCAGGCCAACACAAGCATTGCCAGCTGCATGGCAGCAGTGCCCAATCCATTGCTCGCCCTTGCCTTTGCTTTTGCCTTTGCCAGCGCCATGTCTCCTGAAGGGAACTGTCTCCTGAATGTGAAAATCTCTACCTACCCAGTACCCACCAAGTCCAAGCAGCCTAACGGGTGACGGCTCAAGCGGTGTAAGCCACCTATCTATCTACCCACCCAATACCGACCCAGTCTCCCCCATCCCAAACAGCTGAGCTGATGCTTGTGATTGCGCCGCCTCTCCCCCCTCACCTCTTGCTGCTCATGGTACTGGCGTCCCTGAAGCCCCCTGGCCCCTGCTGCTGCCGCTGCTGCAGGTCACTAAGGCTGTGGCCCAGCCCTGGTGCCAGCCTCCCCCACGCCTCACTGCTGGCCACATCCCCCTGGGCCTCCATGCCTGCCATCCCCGCCATGGCTTCCAGCATCGCCTTCTCTGGGCTGCCCAGCAGCACGTTGGCGCTCTGACGTGTGATCTCACTCTGCCGCAGTGAGGCCAGCCCGCCCCAAGTGCTGGCGCGCAGAGCTGACCCAGCCACCGGCCCCTGCTGCTGCTGCTGTTGCGCTTGTGCCATGGCTTGCTTGAATGCCCTGTGGATGTCACGGGAAGCCTGCAGCCAGCAGTTGAAGCCAGGGGGCACCATGTGGCATTGCATGGAGCAGATCTAGGTGCAAGCCATGGGATGCCTGGGAGAGTTGTAGGGCTGTGCCAGTCTACCTTGTAGTGCTTTGGCATAGAGCAGATCTGACGAAACTTCAAGGAAGCCCTGGAAGCGCTGACGGGCTCTGCCAGTCCACCTGACCTACCACCTGGCAGGGCTGACACCGCTGCCTGGCAGGTGCGTCTGAGGGCTCGTCCAGCCCACCCCATAGTGCTGCCCTACCAGGGCTGGTGAGCGGGCGCGTGAAGCGAAGCATTGGCTGCTAGTGTATGTACTCATGAAGCGCCCTGCCCTACCTGAGATCCAACACCCCTGACGCCACTGTAACGATGTAAGGGGGTGAGGGGCAGGGGTGGGCAGGGGTTGGGTTAGGGCTGGGGTGAGTGCTAGGGTAAAGGTTAAGATGCTGCATCACCCGTGCATTGCTGATGATGTTGATGACGTTGATGATGTTACGGACCCTGCTGCCTCTGGCCAGCTTGTCTGCTCCCTGCCGCCCTTGGCCTGCTTGGGTCCTCTGGCTAGGGTCCTCTGGCCTGCTCTCCTCCCTGTCGTCTGTCCCTGCTTGTCTGACCCCTGCTGCTTCTGGCCAGCTTGGCTAGCTGCTCCCTCCCAGCTGCCCCTGCTGCCGCACCTGCTCCCTCTGCCACCCCTCTGGGTTGCGCTCAGCCCATCTTCGGCGCTGCAGGTGGCCCCTCCATGCAGACTGGATGCGTGCCGCCGCCTGGTGGCGCCGCTTGTCCCAGGCTTCGAACTCGTGCGCGGGCTGCGCTTGCATGGCGCGCTTCTCCTTCTCCAGCATGAACAGCCGGTCGCGGTGCCGGGCCATGGTGGTTTGGAAGCGGTTGGCCAGGGTGGTGCGGTCCCTGGCCTCCTGGACCTGTGACAGCGATGCAGGCGGGTGGGGCAGGCACATGGGCGGGCAGGCGGGTGGGGCAGGCACATGGGCGGGCAGGCGGGTGGGGCAGGCACATGGGCGGGCAGGTGGGTGGGGCAGGCACATGGGCGGGCAGGCGGGTGGGGCAGGCACATGGGCGGGCAGGCGGGTGGGGCAGGCACATGGGCGGGCAGGCGGGTGGGGCAGGTGCGAGGGCGGGCAGGCGGGTGGGGCAGGCACATGGGCGGGCAGGCGGGTGGGGCAGGCACATGGGCGGGCAGGCGGGTGGGGCAGGCACATGGGCGGGCAGGCGGGTGGGGCAGGCACATGGGCGGGCAGGCAGGTGGGGCAGGCACATGGGCGGGCAGGCGGGTGGGGCAGGCACATGGGCGGGCAGGCGGGTGGGGCAGGCACATGGGCGGGCAGGCGGGTGGGGCAGGTGCGAGGGCGGGCAGGCGGGTGGGGCAGGCACATGGGCGGGCAGGCGGGTGGGGCAGGCACATGGGCGGGCAGGCGGGTGGGGCAGGCACATGGGCGGGCAGGCGGGTGGGGCAGGCACATGGGCGGGCAGGCGGGTGGGGCAGGCACATGGGCGGGCAGGCGGGTGGGGCAGGCACATGGGCGGGCAGGCGGGTGGGGCAGGCACATGGGCGGGCAGGCGGGTGGGGCAGGCACATGGGCGGGCAGGCGGGTGGGGCAGGTGCGAGGGCGGGCAGGCGGGTGGGGCAGGCACATGGGCGGGCAGGCGGGTGGGGCAGGCACATGGGCGGGCAGGCGGGTGGGGCAGGCACATGGGCGGGCAGGCGGGTAGGGCAGGTGCGAGGGCGGGCAGGCGGGTGGGGCAGGCACATGGGCGGGCAGGCGGGTGGGGCAGGCACATGGGCGGGCAGGCGGGTGGGGCAGGCACATGGGCGGGCAGGCGGGTGGGGCAGGCACATGGGCGGGCAGGCGGGTGGGGCAGGCACATGGGCGGGCAGGCGGGTGGGGCAGGCACATGGGCGGGCAGGCGGGTGGGGCAGGCACATGGGCGGGCAGGTGGGTGGGGCAGGCACATGGGCGGGCAGGCGGGTGGGGCAGGCACATGGGCGGGCAGGCGGGTGGGGCAGGCACATGGGCGGGCAGGCGGGTGGGGCAGGCACATGGGCGGGCAGGCGGGTGGGGCAGGCACATGGGCGGGCAGGCGGGTGGGGCAGGCACATGGGCGGGCAGGCGGGTGGGGCAGGCACATGGGCGGGCAGGTGGGTGGGGCAGGCACATGGGCGGGCAGGCGGGTGGGGCAGGCACATGGGCGGGCAGGCGGGTGGGGCAGGCACATGGGCGGGCAGGCGGGTGGGGCAGGTGCGAGGGCGGGCAGGCGGGTGGGGCAGGCACATGGGCGGGCAGGCGGGTGGGGCAGGCACATGGGCGGGCAGGCGGGTGGGGCAGGCACATGGGCGGGCAGGCGGGTGGGGCAGGCACATGGGCGGGCAGGCAGGTGGGGCAGGCACATGGGCGGGCAGGCGGGTGGGGCAGGCACATGGGCGGGCAGGCGGGTGGGGCAGGCACATGGGCGGGCAGGCGGGTGGGGCAGGTGCGAGGGCGGGCAGGCGGGTGGGGCAGGCACATGGGCGGGCAGGCGGGTGGGGCAGGCACATGGGCGGGCAGGCGGGTGGGGCAGGCACATGGGCGGGCAGGCGGGTGGGGCAGGCACATGGGCGGGCAGGCGGGTGGGGCAGGCACATGGGCGGGCAGGCGGGTGGGGCAGGCACATGGGCGGGCAGGCGGGTGGGGCAGGCACATGGGCGGGCAGGCGGGTGGGGCAGGCACATGGGCGGGCAGGCGGGTGGGGCAGGCACATGGGCGGGCAGGCGGGTGGGGCAGGCACATGGGCGGGCAGGCGGGTGGGGCAGGCACATGGGCGGGCAGGCGGGTAGGGCAGGTGCGAGGGCGGGCAGGCGGGTGGGGCAGGCACATGGGCGGGCAGGCGGGTGGGGCAGGCACATGGGCGGGCAGGCGGGTGGGGCAGGCACATGGGCGGGCAGGCGGGTGGGGCAGGCACATGGGCGGGCAGGCGGGTGGGGCAGGCACATGGGCGGGCAGGCGGGTGGGGCAGGCACATGGGCGGGCAGGCGGGTGGGGCAGGCACATGGGCGGGCAGGTGGGTGGGGCAGGCACATGGGCGGGCAGGCGGGTGGGGCAGGCACATGGGCGGGCAGGCGGGTGGGGCAGGCACATGGGCGGGCAGGCGGGTGGGGCAGGCACATGGGCGGGCAGGCGGGTGGGGCAGGCACATGGGCGGGCAGGCGGGTGGGGCAGGCACATGGGCGGGCAGGCGGGTGGGGCAGGCACATGGGCGGGCAGGCGGGTGGGGCAGGCACATGGGCGGGCAGGCGGGTGGGGCAGGCACATGGGCGGGCAGGCGGGTGGGGCAGGCACATGGGCGGGCAGGCGGGTAGGGCAGGTGCGAGGGGGGGCAGGCGGGTGGGGCAGGCACATGGGCGGGCAGGCGGGTGGGGCAGGCACATGGGCGGGCAGGCGGGTGGGGCAGGCACATGGGCGGGCAGGCGGGTGGGGCAGGCACATGGGCGGGCAGGCGGGTGGGGCAGGCACATGGGCGGGCAGGCGGGTGGGGCAGGCACATGGGCGGGCAGGCGGGTGGGGCAGGCACATGGGCGGGCAGGCGGGTGGGGCAGGCACATGGGCGGGCAGGCGGGTGGGGCAGGCACATGGGCGGGCAGGCGGGTGGGGCAGGCACATGGGCGGGCAGGCGGGTGGGGCAGGCACATGGGCGGGCAGGCGGGTGGGGCAGGCACATGGGCGGGCAGGCGGGTGGGGCAGGCACATGGGCGGGCAGGCGGGTGGGGCAGGCACATGGGCGGGCAGGCGGGTGGGGCAGGCACATGGGGCGGGCAGGCGGGTGGGGCAGGCACATGGGCGGGCAGGCGGGTAGGGCAGGGCGGAGGGCGGGCAGGCGGGTGGGGCAGGCACATGGGCGGGCAGGCGGGTGGGGCAGGCACATGGGCGGGCAGGCGGGTGGGGCAGGCACATGGGCGGGCAGGCGGGTAGGGCAGGCACATGGGCGGGCAGGCGGGTGGGGCAGGCACATGGGCGGGCAGGCGGGTAGGGCAGGTGCGAGGGCGGGCAGGCGGGTGGGGCAGGCACATGGGCGGGCAGGCGGGTGGGGCAGGCACATGGGCGGGCAGGCGGGTGGGGCAGGCACATGGGCGGGCAGGCGGGTGGGGCAGGCACATGGGCGGGCAGGCGGGTAGGGCAGGTGCGAGGGCGGGCAGGCGGGTGGGGCAGGCACATGGGCGGGCAGGCGGGTGGGGCAGGCACATGGGCGGGCAGGCGGGTGGGGCAGGCACATGGGCGGGCAGGCGGGTGGGGCAGGCACATGGGCGGGCAGGCGGGTGGGGCAGGCACATGGGCGGGCAGGCGGGTGGGGCAGGCACATGGGCGGGCAGGCGGGTAGGGCAGGTGCGAGGGCGGGCAGGCGGGTGGGGCAGGCACATGGGCGGGCAGGCGGGTGGGGCAGGCACATGGGCGGGCAGGCGGGTGGGGCAGGTGCGAGGGCGGGCAGGCGGGTGGGGCAGGCACATGGGCGGGCAGGCGGGTGGGGCAGGCACATGGGCGGGCAGGCAGGTGGGGCAGGCACATGGGCGGGCAGGCGGGTGGGGCAGGTGCGAGGGCGGGCAGGCGGGTGGGGCAGGTGCATAGGCCGGCAGGTGGGTGGGGCAGGAGGTTGGACAGGCAGGTGGGTGGGGCAGGCGCATGGGCAAGTGAGTACAAGAGGAGGCAGGCAGGCATGTGAGGTTTGACAGGCAGCAGGCAGGCAAGCTTGGAGCTTTGCACCACTGTGGCTGTTGTGCTGTGCTGTGCCTGGGCAATGCTACATACAGTTACTGTGTTGTTCTCGTTTTGAAAGCACAGTAACTACCTTCTTGCGCGTGAACCATCCTTTTGTGTGAGCTTGGATGGTATGTGTAGCGGCCTGTGCATACGTTACAGGTAAAATGACATGTTGAGGTTATTATTAGCAGCAGGGAGCATGCCACCCCCATCACCTTGAGTCTAAGGAATGCTTTGCGAGCAAGGTGACCTCGGTAGGCTGCCTGTAGACGGATGAGGAGGTTCCAGGTTGTACGCTGAGCTCAAGTTGCGGCTTACTTGCGATGCAGCGGGGAGTGACACCTGAATCACGGTAGCAGCCCGCTGTTGAATCAAAATTCGAGAGGGCTCCATTAACCTAGCTGGACGTGTGCCGAAGCCAGCGGTTCGCCGGCATGTAAGCAATTGTGCAGGGTTCGAGCGGAGCTGCATGGCCAAGCAAGCTGAGTACTGTGTGCATGCAATCATAATGTTGATGTAGCGAGAGTTTGAGCTTCTGGGTTGATGGAGGGCCCAGATGCAGACAATGGAAAGAGCGACCCAGAGGAACCGCTGCAGCCCGACAGACATTCAATATGAAAGTTGGTGTGCAGTGTTTGGCAGGCAGGGTGGCAGGGTTTACACAAGGCTCATCCCTTGCTATGCCACGTGATGGTTGTGGCGCATGTACGGGCACACTTGGGTCGAGCTTTTGCCACCAGTTACAGAAATGACCATGAACCGCCTGGGTCTTAATCTGAGGTTGCATACCTGCGTCACTAGCTCGTGTCTGACATGAGTAACCACAGTATGCATCATGCACATCGCACTCCGCTCACACGCTCTTCATAATCCCGTTTTCGCTCAAGAATCATTCGCTCATGCATGCTGGTCCACTGCTGCTGCAACTTAGGAGAGCAACGTGTTTGCACTTGACACCACGTGGGCATACAACTCATCTTGAATGATGACCTGTGCATGGGCACCACACAGAGTGCTGGTTGGGCAGCAACGTTATGTACTTTCAGCCATATGTGGTGTGGCAGCGCGCTTCGGTTGTTGCAGAACACTTTGCACTACCCTTCACTTGCCACAGCAAGACAGTGGCAAGGCTTGCAGGATCCTTCCATTGAGCTCCTACAAAGGGTCAGGGTGTGGGTTGGGGTCAGGCAGCCTGTGCTTGGCGTCAGCACCCATGAGGCAGCACCCGTCAGGGTCAGGGTCAGGTCAGGGTTGGGTCAGGGTCAGGTCAGGGTGAGCCTCCATGCAGACCTTGGCTATGAGGAAGTAGAGCATGAGTCCAGTGGTGTCCACCAGGGTAGTCACCAGTGGGCCGCTGGTCATGGCGGGGTCTAACCTGCAAGAGGAAGAGGAGCAGGGGCGCTGCTGCTGCTTGCTGCTGGTGGCTGCTGCTGCTGGTGGCTGCTGCTGCTGGTGGCTGCTGCTGCTGGTGGCTGCTGCTGCTGCTTGCTGCTGGTGGCTGCTGCTGGTGGCTGTTGCTGCTACTACTGCTGCTGCGGCTGCTGGTAAACTAACAAACTGACGAACGGCCTGCAGCAGCTGCTCCACTTCGTGACTGCAAAAGCTAGAACGAGGGGTTATTGTGCTGCAGCTGGTGCCATGCAGGCAGGGGGCAAGCAGGGGTACTGACTTGAGCTTGCTGGATGCCATGGTGATGAAGGCCGCGAGTCCATTTGACCAGAGCGATACCATCTACGGCACAGCAGCTGCTCACTAAGTGGACGGCAAGGGTGCCGCTGGGCGGGCAGGCAGGCTGGCGGGCAAGCGGGTGGTCAGGCAGGCAGGGAGGCAGGCAAGCGGGGAGGCAGGCAGGCAGGGAGGCAGGGAACCCAGTCCAGTCACACTCACTGGCAGTGAGATTGCGACCACCAGCGCCACATCAGGTGACACCTTGTCCCACAACAACGACATCCCAAAGATCAGCAGCCCAATCAGGCCACCTGCGCAGAACACGAGTATGCAGCTGCACCACAGTATAGAGGTGATGACAGGCATACGCAATGGCACCAGAGCTCCTGCATCCTTGAGCTAAGATGAGCCTGAGAGAGGGAGAGGGTGCCGCTGCTGCTGCTGCTGCTGCTGCCACTACTGCCGCTGCTGCTGCTGCCACTGCTGCTGGTGGCTGCTGCTGGTGGCTACTGCTGCTGCTGCTGCTGCATGCTACTGTTTCTGCTGGTGCCTGGGAACACACTGACAAACTGGCTGCTGCAGCTGTTTAACTGTGTGACTGCAGAAGCTGTAAAAGGTGGCCTCACCCATGATGCCGCCAGCTACTGCCTCTTTGACGATCACACTGCTCACATTACGCCATCGTATCTGTCTCAAGGCCAAGGCCCTGCAACAACAGCGTGCGGATTTCTTCACTTCAACTTTCTAACCAAGCCGCAATCGACATCATAGCGCTACTGTGACTAGCTATGCAACAGCAAATTGAAGCTGCCTGCCTGCCTGCCCCTACCTGCCTGCCTGCCTGCCTACTTGCCTTCCCACCCGCCCGCCCTCCCGCCCGCCCTCCCGCCCGCCTGCCTCTCTAAGCGCCTACATCTTGAAGTACAGGTGCCAAAACCTTGCGCCCCTCCTCTGCCTTTACATGTTCCTTGTCTGCCTCCTCCCTGGGGCGTGAGTGCAGCTGCCAGTGGCCAGTGCACTGGGTGTTTGCAATGGGTGTCTGACAACCTGCCTGCCTGCCCCTACCTACCTGCCTGCCCCTACCTGCCTGCCTGCCCCTACCTGCCTGCCCCTACCTACCTGCCTGCCCCTACCTGCCTGCCTGACCTACCTGCCTGCCCCTACCTGCCTACCCCTACCTGCCTGCCTGCCCCTACCTGCCTGACCTACCTGCCTGACCCTACCTGCCTACCCCTACCTGCCTGCCTGCCCCTACCTGCCTGACCTACCTGCCTGACCCTACCTGCCTGACCTACCTGCCTGACCCTACCTGCCTACCCCTACCTGCCTGCCTGCCCCTACCTGCCTGACCTACCTGCCTGACCCTACCTGCCTGACCTACCTGCCTGCCCCTACCTGCCTGACCTACCTGCCTGCCCCTACCTGCCTACCCCTACCTACCTGCCTGCCCCTACCTGCCTGACCTACCTGCCTGCCCCTACCTGCCTACCCCTACCTACCTGCCTGCCCCTACCTGCCTGACCTACCTGCCTGACCCTACCTGCCTACCCCTACCTACCTGCCTGCCCCTACCTGCCTGCCCCTACCTGCCTGACCTACCTGCCTGCCCCTACCTGCCTACCCCTACCTACCTGCCTGCCCCTACCTGCCTGACCTACCTGCCTGACCCTACCTGCCTACCCCTACCTACCTGCCTGCCCCTACCTGCCTGCCCCTACCTGCCTGACCTACCTGCCTGCCCCTACCTGCCTACCCCTACCTACCTGCCTGCCCCTACCTGCCTGACCTACCTGCCTGACCCTACCTGCCTACCCCTACCTACCTGCCTGCCCCTACCTGCCTGACCTACCTGCCTGACCCTACCTGCCTACCCCTACCTACCTGCCTGCCCCTACCTGCCTGACCTACCTGCCTGACCCTACCTGCCTACCCCTACCTACCTGCCTGCCCCTACCTGCCTGACCTACCTGCCTGACCCTACCTGCCTACCCCTACCTACCTGCCTGCCCCTACCTGCCTGACCTACCTGCCTGACCCTACCTGCCTACCCCTACCTACCTGCCTGCCCCTACCTGCCTGACCTACCTGCCTGCCCCTACCTGCCTGACCTACCTGCCTGACCTACCTGCCTGACCCTACCTGCCTACCCCTACCTACCTGCCTGCCCCTACCTGCCTGACCTACCTGCCTGACCCTACCTGCCTACCCCTACCTACCTGCCTGCCCCTACCTGCCTGCCCCTACCTGCCTGACCTACCTGCCTGCCCCTACCTGCCTACCCCTACCTACCTGCCTGCCCCTACCTGCCTGACCTACCTGCCTGACCCTACCTGCCTACCCCTACCTACCTGCCTGCCCCTACCTGCCTGACCTACCTGCCTGACCCTACCTGCCTACCCCTACCTACCTGCCTGCCCCTACCTGCCTGACCTACCTGCCTGACCCTACCTGCCTACCCCTACCTACCTGCCTGCCCCTACCTGCCTGACCTACCTGCCTGACCCTACCTGCCTACCCCTACCTACC
Source organism: Haematococcus lacustris (assembly GCA_030144725.1). Taxonomy (NCBI): domain Eukaryota; kingdom Viridiplantae; phylum Chlorophyta; class Chlorophyceae; order Chlamydomonadales; family Haematococcaceae; genus Haematococcus; species Haematococcus lacustris. Next base: position 4,120,071 of record JASKMD010000009.1, read on the forward strand.
TGCCTGCCCCTACCTGCCTGACCTACCTGCCTGACCCTACCTGCCTACCCCTACCTACCTGCCTGCCCCTACCTGCCTGACCTACCTGCCTGCCCCTACCTGCCTGACCTACCTGCCTGACCCTACCTGCCTACCCCTACCTACCTGCCTGCCCCTACCTGCCTGACCTACCTGCCTGACCCTACCTGCCTGACCTACCTGCCTGACCCTACCTGCCTACCCCTACCTGCCTGCCTGCCCCTACCTGCCTGACCTACCTGCCTGCCCCTACCTGCCTGACCTACCTGCCTGACCCTACCTGCCTACCCCTACCTACCTGCCTGCCCCTACCTGCCTGACCTACCTGCCTGCCCCTACCTGCCTGACCTACCTGCCTGACCCTACCTGCCTACCCCTACCTACCTGCCTGCCCCTACCTGCCTGACCTACCTGCCTGCCCCTACCTGCCTGACCTACCTGCCTGACCCTACCTGCCTACCCCTACCTACCTGCCTGCCCCTACCTGCCTGACCTACCTGCCTGCCCCTACCTGCCTGACCTACCTGCCTGACCCTACCTGCCTACCCCTACCTACCTGCCTGCCCCTACCTGCCTGACCTACCTGCCTGCCCCTACCTGCCTGACCTACCTGCCTGACCCTACCTGCCTACCCCTACCTACCTGCCTGCCCCTACCTGCCTGCCCCTACCTGCCTGACCTACCTGCCTGCCCCTACCTGCCTACCCCTACCTACCTGCCTGCCCCTACCTGCCTGACCTACCTGCCTGACCTTACCTGCCTACCCCTACCTACCTGCCTGCCCCTACCTGCCTGACCTACCTGCCTGACCCTACCTGCCTACCCCTACCTACCTGCCTGCCCCTACCTGCCTGACCTACCTGCCTGACCCTACCTGCCTACCCCTACCTACCTGCCTGCCCCTACCTGCCTGACCTACCTGCCTGACCCTACCTGCCTACCCCTACCTACCTGCCTGCCCCTACCTGCCTGACCTACCTGCCTGACCCTACCTGCCTACCCCTACCTACCTGCCTGCCCCTACCTGCCTGACCTACCTGCCTGACCCTACCTGCCTACCCCTACCTACCTGCCTGCCCCTACCTGCCTGACCTACCTGCCTGCCCCTACCTGCCTGACCTACCTGCCTGACCCTACCTGCCTACCCCTACCTACCTGCCTGCCCCTACCTGCCTGACCTACCTGCCTGACCCTACCTGCCTACCCCTACCTACCTGCCTGCCCCTACCTGCCTGACCTACCTGCCTGACCCTACCTGCCTACCCCTACCTACCTGCCTGCCCCTACCTGCCTGACCTACCTGCCTGACCCTACCTGCCTACCCCTACCTACCTGCCTGCCCCTACCTGCCTGACCTACCTGCCTGACCCTACCTGCCTACCCCTACCTACCTGCCTGCCCCTACCTGCCTGACCTACCTGCCTGACCCTACCTGCCTACCCCTACCTACCTGCCTGCCCCTACCTGCCTGACCTACCTGCCTGACCCTACCTGCCTACCCCTACCTACCTGCCTGCCCCTACCTGCCTGACCTACCTGCCTGACCCTACCTGCCTGACCTACCTGCCTGACCCTACCTGCCTACCCCTACCTACCTGCCTGCCCCTACCTGCCTGACCTACCTGCCTGCCCCTACCTGCCTGACCTACCTGCCTGACCCTACCTGCCTACCCCTACCTACCTGCCTGCCCCTACCTGCCTGACCTACCTGCCTGCCCCTACCTGCCTGACCTACCTGCCTGACCCTACCTGCCTACCCCTACCTACCTGCCTGCCCCTACCTGCCTGACCTACCTGCCTGCCCCTACCTGCCTGACCTACCTGCCTGACCCTACCTGCCTACCCCTACCTACCTGCCTGCCCCTACCTGCCTGACCTACCTGCCTGCCCCTACCTGCCTGACCTACCTGCCTGACCCTACCTGCCTACCCCTACCTACCTGCCTGCCCCTACCTGCCTGACCTACCTGCCTGCCCCTACCTGCCTGACCTACCTGCCTGACCCTACCTGCCTACCCCTACCTACCTGCCTGCCCCTACCTGCCTGACCTACCTGCCTGACCCTACCTGCCTACCCCTACCTACCTGCCTGCCCCTACCTGCCTGACCTACCTGCCTGACCCTACCTGCCTACCCCTACCTACCTGCCTGCCCCTACCTGCCTGACCTACCTGCCTGCCCCTACCTGCCTGACCTACCTGCCTGACCTACCTGCCTGACCCTACCTGCCTACCCCTACCTACCTGCCTGCCCCTACCTGCCTGACCTACCTGCCTGACCCTACCTGCCTACCCCTACCTACCTGCCTGCCCCTACCTGCCTGCCCCTACCTGCCTGACCTACCTGCCTGCCCCTACCTGCCTGCCCCTACCTACCTGCCTGCCCCTACCTGCCTGACCTACCTGCCTGACCCTACCTGCCTACCCCTACCTACCTGCCTGCCCCTACCTGCCTGACCTACCTGCCTGACCCTACCTGCCTACCCCTACCTACCTGCCTGCCCCTACCTGCCTGACCTACCTGCCTGACCCTACCTGCCTACCCCTACCTACCTGCCTGCCCCTACCTGCCTGACCTACCTGCCTGACCCTACCTGCCTACCCCTACCTACCTGCCTGCCCCTACCTGCCTGACCTACCTGCCTGACCCTACCTGCCTACCCCTACCTACCTGCCTGCCCCTACCTGCCTGACCTACCTGCCTGCCCCTACCTGCCTGACCTACCTGCCTGACCCTACCTGCCTACCCCTACCTACCTGCCTGACCCTACCTGCCTGACCTACCTGCCTGACCCTACCTGCCTACCCCTACCTACCTGCCTGCCCCTACCTGCCTGACCTACCTGCCTGACCCTACCTGCCTACCCCTACCTACCTGCCTGCCCCTACCTGCCTGACCTACCTGCCTGACCCTACCTGCCTACCCCTACCTACCTGCCTGCCCCTACCTGCCTGACCTACCTGCCTGACCCTACCTGCCTACCCCTACCTACCTGCCTGCCCCTACCTGCCTGACCTACCTGCCTGACCCTACCTGCCTACCCCTACCTACCTGCCTGCCCCTACCTGCCTGACCTACCTGCCTGACCCTACCTGCCTACCCCTACCTACCTGCCTGACCCTACCTGCCTGACCTACCTGCCTGACCCTACCTGCCTACCCCTACCTACCTGCCTGACCCTACCTGCCTGACCTACCTGCCTGCCCCTACCTGCCTGACCTACCTGCCTGACCCTACCTGCCTACCCCTACCTACCTGCCTGCCCCTACCTGCCTGACCTACCTGCCTGCCCCTACCTGCCTGACCTACCTGCCTGACCCTACCTGCCTACCCCTACCTACCTGCCTGCCCCTACCTGCCTGACCTACCTGCCTGCCCCTACCTGCCTGACCTACCTGCCTGACCCTACCTGCCTACCCCTACCTACCTGCCTGCCCCTACCTGCCTGACCTACCTGCCTGCCCCTACCTGCCTGACCTACCTGCCTGACCCTACCTGCCTACCCCTACCTACCTGCCTGCCCCTACCTGCCTGACCTACCTGCCTGCCCCTACCTGCCTGACCTACCTGCCTGACCCTACCTGCCTACCCCTACCTACCTGCCTGCCCCTACCTGCCTGACCTACCTGCCTGCCCCTACCTGCCTGACCTACCTGCCTGACCCTACCTGCCTACCCCTACCTACCTGCCTGCCCCTACCTGCCTGACCTACCTGCCTGCCCCTACCTGCCTGACCTACCTGCCTGACCCTACCTGCCTACCCCTACCTACCTGCCTGCCCCTACCTGCCTGACCTACCTGCCTGCCCCTACCTGCCTGACCTACCTGCCTGACCCTACCTGCCTACCCCTACCTACCTGCCTGCCCCTACCTGCCTGACCTACCTGCCTGCCCCTACCTGCCTGACCTACCTGCCTGACCCTACCTGCCTACCCCTACCTACCTGCCTGCCCCTACCTGCCTGACCTACCTGCCTGCCCCTACCTGCCTGACCTACCTGCCTACCCCTACCTACCTGCCTGCCCCTACCTGCCTGACCTACCTGCCTGACCCTACCTGCCTACCCCTACCTACCTGCCTGCCCCTACCTGCCTGACCTACCTGCCTGCCCCTACCTGCCTGACCTACCTGCCTGACCCTACCTGCCTACCCCTACCTACCTGCCTGCCCCTACCTGCCTGACCTACCTGCCTGCCCCTACCTGCCTGACCTACCTGCCTACCCCTACCTACCTGCCTGCCCCTACCTGCCTGACCTACCTGCCTGACCCTACCTGCCTACCCCTACCTACCTGCCTGCCCCTACCTGCCTGCCCCTACCTGCCTGACCCTACCTGCCTGCCCCTCCTACCTGCCTGCCCCTGCCTGCCTGCCCGCTCCCTGCCTGCCCCTGCCTGCCTGCCCGCCCCTGCCTGCCTGCCCGTGCCCCCGCCCGCCTGCCTGTCCACCTGTACCTATGCCTTGTGTGCCTCCCTAGGTCTGAGGGTGCAGCAGCTGTCAGTGGCAAGGTGGAGACCTTCAGCAGGCATGCGCCCCACCTGATGACATTGCTGACTGTCTGGCTGCCGGTGTTGCCTCCGTGGCCCATGATGAGCGGCACAAAGAATGACAGCTCCACATGACTAGCTGCGCGAGGCAGCAACAGCAGAAGCAGCACAGCAGCAGCAGCAAAAGCAGCAAAAGCTGTTCTTGCGGGCAGGCTACCAGGCAGGCTGCAAGCTGGTTGCAAGGCCAGGCTGGCTGCCAGGCAATGAAGGCGACCAGGGAAGCAAAGCAAGGAAGCAAAGCAGGACCAGGGCAGACACAGCAGTACCACTTCCGCATCACATGGTCATGACATCATCATTGTCATTTCACACACTTTCCAAGCTATCAATGCCCATGACCTCACCCTTCACTGGCATCACCACCTTGCTGTACTTCTGTGCTGAACACCGACCCACCTATAAGCGTTTCATAGTTCTCTATTACCAGCGCCGCCAGTACCAGGCCAGCGCAAAACACAAGCAGCCACTTCCCCCTGTTTCTGACGATTGTCCCTATGCCGATGGTGCTGTAGTCAAGGAAGCTCTCCTCATCGTACTCCCCATCTGATGAGAAGGCTGCCAGCTCCTCTGCCTCTGGCTCTTGATCCTGTCACAGAGGATGGCAATAGGGAGGTGACACGTGCCATACGTGAGCTGTGCCATACCTCGGAGTGGCCCAGCGTAATGTGCAGCGTGCCCAGCTGAGCCTCATGTGTGCAGGCAGAGCAGGCATTGCGACAGAGACAGAGGAGTCCCACGTTGCTCCTCGGTGCTGCTGACTCACGAAGAATTGTGAGGGTGGCGCCGGGGCTCGGTTACTGACGGTGAAAGAGGCTGGCTTGCGCGGGAGTGCGTGTGCGGCGGTGCAAGAGCTGCGCCCGTGCCTGCTCTCCAGCCATGGATGGACAGTTAGTGAACCGGCAAGGCTGGGCGCACGCTTATACACTGCACTGAACGCGCACGGCATCGAGCGCCCAACTCTGCGCAGCCGATACGGAGCAAGCGAGCTATGGTGTGCATTTCACCGTCAAACCGTATACCCGCCATAAATGTGGGTATTGGCCTGTAGTACAGCAGAGGGGAAGAACGGGTTGGGTTGGGTTGACAGCAGTGGGTGTTTACCAGTACCAAACGGTAAGATGTGGGTCGTGGTACATGATGAGACGCAGACATCAGCAGCTCTGCCCGCCCCGCCCCGCACATTCTACTATCCCTCGCCAATCATACACACATCGCCGCTCACAATGTACATTGCTGGTTACACCCCTTGTCTCAAGCAGTTGTCGGCGGCAGCAGGCAGTGCAGGAAGGGCATGCTGTCCAAACTGTTATTTTCGCACATTCTCCACAGCCCTGGCCAGTGGCCACACATGCTCTGGCGGCAGGTCGTAGGATTAGTAAGCTCGTGCAAGGTCAATTGAGGTAGACCTATTGGGAGTGGGATCAGAGGGCTGGATTGGCCGCAGATAGGGTGCCGTCTATCACAGGGTCCATATGTGCCACAGCTTGAAGGGGTGGCTAAGACAGGAGCCGGCCTCCCTTGCATACATCAGAGATATGCCCCGCCCCGCCCCGCCCCGCCCCGCCCCGCCCCGCCCCGCCCCGCCCCGCCCCGCCCCGCCCCGCCCCGCCCCGCCCCGCCCCGCCCCGCCCCGCCCCGCCCCGCCCCGCCCCGCCCCGCCCCGCCCCGCCCCGCCCCGCCCCGCCCCGCCCCGCCCCGCCCCGCCCCGCCCCGCCCCGCCCCGCCCCGCCCCGCCCCGCCCCGCCCCGCCCCGCCCCGCCCCGCCCCGCCCCGCCCCGCCCCGCCCCGCCCCGCCCCGCCCCGCCCCGCCCCGCCCCGCCCCGCCCCGCCCCGCCCCGCCCCGCCCCGCCCCGCCCCGCCCCGCCCCGCCCCGCCCCGCCCCGCCCCGCCCCGCCCCGCCCCGCCCCGCCCCGCCCCGCCCCGCCCCGCCCCGCCCCGCCCCGCCCCGCCCCGCCCCGCCCCGCCCCGCCCCGCCCCGCCCCGCCCCGCCCCGCCCCGCCCCGCCCCGCCCCGCCCCGCCCCGCCCCGCCCCGCCCCGCCCCGCCCCGCCCCGCCCCGCCCCGCCCCGCCCCGCCCCGCCCCGCCCCGCCCCGCCCCGCCCCGCCCCGCCCCGCCCCGCCCCGCCCCGCCCCGCCCCGCCCCGCCCCGCCCCGCCCCGCCCCGCCCCGCCCCGCCCCGCCCCGCCCCGCCCCGCCCCGCCCCGCCCCGCCCCGCCCCGCCCCGCCCCGCCCCGCCCCGCCCCGCCCCGCCCCGCCCCGCCCCGCCCCGCCCCGCCCCGCCCCGCCCCGCCCCGCCCCGCCCCGCCCCGCCCCGCCCCGCCCCGCCCCGCCCCGCCCCGCCCCGCCCCGCCCCGCCCCGCCCCGCCCCGCCCCGCCCCGCCCCGCCCCGCCCCGCCCCGCCCCGCCCCGCCCCGCCCCGCCCCGCCCCGCCCCGCCCCGCCCCGCCCCGCCCCGCCCCGCCCCGCCCCGCCCCGCGCTTTTCAGGTACCTGGCTACCACACGCAACTGCCGCCCCACAGTGGATTTTGCGATTCAGACGCTGCTGGGCATGTCCGGGCATGTCTATGCAAACCAACTTTAACCGCCACCCCAGCCAGGCCAGCATATCATTCGCTGAGCGGCGCCACAACGTCCACACAGGTACCTTAAGCAGGTGCGCTATTCAAAAGGCTCATCTCGAGTCCATCTCGACCGTCGAGTCGAGTCGAGTCAAAACCAGTGCTGGGTGATTGGGTAAGAATGTAATACGTCGGTAATAATCCAGCGCAAAAAACGGTAATAAGTCGAAAAAGTCGTCCTCAAAATGAGTGAACTTTATTACATCGGTAATAGCTCCACCGCCCGTCTGGTACTCCGCTTCTTACTTATCCCCCAACAATGTATCCCATCTTACCCCAAAGCGGGCGGCTGCCCACCACAGCCGAACATCCATCGCAGAACAACCACATCCCAACGTTTTGTAACGACAGCCGATGACGACAGCCTCAGTGCCAACCTGTGCAGCACGTTGCGTGCGTACCTTGACAAGACCTTCACCCTCAAGACGTTCCTTAACAAAGAGGCCATTGATTACTGGATGGCTGAGGCATCTGCCAGGGGCCGTTATAACGTATAACGTAATTACCTAGGGCACAGGGGCTAGGGCTACAGCCCAGCTTGTTTCATGCTGACCCATTAGGGCTAGGGTCTTGAGCTACAGCCCAGCCTGTTGCATGCTGACCCATTAGGGCTAGGGTGTGGGGCTACAGTTAGAGCGTGACCCGGAATGTTAAACCATCTTTAACCATCTTTAACCAAGCCACAAAGTTTAACCAATCTTTAACACAACCGCCAAGTCGCGATGGAGGATCCCTAACTTCGACCCCAATGTATACACGCAGCATTTCCGCGGCCTAACGCGAAGATAAGCCTAACGCGAAGATACTTTGCGATGCTGACCCCGACTGGGCAGTCCTATACGCTAGGCTGGTGTTTCTCTACGACGTTACTCTGCTGGAAGCAGGCTAGATAAGAAAGGCTAGCTGTGGCTTTGGGGGGCAAATTTTGAAAAGGGGACAAGAAGAACGCTATCCCGTTAATAAGAACGCTGTCCCGTTAGCTGGGGGTAGTGGCGGGGATGATGGCGGTAAGCATCGCGAGCGCAAATGCACAGTCGTGCAAGTCAGGCTGCAAGTCAGAATTTGCTACTCAAGCACCGTCCGCACTAGCGGGACAAGCGAAGTATCCTTCGGGGAGCTACAGCTCTCTACGTCGCTGCGGGAGGCACATTACAACATCACCACTGATACGGTCAACAAGCTTGTGTGCTTGCTATGCTAGGCGAGACTAGCCGTGTCGAACATCACGCAGCAGCAAAAGGAGCACAAAGGCTTCTCGGCTTGCTCGGCGGCTTGCTTAGCGGCTTGCTCAGCTCATCCCAACATCAGTTCAACATACCCCCCATATTCTAAATGAAGCTATCTGCCTGGATCTGTAGATATCGGGGGCGTTCTTTGTTGTTGAAATGTGTATACTATCTACCGCAAGACCTCTATCAAACCCCAATTGCACTCCGGGTCGTCAGGGTGTTAGGCTGGACTGGTTAAAGATGGTTAAAGATTTGGTTAAAGCACGTTAAAGGCCCAAAACAGCACGAAGTTAGTTTAACCAGTCGCGCTCTAGGCTACAGCCCAGCCTGTTGCATGCTGACCCATTAGGGTTAGGGTCTTGAGCTACAGCCCAGCCTGTTGCATGCTGACCTATTAGGGCTGGGGTGTGGGGCTACAAGGGAGTATGCTGTAAATATATAGAATTAGTTGGTGATTTATGCGATTTTTGCGATTTATATTAAATAAGCAATTGATTAATTAGACAATTATATATTAAAAGTAATAAAAAAATCCCTTTTTTGATGTCTTTTATTACTCTGAGTAACACGTCTTTGGCGAATCGCCCAGCACTGGTCAAAACTCGACTCGAAATTTCGAGTCGAGACGTCTCGTCTAGTCGACTTGCGCTCCCTAATTGGCTGATATCTTTTGGCTTGCTATTATTGCTATTATTGATATTAACCAGGGGGGGGAACCGCACACAGGGTCAGCAGGACCCTGCACAGGGTTTTCAGGACCCTGCACAGGGTCAGTAGGACCCGGCACAGGGTCCTAGGGTCACCATGGTCATAGGACCCTGCACAGGGTCCTGGCACACAGGGTCAGCAGGACCCTGCACAGGGTTTTCAGGACCCTGCACAGGGTCCTAGGGTCACCATGGTCGTAGGACCCTGCACAGGGTCCTGGCACACAGGGTTGGAAAGAGGCCAAACAGGGTCTGCAGGACCAAGAACAGGGTCTGCAAGAAGCCCAACAGGGTCCTGGCACACAAGGCCGTAAGGATGCCTAACAAGGTCTTGTCAGTAGGACCCTGCACAGGGTCGCCAGGACCCTACACCGGGTCCTGCGACCATGGTGACGCTAGGACCCGGCGCAGGGTCCTAGGACACGGGCCATAGCTCATCACTGGCTTGGACGTTTTGCATGCCACTTACTAGGTTGGGCAGCTGTAAGCACCCTCTACAGTCGCTCATACTCACATTTAATGGAAAGTCACTTTGGTCACACGGTGCCAACTCCCTTAGCCAAATTCAGGGTCACAGCACTACACCTGGTCCAACAACTCCCCAACGACTGAGAATTACACTTTGGCCCAAGAGAGTCTTGTCATCCCCTAGGTCACAGCAGCCCACATACCAAGTTTCAAACCCCAACTCTGAGGTTTTTCAAGTCAGCCAGGCCTTAATTTGCACGAGTGGGACACTGGCCCAGTGTTGTGGGTCTCAGCGGTGCGTTTGCAGAGATATTTGAGCATGAGGGTTTGAGTGTGTGTGTCGTTACCGTGTCTCTTGGTGACTCGAACGCGCTTGTTGGCAGCGTCGGTGGCGTTGTCGAGGGGCGTAGTGGGTCGATGGATACGGATTGCGGAGAGTGACCGTGGGTGTGTCCCGGCGCTGTCGCAGCCGGGTAGGCTCGTCGTGTGGGGGGATGCCCTCTGCTGTCTCCCTGCGTGTGCTATCGGTTGTGCAGCTGGTCTCGGCGGTAGTGGTGGTCACGTGCAAGGGGCCGGGGGTCCCTCTTGCCTCTGTGGTGAGATCTATCGGGTCCAGATGATCTCGGAAGTGTAATGCTAGCGCCGAAGGTGTGGTGGCCTCCAGCGGGTCCGCTATCCAGATTTCCCTCCTAATGAATCTTGTGTGTCTCACATTGCCCGTGCAGATGGTGAGCAGGTTGCCTTGGAGGCTGCCCCAATCGTCAGGTGTGGAGAGTGGTTTGGGCATGCGGTTGAGTGAGTCCAGCTGGTGCCACCCTTGTTGCGTGTGCTTAATGGTTGTAGCGTGTTGGTAGGATAGCAGGATGACAGCATCGTTGCATGTGGCGCCCGTACTTGCAATAGCGGCTGTGATCACCTCGGGGGTGATGCTCTGGATGGGCAGGTAGGTTGAGGCAGGGTGCAGGTACGTGTGTAGCTCTTGGTCTTTGCGGTAGAGCCTCTAGAGATGGTGCGTAGAGGTAGTGGTTCAGTGTATCAGATGAGAACTTACCATTCGCATGGTAGATGTGCTCAGTTTGAAGGTGTGTACGGTGTGCCCTATGTCTCGTGCTGCTTGTGCAAGGTGTTGTAGGTGCTCTGCTAGTTGCTTGCAGTGGTTGATGACTGCATGGTAATCTATGCATTTCTTTCCCATGGCCATGTTGAAAGCATGCACTAGGCAACACTCTTCGTACTGCCTTTCCATGTAGGGATGAGCTAGGTTCTGGGCTGTAACTGTGTGTGGGGTGGGTTCGACTGCTGTGGTGTTGCGATTGTGGTTGCTTGTATGTTCCGCGTGGCTAATGATGTTGGTCACCCCCGCCATTGGCCCCGCAATTCACTTTTTGGCACCGTCTTTGATCCGCTGCGTGTAATTCTTCCACCGTTGGGCTCTACATCTCACAGCGGTGTCGCTTGCAGGTTAGGCTTTCTTTTGTCGATTGTACTTCATTGTCTCGACGACATGATTAGCTTCGCAATGGCATTCTCCATCTGTATATATGCGTGTCGCAACAGGAGAGGTGGATTGGTGGCCGGAGGCATTTCCGTGCCGAGCAGCCTTTGCTGCCGTTGGACTGGGCAACTCGCGAATACATCTCAGGTAAGCACGGGGTGCTGTTTCTTAGTGCGTTTTGCATACAATGTCAACACATGCAACCAAACCTGCTGACCTCCACAGGTGCTTGGCTGTTGTGAGGATCAGCATCAAACCCACAGCAGCCCAAGGCTCTTCAAAGCAGGAGTGCAGCAAGGGAATCAGCTCTTGAAAACAGTGAGCAAGAGGTGAGTAAGGTTGTAATTTACCTCACTCAGTCCGGGTCAGTTTGATGTTCACGCGCACACTTGCGCAATGCATGACAGGCATGAACTGGTGAGGGTAGCACACAACAGTCACCTGCCCGACTTTCATCTCTTATTATTTCTTATGAACGACGCTACGCCTCAATATGTTAAGCAAGCATGTGTTTATGTGTTTCTATGCGCAGGATGCCGTCGACATACTACCACCCTTATCTCAACAGTCCAACAGCCAGGGATGAGCCCGATGCTAGACTGTGTGCTGTTTGTGGACTCACAAGTGCAGCCAAGAGTAGGAATGGGTTTGTGAAGGTTCACCGAGTGGGGGAGGATGCGTGCCACGGCCGCTACCTGATTGTCTTTGGCCACGCTAGCGTGCTGAAGGGCTGAGTAGTAGATGCATGCCAACGTGCAGGGCTTGCCCCCGTGGCGCATAGAGATTGCGTCAGGATGCACCAGATGCAAGGCCTGCCCCTGGAGCAACAGCCTCCTCCCCCCTCCCCGCCACACTCACCACATGGCCAGCCCCTGGAGCAGCAGCCCCCTCCCCCCTCCCTGCCCCCTCCCCCCTCCCTGCCCCCTCCCTCCGCCCTGCCCTCCCCCCCCCCCCTCCCCCCCGCTGCACCCACCCTTGCCACCCTCCCCTCCCCGACCCTCTCCTCCAACCCCTCCCCAGCAGCCACAGCAGCCACCTCCCAGCTTCACTGCCCACAAGCAAGTAACAAGGCCTGTGGTTGAAACTATGTGCCAAGTGCCAATGAAGTGGTCTACAACCTGTGTAATGTGTCTTTTGTTTTGCAGGTGTTGGCAATGTGGTGCTCTACAAAAGCACGGAGGCTACCCCAAGGTCGACCATCACCAGCCAGAGCAGCCACAGTTTGACTATGAGGCTGAGCTTGCCTTGGTATCACAATTCCAAGAGCAGTTCCATGAGCTGAATCAGGCATTGACTGCCTTGCAACCACTTCCAGGCCCACCTGCACAGCCTACCAGAACCAGAACGTGCAGGGTGCGCTCATGTGGTCGATGACGGCATGTGCTTGTGGTGCACGCATGAGCAACCCCCCTCAGCCATGTGGTGCTCAATGCCGTGGTTCGATGCCTCTTGAGCCAATGCCCATGCTGTTAGACAAGGAAGCTGCTAGGCAAGCTGCTTTAAACGCAGAGTGTATTAGGCTCATGCTCTTGGACACCCCAGGTATGCCTCAATTTGATACACTGAACAAGGACCTATTGAAAGCATGGTGCAAGCACAATAACATCAGAGGGGTTTCAAGTAAGTCAAAGAATGAGCTGCGTGACTTGTGCCTGCTGAAGTTGAGGGAGAAGGTTGAGGCACCACGGCACATGTAACACTGAAAGCCAGAGCCATCCCGAGCCATCCCGACAACATAGTGCCAAGTGATGATGTAACGCTGTCATGATGCAGTTTACATTTGCTTAGAGTCATGCCGCAACGTCAGTGAGGTAAGGGGTGCCAGCTGGCTGACTTGTGCGCATATTCACGAATTATACGCTCCATGCACTGACATGCAAGCAGGCGTACTGCACTTGTGCCGTTAGCTTACGGCGTGCGTAGAAGGATTGCTAGCCTCGCCTTATGATGTGCGTGAGTCTTTCAGGAGCGGAAGGCACAGGTCAGGTTTGGGCGGGCGCCGATCTGAGCTAGTGTTTTGCGGCTGCTGGGTGCCGCATACGCCTGTTACACCCGACTGCGTCAAAACTTTGTCACGAGCTACACGGAGATTCGCGCCCCAGACCGTCTCACATTTGCGGGGCCAATGGCGGGGGTGACCTGTTGTGGATGCCTTTTTCTTCGCACAGGCGTATCTGCTCCCGTGAGCGGGTGTTGGGCGCGATGACAAAGAGCTGGTGCATAGTCCGCTTGGCTGCAGCAGGGATGCGCGAGATTCAGCTGTGACACGCCTGATAAAATGTTCGCATGGGTCAGTTTGGGTCACACAGGCCACCTCAGGACATCGCGTTTGCACCAGCCCGCTCTATAGCTCAAGCCGTGTCTGTGTCGCTGGCCTCTAGTACGGCCGCGATGGTGGTGGGCGAACATGTTCCCTCGCGGATGAGCCTATAGTAGTGGTCTCTATCACTGGGCATCGCACAAATTGTTCCAGGGACGCCTTGCAAAATCACGTGACTGTCCAGTCGAACGCAACAGGAGCCGGAGGTGCATCTCTAGTCCTAGTTTGCCCAGGTACGTGGCGCAATACCAATAAACGCGACATGCCCCATGCCTTGACTGACCAGATTTCGGTGTTTCTCTAACTGGCGCTAGGCACTAGCCAGGGTTCCATCCGCGACCGTTGGCACACACATGTGTCCGTGGCAAGCACATCTACACAATAGGTAAGGTTACTGCAACATGCATGTGAGGTGTGAGTGACAGCCTCACAGCAAGCCCATGGCACGCCCAGCCATGCCACAGCCATGCCAACTAATAATATGGTATGCCACTTAGCTACTAGCCTGTTTGCACCCATATAAAACTACAGCCCAAGTTTCATGTGGCGCTGACCATGCGTTCAGCACTAACATGGGTATGCAACCCCCCAACCGCATGTCCTCTCACTACCACCATGTGCCATCCTATTCGGCTGCAGGAAGGCATGCCAAGGTTCAAGCACCCCTACCAGGGCAAATGCGTGCTCTGTTGCAAGTGCACTTGCCCCAACGTCACCAGGGTGTTCTATGCATGGGTAACCCTACCTGCTGTGGGGGCAGGCAGGCAGCAGCAGACATTTTTGCCAGTGGCATACACGCCATGACCAGGAGGTCGCACTCCTTCACCGCGTGTGCGCCCCGCCTCAGGAGGGACAGGAGTCAGCGCACCCAGCATGTGAGGTGTTCGCCGTAGCCCAACAACTTCACATGACAACTGCATCAGCTTGGGAGGTGGTGCAACCCATCTTCCTTGAGGCCCGCCGGTACTACTGCCATCGTATGGCTTTCTTGGACCTGATGCCGTACCGCTTTGCCCAGCTGGGGGACACTGACAGCACAGCCCGGCAACGAGCGGCATGGGCAGTGTTGGGGCATTTCAGTTGTGGTGGCATGGACATGTTCGAGAGGCCACCATCTAAGGAGCTTGTCGGTGACTTGCTGGTAGGGACAAGGGCATGGGGCTAAGTGGGTAAGGGGCAGATTCTAGTGGCTACACATGCACATGCGCACATGCTTGCTCACACACATGCCCACAACCTGCCCACAAGCATGCAAAGCTACACAACAACACCTTCAGCACATCCCGCCCCTTGGCGCCTGCCTTTTGCAGCGCACGTACCTCCTTGGCGTATTGTCTTCCCGCTTGGAGGAGCTCCTTGCTCTCCTGTACAAACCAGCCCACATCACCAACGCAGCGTGTGAGACAGCATTGAAGCCGTTGAGCAGCAGCGGCGTGGAGAAAATGACTCCAGAACAGGTGGCAGCTCACGTCAAGGCGCACACTGAGGATTTGGACACCTGGGTGCCTCACATCACACGGGAGAGCCTAGCAGAGAGCAGGGTGGAGGACAGGGTGGCCAAGCGTCAACGCAAGGAGGACAAGCAGGCTGCAGCTGTAGCCTTCTTTGGCAAAGCTTCACCCTCGCTCGCCACTGCCCACCCCTCTCCCGTAGCTGCCGCAACCCCCTCACCCACAGCCGGTGCTGCCACCTCCACATCTGTCTGCAAAAGAGGCGTGGGGTCCATCACTATCAGCCTGGCATCTGTAGAGGCACGGTCAGCTTGTGGACAAACAGCCACCATGCAGCAAGAGGAGGCAAAGCAGTATGCAGCGGACAAGGCTACAGATAAGGGCAGGCACCTGCAGGCAGTAGCTTTGTACCGCTGCAAGCTAGCTAGCAACAAGCTGCCACCAACCACCTCAAAGTTGCTGAAAAATCAGCTACAAGAGTTGTGGGCTGTGGTGGGCAATGGCCAGCCCACCGTGAAGCCAGTGCGGAACATGCACATGGCTGACTGGTTAGATGCTCTGGCGGTGCACATGTCACCTGTCACCAACTAGACCCATGATTGCCATCACACACCTCAACATAGACACCTTGGCATGCCTTCCTGCAGCCGAATAGGATGGCACATGGTGGTAGTGAGAGGACATGAGGTTGGGGGGTTGCATACCCATGTTAGTGCTGAACGCATGGCCAGCGCCACATGAAACTTGGGCTGTAGTTTTATATGGGTGCAAACAGGCTAGTAGCTAAGTGGCATACCATATTATTAGTTGGCATGGCTGTGGCATGGCTGGGCGTGCCATGGGCTTGCTGTGAGGCTGTCACTCACACCTCACTTGCATGTCGCAGCAACCTTACCTATTGTGTAGATGTGCTTGCCACGGACACATGTGTGTGCCAATGGTCGCGGATGGAGTCCTGGCTAGTGCCTGGCGCCAGTCACAGGAACACCGAATCCCGGTCAATCGAGGCATGGGGCATGCCGCTTTTGATGGTGCTGCGCCACTTACTAGATATAAGTAGGACTATAGGTGCACCTCCCGCCACCGTCGCGCTCGACTGGACCGTCACGTGATGCTGCACGGTGCTGCGATAGGCTTTCTGACCCGTACGACCTTGTAACTACAAGCATCCAGTAGCAAGCTTGCATCTCAGGCACATTTAATGTGGAGGGCGCAACAGGCTTCAGGTCAGGCACAACCATCAGCGGGATACAGCGCAAAAGGACGATTGCAACGCACCAGGCGCAATTGCTATCCGTGGCCTATGGCCTCCGTTCGTCAAAATTTGAATTTTCCTCAGGGCGTGTCACAGCTGAGCGAGATGGGCGTCGGTGTTGATTTCATGGAGTCCATTAGGTGCCATGTGCCGTCTTTGCATGTCATGGCCATGCTGTGGCCTGGCCTTCTGCATAGAAATGTGTGTGTGCCGTACTGGCAGGCGAGGTTCCCAAGGTTGTTAGCAGTCCAGTCATTGGGTTGGTTCAGTAGGGCAATGCTTTGTACTGCTAGGCCATAGTGGACCCGCAAGTACATCTCAATGACTTCGTCCGAGTAGCCGCCAGCGCCTCTTGCCAGCAGCCACGCGCCGCGTTCGGAGTAATCTGTTAGTTGGAGGAGCCTATTGTCGTAAAAGTCATGCATGGTGACCCATTCGTGGCCTGCAGCGTTATATCAGATCTGACACGCGGAGCTGTGCCGGGCCTGTTGATAATGCCCGTTGATTGGGCCAGGGTTGGCTTCGACATCCCCAGCGGCTAGCAGGAGCCAGGCCAGGTAGACCGCCCGGGCGGCAGATAGGGGGTCCACAGTGCACGGTGTATTGTCTGTTTTATTCCTATTCGCTGCAACCTGGTAGGTGCAGTAGACATGTAGGGTGCTATTGAACTGATTGACTGTGAAAGGGTGGCTGCTGTTGGCGCCGTGTGTGGAGAGGTGAAACCTGTTGGCCAGCTTGCAGAGGGCACAAGAGGCTGCTTGAGTGCCGTCTATCCCTATCATGAGGTTGTAGCATGTGGTTTTAACCGTCGCTCTGATACTGCTGAGTAGTTTCTTGTGCTTCTTGAGGCAACGTTTGGAGTCCTTTTTTGTTGGCTTTGGGGGGTGATTCATGCGTTGATAGATAGTGGTAAGCAAGTGTGTGCAAATCACAGTGAGCATGAGCATGTTCATCAGTTTCTCTTGTTGTCTTATGATTATCCCGATATGTGTGGGCTGTGGTTGGTGGTGAGGAGGATACGGTTGTTGGTGGGTGTCTTGCATGGCGGCATGTGTAGCTAGCATATCCGTGTCATACGGCTAGTCATGCCAACCTGCAGCGGTCAGGGCTGGCAGGTGGTGGTGGGGTTAGGGCTGGTGGTGGGGTTAGGGTGGTGGTGGTGGGGTTAGGGTGGTGGTGGTGGGGTTAGGGTGGTGGTGGGGTTAGGGTGGTGGGGTTAGGGTGGTCAGGGCTGGCAGGTGGTGGTTGGTGGTAGCTTGGAGGAAGCAGAACAATCTCATCTACTTTCGCAGCCTGGTGAGCGGGAGATGATGGGGTACTTTAGACATGAGCATGCTAGGTATGTCTGGGCGTATGTATGGGTGATAATCTTTAGGATAACGCAATCAGAGTAGATGAAGTTCTTGGGGCACACCGCTTGCATCTCTACATGAGGTCAGCACCGCGTTTGATGCACTTCCTGCCCAGGAATGAGGTTTCAACTAACTGTAATTGCATGAGCCTCCCAACCTGCGCAGGGCAGATGTATTACACTGCAATAGCTTCCCGTGGGAGCTATGAGCATACCCCAAAGCTAGGGCGCAGAAACCAGACGGATGCGTGGCAGCAACAAGCAGCAAATTGACCTCAAAAACAGCACTGCAGATTTGCATGCCGGCACCCCATCACGGCACGCCGACCGACCGACTAGTGACCGCTCTACCTCGCTCGTCGTTGCGGCGTTGTTGTTTCACGTGCACTACCGTCAGGGTGCAAGGAGTCACTGGTGCAAGGATACCGCGGAGGGGGGCAATGTTGACTTTAGCCCGTCCCTCGCAGGCCAAGCTGCGGAGAGTTCAGTATACGCGACAAAAAGTGACGGTATAATTTTTCGAGCCATTTTACCTGACCTTGTGGGACCTGACTTGTGGCCTGCCAGCTGTCCTTCAACAAGGTGCAGCATGCCATCACCTCGTCCCTTGGCCTACACCTCATGCCGGGTCAGGAGCTGATTGACAGAGTGCCTTCTGGCAAGACCCTTAAGCGAGCCATGGACAAGATCGACGTCGAGACAGTGAACAAGCTGCACTGAAGTCGAGACAGTGAACAAGCTGCACTGAGGTTGAAGTTATTGGTGTAAACCTGCTGCTGCTGTTGCCGCTGCTGCTGCTGCTGCAGAGGCACCGTTGCCATGGCTGCGCCGCCAACCGCTTCACTATTGCCGCTGCTGTTGCCTCTGCCACTGCTGTTTTTGTTCCTGTGTGAAGCAGATGTAAGATGAAAGCAGATGTAAGATCTTGGCAGCGCCGGAAGCGCCAGACCATGTTTGCTACGACACGCAGACGGTCCTTTCTTGCAAACTTTGTATGGCCAGGCGCAACATCCATGCATGCACAGCCATGCAAGTCACGTACACCCTTCCTCTCCTTGTGCTGCCATCCCAGCACCAGGGTGGATGACAAGGCACAGCAAGAGGGCGTGTTGGCAGCTCATGCAAGCATGTGGGCAGCACCCAGCGGTTGTCATGGGCCAAGCGAAAGAAGGAGCAGGGACCTGAGCGAGGGGGAGGCTGGCGCCAGGGCGGGGCAGCAGCCCAAGTGAGGTGCAACAGCGGCAGCAGCACGGGCCAGGGGTCTTCAGGGACGCCAGGGACTATGAGCAGCAAGAGGTGAAAAGCTACACAACGTGATGCTGCCAGCTTTGCAATGGGTTTAGCACTACCGTGGTGCAGCACGCACTGCTTGTATTGCCTTGCTGATCCCTGTGGCGGTGTTCTCCTGGCCTGCCGATCCTGGCGGTGTTCTGCACCGTGCGTGTGGTTCAGTGCTAGACGAACTCGCTGCCTAGCCGAGCTGTCCCCTAGTCCGCCTGCCCCCGCCTAGGTGCATCGCCCCGAACTGTCCCAGCAGCTCGGGCATCGACGGCTTGGCGCCTTCAGCGTTGTTCACGATCTTCAGCGTCAATGTTTCAACAAGCGCCTGCTTGGGCTTGTGTGTGCGCTTCTTAGCCGTGCGAAACACGTCATTTAAGAACTTCCATGAACCGTCCGGTTTATCGACAAGGGCGTGCATGTGCCGGACGCCCTGCCAGAGCGAGTAAACACAGTGCCGGGTAACGTCAGCATGGCAGGCAGCAGGAGTGGAACCGGTTCAGCATGGCAGGCAGCTGATTGCCAGTCAGTGGAAGAGTGGAAACCGGTGGCATCATGGCAGGCAGCTGACTGGCCCGACAGGAACTGTAACTTACTTCGAAAGCATCGTAAATCATGTCAAAAACATCTACCGCTCCCACGCACATAGCCAGGTAGTTGAAGTTAGACATGCCAGGTGCCCGGAATGCCTCCACTACTGCAGCCAAGCTATTGCTGGAGCAGTTGTCCTCTCCATCTGCAAGCAACAAAAGCCCAGGCACACACTCAACCCACATCCTACCAGCAATGATGGAAGCCAGAAGCTGAGGCAAATGGCTCGACTTAATGTATGTCAGAATAGGATGCAACAAGCAATCATTTGGGCCATGCCAGCTGAACAGGTTGCAATACTGTAGTTATCAAGTACACAAAATATTTAGTACACACATATACAATAGTATTAGTGTATATTTGAGGGATACATTATATACTATTTGTGTACATCTTATTCGTATACATACGTATGTTGTAACTAAAATATTATAGTTAGTATACTGCAGACGTGTGAGCGACATCCCAGCATGGAGACTGACCGGTAAATGTGACCATGTAACGCAACACGATGTTGCCGTCCTTATCCTTTGGACCGCACTGTGTCTTCTGAATGGACTGCAGCGCTTTCAATGCGTTGTCCCACACAGCGGCACCATTAGCCTGCCCCATCAACCGTGCCGCCTTAGTCTCCAGACGCTGAAAGTTTTCCAACACATTTGCCACGGGTGCATTGTGCCACATCTGCAGGAAGGAGCGGGATTTACTGGTCAGCCTACAACCACAGCTACAGTCACAGCACTCTCAGCTGACAACCGTCGTTGCATGCAGGGGGGCAGGGTACTGAGCATCTGCAACGCCTGCCGGACTCCCACCACCACTGGCCCCACCACCACCACAACTAAGGCACAACGCTACATCTTGGCGGGACTGTTTATAGGACGCCACTAACCTGGTGGTAGCCGACGTCAAAGAATGCAACTGTGAGCCGGTCGCTCGGGACAAGGACAGTAGTGGCCATTTTCTTGACATACCACAGCGCAAGTCTCAGCCGCGTCCAGCCGTCGTAATTGGTGTTAGTGGACATTGAGGAGGATACGTCGATCGTGAAGGTGGCATGGACGGTGACTGGCGGAGGCTCAACGCCCTCCTGAACAGTGTAGGCTAGCTGACCCCTCAAAAACTGGCCTCGCCTATTTAGGACATCAATGTCTGTGGTCTCAGAATAGTCGACCTGTTCCACGGCCTGTGAGTTCAAGCAAGGACAACGGCGAAGAACACCACTCTTGACTCGCGGCCCTCTGCCCTGCATCTGGTGCTTTTGGTATAGGCTCACCTCAGGCGCCGTCTTTTTGCGCCCCCTCCTCGTCATAGTGCGCAATGGATGTTGTCCTTGCCTTGCGATAAGGTTTTTTATCGGGGCGTACTTGCATGTAACGCCATGCATGATAACGGGGTACTGTTGGAGGGGAGGAATACCATTATCATGCAGCATGTGGCTCTGATCAGGGCCAGGCAGTGTACAACAGCAACAACTGTTCCGATCGGCACGGTTCTGATAACAACGCGCAGCCCAAGAATCATGCAGGCATGACGGAGTTTGAGTTTGGGAAATGGAGCAGGACGTTAGACCGGCTTGCGAACTCCTCCTACGGCTTACTTACGCCAGTACTGTGACCAGCATTACGTTAGGGGGAAAAGCAGCTCTTTACATTCACTGTATGCATGCAACTTTAATGTAATGCCAACCATGCGACACCATGCATACCCTCCATGCAAGCTCACTCAAGCCCAAAAATGTAATCCCCATACCCCCCTACTCGCATCATACCGCTGTGCAGCCATCCCAACATCAAGGTGGATGACAAGGCACAGCATGAGGGCGTATCAGCATCTCATGTGACCATGCAACCATGCAGCCATGCAACCATGTGAGCTGCACACAGCAACTGTCATGTGCTAGTCGTAAGGAAGGAACAGGGTGTTGCTGGCCATGCTGGGGCAGCTGGTGGCAGGCACAGGCCCAGCCCGACTGCCACGCTCCAGGCCAGGAGTCTCCAGCCAGGGCCAACATGTCAGGCCAGCATTGTCATAAGGTCATAAGGTCTGACTGTCATAAGGTTTACAACATGCCGCAGTCTGCTACCCAGCCCTCCAACTGTCAGGCCGTAAGGATGCATGGAGGGGGGGGCAGAGCACAGGTGGATGACAAAGCACAGCATGCGGGCGTGCCAGCAGCTCATGCAACCATGCAACCATATGGGGATGTGGGCAGCCATGTGGGCTGCAACTGCTGCATCAGGTACCTGCTCACCTCGGGCGTTGTCTCTCTGCGCTCCCTTCTCATCATAGTGCGCAACGGGTGCGACCGTCGCCGTGCAATTAGAACTTTCTTGAGGCGTACATGCATGCAACGCCATACATGCCGACGGGAGTGACTGCTGGAGTGGGTTCAAGGAGTGAGGGGAAGAGTATCATCAGCATGCAGCATGTAGGTTTGGACAGGGCCGGGCAGTGAACTACAGCAGACAAATGTTCTTTTCGGCACTCAACATAAACATTTGCTCGTTTCATTCTTCTGATATCAAAGCAGTTTGTTTACAAGAATGCTGTGGAGGCATGACGCATGACGTTATCAACTAAAGCACGGGGCAAGACCTGAAACCGGCTTCTTACAAACACTGTATGCATGCAACTTCGATGCAACGCCAACCATGCGACAACATGCACACCATCCATGCAAGTTCAAACAAGCCTGATGATGTAATCCCCATACCCCCCTTTCCACATGATACCGCTGCTCACAAGCTATTGTGCAGCCATCCCACCACCAAGGTGGATGACAAGGCACAGCCTGAGGGCGTGTCAGCAACCCATGCAACCCCATTAACCATGCAACCAATTGGGGATGTGGGTCAGCATGTAACCCAGTGACCGTCATGTGCTAGGGGACGACAGGAGCAAGGTGTTGCTGGCCATGCTGGGGCAGCTGGTGGCAGGCACTTGCCCAGCCAGCCTGCCCTACTGCCGGCCATCAGCTCTCTTAAGTTACAGACACTGTATGCATGCAACTTCCATGCACAATTATAGCTCAAACTGGCATGGCGACCGCCACGAGGTAAACAGCATGCTTCACTCTGCTACCCAGCCTTCCACCTATTGGGCCGTGAGGGTACATGGAGTGGTGGGCAGAGCCCCACAGCCAGGTTAGAGCAACAGCCCGGCCCAGCTGCCAGGGGCTGGACCCCAGCTTGGTGCAGCCCCAGCATCCCCTGACGCTGCCTCTACGCACTTAGGTCACCCCCTTGATGCCCCACCTTCCCACCAGCTTCTCGCATCCTCTCATTCAGCTTCGCCGACCTGGGTACGCCCACGCCAGCCACACCACCACACCACCAGTGAATGTCACTCCCCACTTTTCTCACACACCTGCCGACTAACTGCCGAACTACCCGACCTGACTGTAGAAGAGACGAGTCAGCGGCACCCCAACCTCTTGTCCGCCTGTACTCACCGCAACACAGCCCCCATGCATGCAATGCCATGCAAGCACAAAGCAAGCAAGCCCCATGCGTCGCAGGGGGCTGGGAGGCGCAGGCAATCAAAGGTCGGGGGTGGGGAGGAGGTGTGCAGGGTCAGGGAGGGGGCAGCAGCAGGGGGGCAGAAACCCCAATCCCACATACGCAGCGTCAAGGTCAGCGCAGGCAGGACTCATTGAGCAGCAGGCAGAGCTCAGTCAAACCAGGATGAGGTGTAAGAGGGAGGGAAGGATGGCGGCGAGCAGGTGTTGCAGCATGCCTGACATCACACCCCTGCTTGTGTGACCCTGCCGCTGCTGCTGCCACATTGCCACCACCTCTGCTGCTGTTGCCTCTGCCCCTGCTGTGCTACAGGGGCTGCCAGCACCAGGCAGCGGTGGCCCTGCTCCTAAGCCAGCCCCCTGCGCTGCTCTCAGGCCAGCAGGCTCCCCTGACTGTCCATCAGCCTGCTGGCCCCTGAGGGGTCGGCACTCAGCACTGCCGCCGCCGCCCCTGCTGCCGGGGGCTGGCCCCCCCTGGGTGCCGCGCTGGCCTGCTGCTCCGTCACCCCCGCATCATTAGGGGCTGCTGCCGACGCCCCGGCCTTGCCCCCAGCCACCGCCTTCTTGCCGCCCTTGTTCGCTGCCGCAGGGGCGGAGGTGGGGGAGGTGGGTGGGGAGAAGGGGCCCAGGATGAAGCGGCCCTGGCCAGGCAGGGCGGCGCGCAGGGCAACGGGGTCCACGGCCACGATCAGGCTGCTGTTGGCTGGCAGCGCCGTGCCTGCATGGGGGGGGAGGGAGGGGAGGGGGCAGGGGGAGGGAGGTCAGGCCAGGGGGCAGGCAGATCAGGCGGGTGGGGGTGGGAGGGGGTGGGAGGGAGGGGGGCCGGGGTCCAAACCACCGGGGGGTAAGGAGGGGGGGTAAAGGTGTGGGGTAGTAGTAGTTGTTACACTAAGGAGGTAGGGCTTGGGTGGATACAAGCCAACCTCCAAAGGTAAAAGACTAAAGAGAGAAAAGAGGGTGGCAGGTGAGGGTAGGGGGTGGGGGTGACTGAGGGGGGGGAGGAGCAGCCCAGGGCAGCAGGGCAGAGAGAAAACAGTTGGCCCCCACGCGTTTGCCCCTTCACCCCAAACCACATTTCTGCGTCTGGCTGGGTTTAAACCCGCAAGCAGCAGGGCCCACTCAGGGGGAGGTGGGCAGTTTAGGCTGGCAGCCACCCCCCCTTTCCCCCTTGAGACCCCCCCCTTCCCCCCCTAAGTCCCCCCCACACCACCACCCCCCAGCCACCCAGCCACCCACCGGCAGGGAACACGAAGTTGCCCAAGGCTGAGCCCAGCCCCCAGCCGCTGAGGTCCAGGCTGTTGCTGCTGCCGCTGGCGTCCTGGGCCGTCACCCTGGCGGTGGGGCCAGTGTTGGTCACCTGGGGGCAGGCAGGGGGGGGACATGCAGGAGAGGGGCAGGGGAGATGGGGGAGAGGGGGGAGAGATGGGAGAGAGGCAGGGGGGTGGGGGGTGGGGGTGGGGATTGGGGGTGAGGGGTGGGTGGGCTATTGCTCAAGGGGCGAGGGAGCAGGGGCATAGGGCTGACCCCTACTGATCTCCCCCCTCACCAGGCATCAAGGTAGGGCCCCTACCCCTTTACCCCCTACCCCCTTCCCCCCCCCCCTACCCCCTTTAAACCCCCCCCCCTTCCTACCGCTTGTGGTGACCCTCGCCTGAGGTCTGGACCTTTACCTGGACCCCTACGCTCGTAGCCATGCCCCGGCCGCCACCACCTCTCCCCCCGCCACAACCTCCACCCTGACTCCCCCCCCCCCCTGGGACCCCCCCCCCCCTGCACTCCCCCCCTGGGTCACACCTGGATGTACGCCAGGCGCATGTTGTCAGCCGGAGGTCTTGCGGTGGCGTTGGGGGGCGGCAGGGGCAGCGTGAGTGCGCCCGCCAGGGAGGAAGGGGCGGCCAGTGCCAGGGTGCGGGGGGGCAGGGGGGAGGGCTGGGGGCCAGGCACCAGGGGCTGCGCGCCGCCAGGGCCGTACAGCCTGGGTAGGGGGTCAGGGGGGGGGCCAGGGGGTCGGGGAGGGGGGAGGCCAGGGACGTGTCAAGGAGGGGGGTCAGGCAGGGGGGACAGGCAGGGGGGGGAGTTGAGGAGGGTGAGGGTGCCTGAATTCACTAATGTGGAGTTCAGTGAAGAGCATGGTCAGGGCGAGGAAGGGGGAGGGGGGGCAGGGTGGCCTGGTGCAGCATGGAGGGGTCAGGAGCCTGGAGCCATGGGGAGGGGGGGTGCTGGGGAGGGGGCCTCAGGGGCAGGCCCAGGGCGTTGCTCACTTTGTGAGAGTGTGATATCGCACGGGGATGAACTCGGTGATGATCTGGCGGTAGCCGTTGTCGATGTTGATGCCAGTCTGCCACAGGGCGGCGTCCCGGTCGGCAACCCGCCTGGGGGGTGGGAGGGGGAGGGCAGGGGGAGCGGCAGAAACAGCTAAATGTGGGTGGGGAGGCAGCAGGGATCAGCAGGACTGGCGTGGATCGGCAGGACCCGGGTGCAGGCTATGGGGACAGACAGGGGCAGCAGTACCTGTGCCAGTTCCTGGCCTCCGTCCTCTAGCCTCTGCCCTATATTAAAATTGCCCCAACTGCCAACTACCCCAACTACCCCAACCGTCCCAACCGTCCCCACTACCAACTGTGTGCTAGCCCGCCTCCCTGCCCTGCCCCCCCGCTTGCCCTTCCACCCCCCCCTGGTGGGCCCTGGACCGCCTCACTTGATGGCTGCATAAGTAGCATTGGCCATCTGCTCCAGCACCCCGCCTGGCTGCAGGAAGGTGTCAGTCAGGGTGCGGATCCTGCAGCCGCCACAAGGGGGGAAGCCGGTGGGGGGCCGGGCAGCAGGGGGGGCACTGACTCACCGAGGCAGGGGCCAGGGGGCAGGGGGCAGGGGCCAAGATCAAGAGAGCTGTACAAGGAGCTCACGACAACATGGGGTCAGGGGTCAGGGGTCAGGGGTCAGGGGTCAGGGGTCAGGGGTCAGGGGTCAGGGGTCAGGGGTCAGGGGTCAGGGGTCAGGGGGCAGGCAGGTGGGGTGGTGTGTTACCTGCGCATGACCATTGCGCGTGTGAAGGGCACGTCCAGCATTGCGTCAATGAGGTGGTTGTAGGAGCCCGGGGCGCTGTTGGGGCTAGCCTGGCTGGTCGTGTTGCGGTCGGGGTTGTCCCAGCCCCTGGGGGTAGGGTAGGAGGCCGGCCGCACCTGCAGCCATGCAAGCCCACAGGGTTCGGGGGGAGGCAGCCGGGGGGGGAGGGGGGAGGCTGGCTATGCTGTGTAGTACCGGGATAGGGAGCGGGGGTGGCCGGGAGGAGAGGGGTGGGGAGGGGGGGGGAGGGGGGGGGATGGCGGGGCAGGGGTGGGGAGGGGGGAGGGGTCCACAGCCTGAGGTCCAAGTCACTACAGTGAAATGTGCTAGTATAGTATATTATGATAGTATAGTATAATATGATGTATATGTATATATGTCTATATAGCTAGGTCTATGTTTGTCTGTTGATAGGTACAAAAATAGGAACAGGTTTGTGTGTACCAGCTCAGTCAGCAAGGCACAGGGCCAAGGGGGGTGGCAGGGGGGTGCGGCCCCTCACCAGCAGGCTCTGCTCCACTGAGGGCCGCTGCTGCCCCACCCCCCAGGCGGCCTGCCCCTGAAGCGCCGACGCGGCTGCCAAGCGGCGCCCACCAGGGACCGCCACTGGCCCCCCTGGGGTGCCGCTGCTGGGTGCTCCGCCTGTGCGCATGGAGCAGCGGGGGGGGGGGCCAGTGGTGGAGGGGCGGAAGGGGGGAAGGCACGAGCTGGGGTGTGGGGTGGCGGGGGTCAGGGGGGTCAGGGGGGTCAGGGGGGTCAGGGGGGTCAGGGGGGTCAGGGGGGTGTGAGGTGCTTACCTGTGAAGGGTGGGTCCAGGGGGACGGTGACTGTGCCCCAGGGCGTGACCCGCTGCAGGTCCTGAGTGTGCTCACTGTCGCAGTATAGCGGGCTGGGGGCAGGCAGGCAGGCAGGGCAGGGTGAGGCAGGGTGGGGCAGGGTGGGGCAGGGCAGGGCAGGGAGGGGGGTGGAGTGACAAGCAGGCCAGGGAGGGTGGTGGGGAGAGCCGCGGGCAAGGTGCAGGGTAGCCAAGTGCGTCGGTGCAGGTGTGGGGGGGGGGAGGCACAGGTAGGGGTGGGGGTAGAGGCCGCACACAGAGGCTGGGGGCAGCACTGCGATGTGCAACTGACAACATCACCCTCCTCCCCCCTCCCCCCCCCCAACCACCAGCTTAATCCCTGCCCTGCCCTGCCCTCCCCCTCCCCCCCCTTCTTGTCCAGTCCAGCCTGCCCCTGGGACCCTGCGTCGCCCTTCCCTGCGTTCCAGCGCATGCCCCCCTCCCCCAACCAATAGCGCAACCCGTGCCCTGCCCTCCCCCTCTCCCCCCCCCTGGGCTGCTTACGAGTTCCACTGTTGGCAGGCCAGCACACAGTACTTGTCTCCCGGCACCCCCCCCAGGCCGTTGTCCTGGCCCAGGGCTGCGTCAAGGTCCCAGGGTAGGCTGCAGGAGGCGGGGGGAGGGGGGCAGGGGCCAGGTAGCAGGGGGGGGGGGGCTGGAGGCTGGGCTGGGTTAGGATGGGGTGGGGATGGGGTGGGGGCAAGGTGGGGGTGGGGTGACACAAGGTCAGCGTTTCAGCCAGGCGATGCCAGGCGATGCTGGTACTGTCGAGTGAGGGGGCAGGTCAGGGGCAGGCAGGCAGCCCAGCAGGCGTTGGGTCAGGATGAGTGGGGTCAGGAGGAGGGGAAGCAGGGAGGTGGGTGGGGTGTTCCCTGCGGCAGCCTACCCACTGCTATGGCCATTGCCTAGCCATATGGAGACAATGGGCATATGGAGGCAATCAAGGGCACTGTGGAGAGATGTTATGAAGGGTTGCACGGCTATGTGCTTGGCTTTCACATTAGTACAGCTTGATTACCCATTAATGGAGCAGCAATGGGTCTGAGACGCCAAAAGTTAACCAGATTAGGAACCTCCCTGTGTACCCACTGCCATGGCTGGTGGCGGTGGGGCGTGGGGCCGGGGGAAGCAGTGGGGGGTGTGGTGGGAGCGACCTGTGCCTGTCTGCCCCCTGCCATGGCCACTGTCTCCCCCCTGCCATGTCAGCAGCAGCAGCAGGCACTCACAACAGCCACTGGTTGGTCACGGGGTTGAGGTACAGGAAGAAGTTCTTGGTGCAGCGGTCCTGGTTGTTGATGATCACCGCTGCCGCCATCACGTTCACTACCTGCGGAGGGGAGGAGGGGGCAGGGGGGGGTGGGGGGGGGCAGGGGGCAGGGGGGGGGGAGCAGGGGGGGTGGAGGGGGGGGCAAGGGGGGTGAGGGGGGGCAGGGGGGGGGCAGGGGGGGGCAGGGGTTCGGGGGGGTCAGGGGGGGGCAGGGGGGGGCAGGGGTTTGGGGGGGGCAGGGGGGGGGCAGCGGGGGGCAGGGGTTCGGGGGGGGCAGGGGGGGTGTACTCCTGTTCACTTTCATTCACGATGGAAGGGGAGGCGTCAAGGGAAGGGGCAGGAGCACGAGGGGGGGGCAGGGGTGGTGATGTACTCTAGGCAACCAGGCAGGGGCCAGGGGGGGAGGGGCAGGGGCCAGGGGGGGGGGGGGGGGGCAGGGGCCAGGGGCACTGGCAGTCAAGGCACGGCAGCCAGCAAGCCGAGGGCAGAGCCGGCGGGCAGGACAGCAGGAGGGGGAGGTGAGACGCAGTGTGGGTCCAGGTGATGAAAACCCAAGGGCCAAGGGCCAAGGGCCGCGGGGCGGGTGGGTGGGTGCCCAAGAGGTGGGTGGGTGGCAGTCACAGGGAAGCAAATGTACGGTGTACCCCCTGCCTGCTCTCTGCTGCCATCCCCAGTTTCAAATGAGTAATTTGGCTCATCCGTTCCGACCACCTCAACCGCTTAAACCGCAAAACCGCCTCCACCTTTCACCTGTGGGATGTCCAGGGCATCCACGACAAAGCGGGAGCGAGGTTGAGGGCCGCCGCCTGCCAGGCCCCAGACCAGCTTCCTGAGGTTGCCCCACTCCTCTGATCCCTGGTAGCCAAAGCTGATGCCCGTGATCTTGTTGCGCTGCCGCGACCCCAGGCCTCCAATGTTGGGGTTGCTGCAGCCAGGGCATGGGAAGGCTCTCGGGTCACACTGAAGTGTGAGTCTGCTCAACCGTCATACGGGTCTGATCTGGTCAGTATCAGGGTCAGATCAGGGTCAGATCAGGGTCAAATCAGTGATCAGATCAGTGATCAGATCAGTGACCTGATCAGTGATCAGATCAGTGACTTGATCAGGGTCAGATCAGTGACTTGATCAGGGTCAGATCAGTGACTTGATCAGGGTCACCCAGACCAACACTGGTCAGACTAGAGCCCGGCCAAGGCAGGGTACGGGCATGGTCAGATCAGGGCCAGATCAGTAGCAGTGCCTAAACAGGCGCACTCACGTGTTCAGGTCGCGCGGGTAGTCGAGCTCATAGAAGGCGTGCATGTCCTTTTCAGGCAAGTCCCACCTCAGGTTGCTCAGCTCACCGTTCTCACTCTTGAACATGGGGCCTCCCACTGGGATGTGGTTGCGCTGCAGAGTCAGACCGCACCCCACAGCAGCAGCAGGTCAGGGGGCAGCAGCAGCAGGTCAGGGGGCAGCAGCAACAGGTCAGGGGGCAGCAGCAACAGCAGCAGCAGATACGGAAGCAGCAGCTCTATTGGTAACAGGTCAGGCAGCGGTATGTCAGGCAGCAGCAGTAGGTGGAATTAGGCATGCATGACCGGCAGCATCCTGGCAGCATGATCAACGCGAGTGGGACAATAGTCAGGTCAGGCAGCAATGGTCAGGCAAGGGGCAGGGCAGGTCCAAGCAGCAGTGCAGGGGCGGGCAGGGAGAGGCCGCTCACCTTCAGGAAGTCGTTGTTGACCGACTCCACAAAGCTAAAAAGGCCAAAAAACTTTCCATTCAGGCGTACGTGCATATGGAAAGTGCGGGGGGTGGGCACGCCTGCTGCATTGAGCAGCTGTACAGCAAAGGCACAGCAAGCAGCGCCAGGCAGCGTCAGGCAGCCAGGGGTGGGTCAGGCAGGAGGCAGGGGGGCGGGAAGGCGCATGGGTGCATGGGTGCTGCATTGAGCCTGGGGTGCAGGTGACCTGCAGCTTCACAGGTGATGGGGTGAAGGCGAGGCAAGGCGAGGCAAGGCAAGAGAGAGGGGTGGGGCGATAGGCGGAGGGAGGGGGTGGAAGGGGTGGGAGGTGGGGGGAGGAGGCAGGAGGGAGGGAGGGGGGAGTGGAGTGGGGGCGGGGCGGGCCTCACCCTCAATCCTAATGAGTCCTTCATGTAGGATCGCTCGCCCAACTCAAAAAAGTGTGACTGCAACCCAAAATTGTCCACTGACAGCCCGTATTCTGGCACCTGCAGCAGAGAGGGATGTCAAGGGTGGTGGAGGGGTGAGGGGTTGGAAGGGGATGCAGCAGAGAGGGAAGGAGGGGGGGTGCCAGGGGGAGGAGGGCCCAGGGGGTGTTGACCGCGGGGGGGTGGGGCTGACCCAATGGGGGTGGGGCTGGGGCTACGTGGGGTGGGGGGGGTCTGGAGCTGTTGAAGTTTCTGGAAGGAGCAGATCCTGGCTCTCAGCTCCCCGCTCCCCCTCCCTGCTTCCCGTCTCACCGCCAGCTCGAGGGTGACTGGCAAGGGTGGGGCTGTTTCAAAGCAGACACAAACCAGACAGTGGTCTTCCCTGACTCACTACCTCCCTGCCTGCCTCCCTGCCTGCCTCACCGCCAGCTGCTGCCCTGACGCTAGGCTCATGCGCAGCTTGGGTTTCTTCCAGGACAGGGAGCTGACGCCCCTCCGCCGCACCTCCACGCCTGCAGCAAACACACTCCTACTCAAGTATGTGACCTCGGTGTGACTTTGGTGTGAACTCAGTGTGACCTCTTGTGTGTGACCCCTGCTCCAGTGTGTGACTTTTGGTGTGGCCCCCCTAGCTGGCCTGGTCTTGGTCAGTGACGACCATGCGGACCGTCATGAGGAGCGCATGGACAGCCAAGCAGTGGGCCCCCCCTCCCCATTGCCCGTCGCCCCTCTCCCCTACAGCGGAGAGGACCCACACCCCCCGCCCCTCTTGCCCCTTGCCCCTCACAACCATGGGCCGCATGGACAGCCAAACCGTGGGCACCCCCTCCCCCCCTATAGCGGAGATGACCGGACCCCCCCCCCCCCCTCTTGCCCCTTGCCCCTTGCCCCTTGCCCCTCCCACCCCCCTTCAGCCAACCACGCAAAACAGCTGTCACCGCCACGGTGAGAGTGGGAGGCACTTACTCACTGGGGGCACCACTCAAGCCCAGTATTGTGTTGCTATTATGCGTAGCGTTGCTATGAAATGCCTTAATCAAGACAAGTCGAGCTGAGGTGTGTGAGACTGATGTGTGAGAGAGAAGTGAGAGGTATTCAAGCTCCAAGTTCGAGGAGTTGTCCGTAATCAAGACCAACCTAGCTGAGGTGTGTGAGAGAAGTGAGCGGTGCTCGAGCTATAAGTTCTGGAGGATGTAAAGTTGTGCCATGTCAGTTTAAGCTGCTACTCGTGCATCTGGGCACACAGAGGTTCCAGGTTCGAGGGAGTAAGCCTACGCAGGCTGTTGCTGGAGCTATGAAGCGTGCATCTTGACAATCAATAAAAAAACAATTGCTGCCCTCACCCCCTCCTCCCCTACAGGGCTAAACTGCCGCCCCCCCCCCCCCCCTTTCTTGCTGGAGTGCATCTGTGCAATCAATGTAATTGTTTTCGCTGCCCTCACCCCCTCACCCCCTCACCCCCACCCCCTCACCCCCCCCTCACCCCCTGGGCCCACCCCCACCCCACCCCCCCTTTACAGAGCTACATTGCCCCCCCCCCCTCCCCCCATGTCAGGGGCGGGCACCACCTAGCAAAGCCCCCGCCCCCCCCCCTCCCCCCCCCCCTCATTCCTCCCCCTCCCCCTCCCCCCTCCCCCTCCCCTCGCCCTCAGGGGCGGCAACCACCTGGCAAGGCAAGCACCCACCATCGAAGAACTGGCCCTGGAAGAACAGCGCTGACCCAGCCGCCCCGGCCGAGCTCATAGACTGCTCTGGGGTGGGGCTGAACCTGCAGGGGTCATCAAGCAGGGGGTTAGACCAGGGGGTGAGAGTGTGAGAGGGGGTGAGAAAGGGAGAGATGGTGTGAAGGAATGAGAAGGGGGGTGGGGGGAGGAGTGCCCCCCCCTCCCCTGCCAACCACTGCTGCTGGCGCCCCCCCACACCAAAGTTCACCCCCAGGCCATCCCCCCCAGCCGGACCCCAGCCACCCCCCGGGGGGCCCCCCCCCTCTGAGTCACACTACACTCCCCCCTTCAGACCAGCCGGCCTGCCTGCCTGCCCCTAGAGCCTCACCACTCCATGACGGGCAGGGTGGCATTGGGTCCCATGTCAGGGTCCGCCACCCCCCCCGCCACCGCGCCAAAGTACAGCTCAGTCCGGGTGGCGCCCTTCACGATGGCCTCAGGCAGGCGCGAGCTCTGACTCACGCTGTCACCTGCCTGCAGGCCACGGGGGGGAGGGGGGGGCAGGGCCGGGGGGGTGGGACAGTGGGCAGGGGGGGAGGGGGGGGGGCAGGGCTAGGGGGGTGAGGGAGTGGGCGGGGGGGGAGGGGGGGGCAGGGTCAGGGGGGTGGGACAGTGGGCGGGGGGGGAGGGGGGGGGCAGGGTCAGGGGGGTGAGGGAGTGGGCGGGGGGGGAGGAGGGGGGGGGGGGGGGGGGGCCTGACCCGGTGAACCCCACCAACACCAATACCAGTACCCAGCAGCAGCAGCAGCAGCGGTGGGGGTGGTGCCGGCGGCAGCAGCGGCGTTGGAGCAAACCTTGTCATGGTCAGCATCAACACCTCCCTTCATCCCTCTTCACTTTCCCTCCTTACCCCCCCCCCCAGGGGCCAGGGGTCCCCCCTCCTACCCCCCACCCTGCTGGCTCCTGCCTGCAGTCCTCCTGCACCCCCGCCTGCCTCCCCCCCCCTGCCTCCCCCCCCTGCCTGCCCCCCCTCCCCCCCCCTTACCTTGATGGCCCAGCGCAGCAGGTCCCCCGCCTTGAAGGCTGAGGCAGGAATGGCTGCCGTGTAGGTGGCGGTGCCCCCTGTGGCTGCAGCCAGTGTGACGCATCACACCATGCTGCTTGCATGGCCATTCATCCATGCTCCTCACACTCTCTAGGTCACACCCAACAACCACAGTCTCATACTCTTGTGCCATAGCCATGCAGCCATGCACTCAGGCCATGGTGGGGGACAAGAACCCCTCGAATCACACCCTACATCACACCCCAAATCACACCCCACATGCACCACACCCTGCATCACACCCTACATCACATCCCACAGTACATCTTGTGCATCATAGCAAGGCCCATAAGGGGTAGGGGTGGAGGGGGTGGAGGGGGAGCAGGAGGTGGGTGTAGGCAGGGGTAGGTCTGGGTCAGGGTCAGGGTCAGCTCACCTGGGTCAGGTGCAGCTGGCTTGGTGACCGCCATGGCCACGGTCTGCTCAGCCCCAAAGTTGATCCTGAAGGAGAATGAGGAGGCACAAGAAGAGGGAAGAAATGGTAGGTGAGCAGCAGCAGCAGCAAGAGAAGCAGCAGCAGCAGCAGCAGCTGCAGCTAGTCAACAGCATGGCAGCAGCAGCAGCAGCAGCATGAGGAGGTAGAGGTGGAGATGCTGCCCTGCAAACACTAGTTACATCTTTTTCGCACACACCTCCCCCCAGCAGGCCCACATCACACTTACTTGTACACCAGTGTGACCTGTGAGATAGGTGCCAGGTTAGGAGCCACAGAGGCTGAGATGGAGATGGGGCTGCCAGGGAGGGGCTGCACAGGCTGCAGCACCTCAGTGGCCCTGCAGGCCAGCAGCAGCAGCAGGGGAAGAGGGGGTCAGGCAGGGGTTGGGGCAGGCCAGGTGCAGGGGCCAAGGGGCATGCCAGGGCCAGCGCCATGCCAGCATTACAGAGCAAGGCAGGTCCCGCCCCCCCCCCCCCCTCACACACACACCCAGCCCCCCTGGCCTCCCTCCATGGACCTCTGGCTTGGTTGCTTCCCCCTGGTTAGGGCCCTCCCCCTGACCCCCCCCTGGCCCCCCCCTTGGCCCCCCTGACCCCCCCCTGGCCCCCCTGGCCCCCCCAGACCCTCCCATGGACCTTAGCCCGCTCACCCAACGATGAAGGGTCCATGTCTCAGGGCAGCGGCGTTGGCCTTGCCCGGGGTGGGTGCGGCCAGGTAGGTGGCTGCGCCTGGCTTGGGGGCGGGCAGGCCTGCTGCCCTGGTGGCTGCTGTGTCTGGTACCCCCCAGCTTACATTTGTCTGCTGCCTGCAAGCAAAGGGGGAGGGGGCGGAGGGGGGGGGCAGCAGGACATGGGGCAGGGGGGTAGGCTTCTTGGAGTGAGAAGAGTGAGTAGCACTGCTCCTTCACCACGAACTCCCAAGGGCAAGTACAGGGGTTGGGCCGAGGGTGGTGACACCCCCCCTGTCCCTCTTGCCCCCGCCCCCGCCCCCGCCCCTTACCTCGCCACCCATCCCAGCTTGCTGGCCGTACTTCCATCCGGGCGCAGCAGTGCCAGAGCAGCCAGGCGTGAGGGGGAGCCCGGCAGCTGCAGGTAGGGCAGCGCCGCCACCACCAGGCCAGGGCTGACCACAGGGGCGGGGGTGAGGAGGGTGCCTGGGGCGCTGCTGCTGTCAAAGGCTGCCACCAGCTGGGCGTTGGCGGCCGCTGCCTTGGCTGACCTGCCTGAGTAGGTCAGGGCAGCAGGGCAGCAGGGCAGCAGGGCAGCAGGGAGGGGAGGGGTGTAATCCGAGTGATTGTTAAACAGTTGTTAATACAGGGTGTGACTACAGGGTGTGACTACAGGGTGTGACTACAGGGTGTGACTACAGGGTGTGACTACAGGGTGTGACTACAGGGTGTGACTACAGGGTGTGACTACAGGGTGTGACTACAGGGTGTGACTACAGGGTGTGACTACAGGGTGTGACTACAGGGTGTGACTACAGGGTCGGGGCCGGGGGAGAGGTTTGGGGCTGTGGCAGGGTCCGGGGCGGTGCAAGGCAGCAGGCTGGGCTCACCCCCGGCTAGAAGCAGCAGGTAGGTCCCGGGGGGAAGGGTGACGTCAGGGAGGGGTACTGGGCCGTCATGCGTGGCCAAAGACCAGCCCTGGGGGGGCAGAGGAGTGAGGAAGGGTGAGGGAGTGAGGGGCGGAGGGAGGGGGGGGAGGGGGGAAAGAGGGGGGGAGGTGAAGGGGAGAAGAGGGTGGTCACTGTGGTGGGGGGCGAGGGGCGAGGGGCGAGGGGCGAGGGGGGAGAAGGCTGCTGCTCCTGCTCACAAGGTCCTGCCTCAACAACTGACCAGGGCAGTCAGGTCAAGCCAGACAGAGCTGCTGTCAGGGCCTGCCCTGCCCTGGGCTGTCGCTGCCTGGCTTGTTGTGCTGCTGCCCAGGCCTGAAAGGGCGTCTGACCTACCTCAGCCCCCTGGGTGGCGCTGCTGCTGCTGCTGCTGCTGCTGCTGCTGCTGCTACTTACCCCCCTGCCGCTGTCCTGCTGCTGGCCTGCATTGGGCCTGCTGCCTGCGCTGTGGTGGGAATCTTACAGGCTGGTGTGCAGCTGACTGCCTGCCTGCCTGCTACCACGGCCACCCCGCCATTGCTGCTGCTGCTGCTGCTGCCGCCGTGACCACTTGCCTCCCCTTGCTCCCTGCTGCTTGGTGCTGCCCATTGCTGCTGCAGCTGTTGCTGCTACTGCCGCCGCTGCCGTTGTGACCACTTGCCTCCCCTGCTGCTCCCTGCTGCTTGGTGCTGCGCAGCCAGGCATACAGCCATTGAAGCTGGCCACTCCCTGTTGTGGAACCATGCCGCAGCCACCCACTCTCACCATCACCCACGGCGCCCACTCTCACCATCACCCATCACCTCTTGTTAAGGTGCCTTGCCATCGCCACCCACTATCACCATCACCCACTGCTCTACATGGCAACCACTAGACAGCCAAATGGATGAAGCCATAGGGGTGGTATGCCCCCTCTCTCACCAACCACCCCAACCTCCACCCCCTCAACCTCCACCCACAAGCTGCCCCATCCCCTACCACCCCTCACTCTTGTCTCCCCGCTGACCCCCCCCTACCTTCATGCTGACATTGGCTGACTGCTCTTGGTTGAGCAGCTCAATCCAGTCCGGGTTGTCTGGCAGCTGCCAATGTCCCGCTGGCACCACCCCACCCGTGGGGGTGGGGGGCAGGGCAGGCAGCAGCTCGGCAGGCACCTTGGCAGCGCCCTTGTTGCTGGTCATGATCTCAGTGATGGACACGGCATAGGCCGATGCAGGGCTCGAGGAGGGGCCTGCGAGTCAGGCAGGCAGGCAGGGGTCGCGGAGGTCAGCCACAGGCAGCTGGGGCGACTGAGGCAGCAGGGAGAGGGCAATACAGGTAGCAGTGGGCGGCAGGGGCAGCGGGTTGGTGCAAACATGAGTCAGCCCCTCAGTCAGAGCTGTGCAAGTTGATTGGGGGAAAGGCTCGGAAGGGCATGGAAGGACGAGTTACAGGACAGTTGGTGTGCGGCTGGTGGCAGCAGCAGGTGCTGACCTCAGCAGTGGTGCAGTGGTGCAGTGGTGCAGTGGCTGGCAGACCTCAACTTGTGCTCAGCTGGCACTGCGTACGCCTAATTAATGCATGAAAGCTAAAGGCAGCCCCGTGACGCTACAACAGCTGTCAGACATTCGGTTCGTGCGCCCGAGCACATGCCCCGGAGGCTCTTGACCTATGCGCCGGGACGCTGCACGGTACTGCAAGCTGGAAGCTCTGGGCTGCGCCGTTCGTAATCATTGTCATTCGGCCTGGTGTTGGCGCACGCTGCCCCACTCACCGCTGCCAACGGCACTAGTGCTGGCTGGCGGCACTTGCTGCGCGAAAACACGGCAGGTGAGCACGGCTAGCGCGGCCAGTGCTGCTGCTGCGCCGAGGTTGACGAGGTGCCGGGGTCGCCTGTCGTTTCGACGCATCTTTGCTTCAACTGCGCTCCTTCGCAGCGCTGAGTACCGAGATGCCACTGGTAGCCAACAGGAAGAATGACCAAGTTTCGCTCCTGTCAAATTGTGCCTTTCTCTGCATGCCGTATGTGCGCGTGACTTGCACCCGGTTTCGGCGGCCAGCGGTCATAATCAGCACACGAGCTCACTGGGTTGCGCTTGTGCACGCGCCAAGAACTGCCAAGACCGTGGTGTCGAGCGCGGATGGGGCAACCGAAGGAATTGTAACGCCTGCTGCAGGACACGGGCCGGAGGTTGTGAGTAAGGTAGGGAGGGGCAGGAGGGGGCGCGAGCAGGGGGGCAGAAAGGAAAATGTCGGGGCAGGCGGGGGCGGGGCCCGCATCTTCACCTGCTGTACCAAATGCATCCAAACGGTCGTACCGCGCCAGTGACACTTCTACTAACGCTGCCAGGGACGATCGCCGCCTTGTGCGATGTATAGAAGCATGCCAGTGAAGTTGCCTGATGTAGCCCTGTTGCTGTATGGCTTACATACATGACACCATATTTGAGCAATGCGTGAAAGCATGTCAGAGGAGCCGCGGTGTTCCCCAGTCCCTTTGCTGTGAGGCTTGCCGTACATGGCACCACACCAGCTGGACAGGCAGATGGCACGAAAGGTCTGCATAGACATGGCCGGCTTGAGGTCGGGGTGGTGATCTAGTAATCAATCTTACTAGCCGGCGGGTTGGGGTTGGTGACAGTGTCTTGAGCCCCTTGTCTTGAGCCCCATGTGCTCGGCCTTAACCCGGCCAAGCAGCCTAACGACAATCAAGGTCAATGACGGTCAACGCGGTGCAAGCCAAAAACTTCACCATGTGCACCTTCATCCGCACACTGAGCCATGAAGTGCCACAGTACAACCCAACAACCTTCCTTATTGAAGGGATGGCCAAGTAGCCAAGAGGTTGACGGACGATAATACATGGGCATCACATTTTACAGGGCCGAGCCGGAATCAGAATGACCATGCCATGCCCAACCACGCCTCCCAGCCCACGCAGCCCGACCGCCTCTCCCAGTCTAGATCTCTCCCACTTGCTAACCCTACAACCTGCCCTCTCCTGCTGCCCCTGCTTGTGGCGGTTGACCCCTCATCACTGCTCGCTATCTGGGTTGTCAGGAGCTGCGCTGTGGCCTGGTTCACACGCACTGCATGTTCGTGCTGCTGCTGCTCCCCCCTGCCGGCTGCGCACCAGCTACCCACAGCCTGCGTCGCCCTGCCGCAGTACTGGCCACCTCCCACTGCACCCACCCCCATGCGCCCCAAGCCCTTGAACCCTGGCATGACCCTTTGCCTGCACATAGTAAGCGGGTAGCACGCAACACTGCCCACCTCCTCACCTGCATGCCTCCCTACCTACCTCCCATACCTCCCCCCAGCCTCCCCACTTCCTTACCTCCCCACCTTGCTTCACCACCTGGCTCATGCTGTGTGTGAGGGGGCCATCTTTGCCCTGAGCCCATGTGCCCCCTTGCTTGAGCACCTAACCTTCAAGACAATGGTGCAGCAGGAGGCTTGTGGGGCAGCTGGCCCAACCATGGTCAGCAGCCAGCACATAAACGTGGACTGCTGCCTACCACCCCACCTACCCACCTGGACATTCAAAGACCTTCACATCACACTCTGACCCCCACAGCCTGGGGGGAGGGTAGCAAGGGCATGCACCGAGGCTATTTTCCTCCCTTAAGGCACGGCGGAAGACGGTGAGGGCGAGGTCCTTCCGTCCTTTCCTTACCTCACATCTGCTGGGCTACCACCCCACCTGCCCTCCTGGACAGTTGAATACTCTCACACCTCACTCTGATCCCTCACAGCCTCAGTGCCCTCAAGCTGCCTAGGAGGGGCAGATCCACAGCCCCCCCCTCCCTCCCCGCTACCCCCTCCCCCCTGCTGCCCCCCACATCTTCGCTGTCACTAATCTCCACCATCACCAGCTGCCGAGGCAGCAGCCCAGTCTGCGGCTCCGCAGCCTGCCCCACCGCCCTCTTCCCACTGCTGCTGCGTCGCCTCTCACCCCCCTGCCCAGTCCCCCTCCCGCTGCTGCCACTCCGCCCAGAGCCCCGCCCAGCCTTACCCCCACTGCTGCTGCGCGACCGAGGCACGGTAGGCTGAGGCGTGTGGGCTGCCTCCCCCTGCCCACCCCGCTGCTGCTGTGCTGCCTGGCGCTGCAGGGCCGCTGCCTTGTAGGCAGTCCACTGTGCCCCCACCACCTTCATCACACTGCCCAGGGGGGTCCCGGGCGGCAGGGATGCCTTGGTTGCCGCAAAGGTGGCCTTCATGAATTGGTTGTAGGCGGAGGGCGTGGCGGTGGCAGCTCTGGAGGTAGAGGCAGGGGCGCCTGAGGGGTTCACCTGAACAACCAACAGGTCACACTTACACTCGCTCGGTCTGCTTGGATGCTGGGTGGGAACTGGGTGGTAGCTGGGTGGTAGCTGGGCTCATGTCTGGGCCAAAGGGGAGGGAGCAGAGTCAGGACATACACGCAAGTAAGCAGCAGCAGCTGCAGCAGAAGACTACTCCGGCATGAGAGCCAGCGTGATGGGCAGCGCTTCTGCCAAGAGCAGGGCTTGCTCCCACTACCTTCCCTAGCTGCAAGGAAGGCAGCAAAGCAGGGTGGAGAGTTGACCGCATGACTGTCTGACAAACGGCATGAGGGGATGATGGTGATCGACACTTGGAAGGATCAGGCACGAGTCATTCTGGACATGCAGAGCAGGCACCGGTGTTGGAAGGCCACACACACGTAGAGCAGCTGTGGCCGCTGCAGTGGCACATAGGGGTGGAGCCCACAGCAGCATGGTCCGCTGAGGTCAGCTCATGTGCATGCCTGCTCCCATGTTGCCATGCTGCCATGCGCAGCTGCATGGGCTACCTCTATAGCAGGCGCTTGAGCCTGACGCATGAGAGGGGTATGGCCTGCACATGATGATAGGCAGGTTGAGCAGGCTGCCCCACAAGCCTCCTGCTGCACTGTTGTCTTGAAGGTTTGGGCTCAGATCAAAGATGGCCCCCTCACACACAGCATGAGCCAGGTGGTGAAGCAAGGTGGGGAGGTAAGGAGGTGGGGAGGCAGGGGGGAGGTATGGGAGGTAGGCAGGTGAGGTGGTGGGCAGTGCTGCGTGCTACCCGCTGGCAGCGCATGAGCCAGGTGGTGGCCTGCTCTCACCAGCAGGGAGCCGTCACGGGCAAACTTGCCCAGGTACACCAGCTTGCCCCGGCACTGGCTGCAGACGTGGCGGGTGGGGTCTATGCTGTCACGGTGCCGCCGGTACTCCTTCCCACAGCTGCAGGCATGACAGGAGGAGCGGGCAGGCAGGCAGGTGGGCAGGCAGTGGCAGGCAGGCAGGTGGGCAGGCAGTGGCAGGCATGAGGGGACGAGTGTCCTGCACGTGAGGTCCAGGACTGCCAGGTAATGTGCAAGATCTCCTCGGTGCCTGCCAGTCTGCCTCATTGGCCTGACCTGACCTGACAGGCTGGCTGAGCCAGTGCTGGGGCTGCCTTGTGTGTGACGTGTGTGTGACTTGTGCACCTCCAGCTGGGTGCTGTGCGCAACAGGCACACAGGCAGACTGTTCATGCATAAGGAGGCTTGTGCATGAACAGGGGTGCTGAGCGGTGCAAGCAGTCATGCAAGTCGTGGTGGAAGCTGGTGATAGCTGTGGATGGCATGAGTGCATGAAGTATGGGATAGTAGGCTTGAGTGCGTGAAGAGGGGTGCTGGCGGCTGCAGGTGGAGTTTATGCACAGTGTGAAGGTGACGTAAGGAGGTGAAGGAGGTGAAAGCTAATTTGGGACAGGGGGTGTGGGTGTGGGTGTTGGTGTGGAGGGCTGATGAGCGGCTGCAGCTGCTGATGAGGGGCTGAGGGTGCTGATGGCTGTCAAGGGTGCGGTCAAGGGACGGGTGCACTGTGAACGTGATGAGAGCTAACCAGCTGAGCACTGGCATCCTCACCTGGCCTGGCTGCATTGCCAGCGGTGAGCCATGTGCGTCTCAAAGTTGTGCAGCCGTGTGATGATCAGCCGGTCCCTGGCCTCCCCTGCCTCCCCCTTGACCCCTCCTCCTTCCCCACCGCTGCTTCTACCACTGCTGCTGCTGCTGCCGCCGCTGGCATCGCTGCTGCAGCGCGCTCGCTGCCGCCTGCGCGCCACCTTGGCTGCCACAGCCCGGCTGCCAACCCCCTTGCTGCAGCTGCGAGGGCTAAGGTGCTGCATGTCATCAAACGCCATCAGGGCCTCTGCACCAATGAGATCATCGGACAGGAAATGTGCTCTCACGAGGGTGTGACTCAGGTGTGACTCCAGCCAGCAGGAAGAGGGCAGTATGCTAAATCAAGCAAACAGGGGAGAGAGAGAGGGCAGCAGGAGGGGATGAAGGTTTAGGCACAGGGGCAAGGCCATGCAGGCATACCAGGCTGAAAAACACAACCATGTACAGTCATCAACCCCTGCAACAGCCAGTCAGGCTCCATGCATCTCAACCTCAGGAGCCCTGCAGCGCCCCCTGGCTCCTCCTCCCAGCTGCCTCCTGACCCACACAGCTCCTGCCCCTACCCCCCTGGCTGGCCTACCACCTGCCACCTACCGTGCCAGCACCCCAGCCCCACCCCTCCCCTGCCTACCCTTCCTGGCCCGCAGCCGCCACCCTCCCTGCCCCCACCACCCCCAACACCCCCTGCCTAGGCCCCAGCCCTCCAGCCCCACCCCTGCCTGGGCCCCCGCCCCGCCCCTGCCTGCCCATCCCAGGCCCCACCCTCCCTACCCCACCACCCTGTGCCCGCCCTGCCTGAGCTCCGCCCCTCCAGCCCCGCCGTGCCTGCGCCCCAGCCTCAGCCCACCTGCCCAGCGCCAGAAGGCCGGTCCATGTGGCGCCTGCCACTCCTTGTCCAGCTCCCATGCCCCAACATGGCACATCTCATGAGCTAGGGTGGTGCGCAGCCTGGCCTCGCTCACCAGCAGCTTGGAGGACAGCTCTAGGCGGCAGGCTATCTTTCTGTGCTCAAGATCAGGGATGGTGGGGGAGGCAGATGAAGGTGGTAGGGGAGGCAGGTGAAGGTGGTAGGGGAGGCAGGTGAGGGCGGGAGGGAGGCAGGTGAGGGCGCGAGGTGAGGCAGGTGAGGGCGGGAGGTGAGGCAGGTTAGGGCAGGAGATATAGCCTGCTCATGCCATGGATTATCCAGTGATTGTCTACAAGCCCTTGTGCTGGCGGTGTGCAAGGCTGGTGGGGCTGGAGCAACATTCGCAGCAGCTTGACACACTAGTGGGACTCACTGGCCTGCCACTGTCTTGCGGGCGTTGGCGCTGCCGTCATCGCAGACCTGGCCAGCTGTGGATAGCAGCCGAGGGTTCCAAACAAGGGGCAGGTTGCGTGGCAAACGGCCCCCAAACACTGCTGCATTCCAACTGCACGGCAGGCAGGCGGGTGGGCAGGCATGTGGGTGGGCAAGCGGGCAGGTGGGTGGGCAGGCAGGCGAGTGGGCAGAGGCAGGGGTGGGCAGGCATTCAACGCCAAGTAACAAGCAGAGAAGCAGGCGGGTGGGCCGGCACACAGGTGGGTAAGCAGGTAGGCAGGGTCGTTTAGTGGCTGGGGTCAGGGTTAGGTAACCCCGCTGACCCCCTGACCCTCATCTGGCCTGCCCTGTTATGGTCATGAGACCTACAGGGAGGGCGCCAGCTGCACCCCAACACCACCCTTGCTTGGGCCTCCTGCATCAACCCCTTGCTTGCTTTCTCCTCTCGTAAAACACATTTCATACAACATACATTTCTGAGTCTGGCTAGGTTTGAACCCGCTACCTCACCCAGGCTAGGAGCGTCTGGGGAACCGCCTCCTAGCCTTGGGGTTCCTCCTCCCTTGTCTCAGCCCTGCTTTCCGCCTCACCTGGCATACAGCTCCTGGGCCAGAGCTACTCGGCCAGCCAGGAATGCCTTTTGAGCCGCACTCTGCGTCATGCGCTTGCGAGCAGGCGCCTTAAGCCCCTCCACCACCTTCTCTGGCGCCTGCCGGGGCACCGCTGGCCCCTGCTGCTGCTCCCCCAGTCCCTGATGCTTGCGCCCTCTCCCGGGTGTTACTGCTGGCTGCTTCACACCAGGGGTGGATGCTGGGGGCAGCAGCAGCGGGCCTTGACCACGGCCTGGTGGGGTGGGTGCTGGGGTCGGCTTCGGTGGGTGGGCGGGTGGAGGCTGAGGGGACCTGACGCCCCCCTTGGGCAGGAGGCTGCCCTTGCCAGTGGGTTGGGGGCTGGGAGGCGGCGGCGTCCTGGGAGTGGGAGGTGGTACCCACCCTGCTCCCCTGGGCATTGCGTGGCCAGCGGCAGGCCAGG
Source organism: Haematococcus lacustris (assembly GCA_030144725.1). Taxonomy (NCBI): domain Eukaryota; kingdom Viridiplantae; phylum Chlorophyta; class Chlorophyceae; order Chlamydomonadales; family Haematococcaceae; genus Haematococcus; species Haematococcus lacustris. The sequence goes on from JASKMD010000009.1 coordinate 4,163,275, forward strand.
CTACCCATGCAGGCTGGGTCGCTGGGCTGCGCCTATAACCAGGTCCCTGGACTGAGCCTTGGTACCGGCCATCCTTGGGCGAACAGGGATTTGACTCAGCACCAGAAGAGCCTTGGCCCAGCCAGTCACTGTCACTCAGCAGCTCGATGACGGTCCGGCTGCGCCTCGCCCCCTGTTTATGTCGGCTACTGCCAGCACTGCCAGGTTGATCCGCTGGGAGGGCAGGCGACCTGACGGCGCGCCCTTGCTCGTCCGCGACGGCTTTCTCCGGGGAAGAACCGGGCTGGTACACGCCGGCAGCCTGCCGGGCATTTGACGCGCTTTGCCGCTGCCCGCTGCTCTCGGCGCTGCTGCTGTCGTCCAGCACGCGGCGGCAGCCAGGCCGGGCCGTGGACCGCTTGTTGCGGTACACAGTGCGTTGAAGTACAAGTTGCCCTCCGCGCTCGCCATCGCTGTCACCGCTGACTTCAACGTCCTCAACCGCCAAGACCCGCTGCTTTTGCACGCAGACCGGCAGCGGTGTACACTCGCAGTCGAGTGCGGGAATGGTGAAGGAAGGCGCGGATTTGGTGGCTGTGCTGGCAGAGGGTCCGCTGGCAGAGGGTCCGTCGCGGCTGACTGGGCTCCCTGACGGCCCTGCAGCCACGTCGTCTGCCTGATAGGCACGATGCCGAGTGCAGTGCGGGCTGTCCAGAGGGCTTGTAGCATGCGGGGAGGAGGACTGAGGCTGGAGGCGGGAGGGCGAGCACTTGAAGCTGTTGCCTGGTGAGGCCACAGTGGCTAGTCCGCGGAGCCCAAAGTCCAGTCTGCTGTCTCCTTCTTGACCACCCAAGACTATGCCCTTTTCTGATCTGAGCACAGGCAAGGTGTCTGCCGCTTGCGCCTGCTCCCCTTCCTTCCCTGCCTGGCCCTCGGTGCTAGTGAGGTGGTGTGGCCCTGACACTGCCAGGCTCTCAGCAGGGGCAGCGGCAGGGCCCTGCCATGAGTCACTCCAGCATGGGACAGGGTCACACCAGGGAGTGGGGTCATCCCAGCTGGGGTCACACCAACAGGGAGGCCCACCCTCCCAGGGGTCACACCTCTCACTGCCAGTGGCAATGGCACGCACCAGGGCTGTGGGGTCAGGGTTGAGGGCCATTGTCCCGGGGTTGGGTTTGGCAGCCCGCTGGGGCTGGGAGTCAGTGCAACAGGGGACGGTTTCAGTTTGCCCCGTACCCAAGGCTGGGGTGCTGGCGGGAAGGGGTTCCCCTGCTCCAGGGCTGTGTGCTGTGTGGCTGGACCTGCTGTGAGGCTGTGTGCTGGGTGATGATGGAAGATGTGTAAGCAGTGCTAGACTGAGGGTGCTCAGGCTGCCTCTGAGGCCGCAGCTGGGTAGGTGTGCAGCAGGCAGGTCCTGACAGCCCCGGTCCCCTGAGGGGCTGCTGCCAGGGCTGTGGGCAGATGCAGGGTTTGACTGTGGCAGCAACCCTGCTGCCTGACCCGCTGCCTGGCCTGCTGCTGCTGCCTGACCAGCTGCCTGGCCTGCTGCTGCGGCCTGATCAGCTGCCTGGCCTGCTGCTGCTGCCTGACCTGACGCTGCTGCTGCCGCCTGGTCTGCGATAGAGGGAGCATGCTGGGCATGAGCAGCAGGTGTCTCTGAACCCTCCGCACTGCACTCGGTCTTAACCCTGATGGACAGCCAGATGGCCCCTGACCCAACCGCTCCAGCTGGCCCTGCTGCTGCACCAAGCTGCTCACAGCCAGCCCCTGCCTCCTGCTTCAATGCTGCTGGACCTTCCCCCACAGCAGCTGCTGTCGCAACAGATGCTGGGCCCCTCTCTACGGCTACTGCTGCTGCTTTGCTGACTGCTTCTTCCTCGGGCGCTGCTCTACTGCTGACGTCCTCTGCTGCTGCTGCAGCTGCTGCCAGCGCTGAGCTAGCCCAAGGTTCTGGCACCTGCACCACCTCAGCTCCCACGCCCCCTGACACCCTTCCACACAGCACTGCCTGCACCAGCCCTGCACCAGCCATCAGACCAGAAAGCATATCAGGGCTGGGGTGTGCTGCTGCAGAGCTGAGCTGTGCCTCGCCTGCAGGCGCTGCCTCTATGCTCACTGCCAGGACTGATGCCATGGCTGGGCAGGCTGCTGACCAGGACCCAGCAGGCTGGTTATGGTGCTGCTGCTGCACGTGATGCTGCCCATGATGCTGATGCCATTGCTCCTGAACTCCAGAGCCTGCCAGGCTGGAGGGCGGCGAGTCAAGCTGGGACAGGGACAGGCTGGCTGACAGCTGCTGAGCCAGCTGGTGCAGCTCCACAGCCAGGCGGCTGCAGGGCTCAGCGACCCCCACAGGGCTGATGCGGGGCAGCCCAGCAGCAGCAGCAGCAGCAGCACAGTGGTCGGGAGCAGGAGGTGAGGCACTGCTTTCGGGGCAGGGGAGGGGGTGGCTGGGGGCTGTGGCTGCACTGCTGTGTGGGTGGCAAGGTGCCGGGGGTGGCGGCACTGCTGGTGGAGGGGGAGCAGGCTGGCCGATCTGGGGCAGTGACCCAGGAGGGGCTGGCGGTGTGGTGCCTCGGGGGGGAGAGCTCTGGCTGGGTGAAGCTGCTGTCAGGGGTGGAGTACCTACTGGCTGTGCTGGGGCTAAGGCCATGGGGCGGGGTGAGGGGGCTGGGGGGAATGGGGCAAGCCATTGGAGTAGGGGGTAAGGGGGAGTGTTGGCTGCCACCTTGGTGCTGATCCATGGCCAGTTGATCCAGGGTTGGCCACAAGTGTACCTCCGCTTTGACAGGTGGTGAGTGGCGGGCTGGAGGGCTGCTCCAGTCTGATTCCCCAGCACCCCAGCCTGGAGCTATAGGACCTGTGTGAAGGCAGCAGCCAGGACACACCCTTCAGCTGACTCTCTGACTGCTCACTAACATGCCTAGCCTTCAGCCAGGCGGGTGGGCGGGTGGGTAGGCAAGCAGGCAGGTAGTTGGCTGGCTGGTGAAAAGGGCCAACAGCAATGACGACGAGGCTTCTAGTGCAGCAGGCATAGCAGGCTACATACCTGCTGGGGTTTCATCTTTGATGGCGTGCATGGCAAGTGCTTCAGCAGCTGCGCCCGCCCATGCTGCAAGGCACAGCTCAGGCCCAGGCAGCGGCCCTGCCTCCTGTGGCTCTGACCCCAGGCGCATGGCAGGGAGCTCAGCAGCTGGCCTGGACACTGAATGCCGCAACGCAATTGGTGCAGGCAGCAAGTGCGAAGAAGAACTGCCAGGCACTGTCTGCAGAACAAGGGGCCTGGCTGCGTAGGGTGAAGGTATAGGCCCTGCTGCTTGCACTTGCAGCTGTGGCTCTGGCTTCAAGCACAGGGCAGCGAGGCTGGCTGCAAGCTGCTGCCTAGGCGAGCCAGGCTCTGCCTTCACCATTAATAGCTGGATCGCTGGATCGCTGGCTTGGTGAAAGTCATGGCATGTCACTACTGGCGGAGTGGCCACTGCTTGCTGCCTGACGAAAGGAGCAGACTGTAGCTGTAATGCACAGGGTTTTCTTTTGTCTGTTTGCTTGGCATCGGCATCGGACTCGTCGGACTGAACTACTCGCTTATTCTTGGCTTGCTTGCTCTTCTTCCGCACGGATCTAACAATCTGGGCGAGGTCGTCGTCCGAGTCGACCATACGGTTGTTTTGCTTTATAGTGGGTCGAGGAGGCCTAGATAGTGGGTCGAGGAGGCCTATATAGTGGGTCGAGGAGGCCCGCTCGCAACGACCAAGAGAGCATCGCAGTCCTCTTAAGTGCGTCGTCTTTGCTATCTACTGGTCAAAGCGGTCAACGCAGTAGCTGCTTGCACGCTAATTTGCACGGTTACAAAAAAGCAATGTACATGGGGACAGGGGAGGTGTGTGCGCTAGAGTCATGCATAGGGTAGGGCTCTAGCGAATAGGCTAGGGACACGTAGGGTAGGTCCCGACTCCTAGGTCAGGGACACACACCGGTCTCTCACTGCTGTGGAGAAGTGTAGGGATACAGCATTGTTAATATATCCATTCAGATATATCTGCTGTCATACAGATAGTATGGCAGAGGTGTACATATATTAGCGCGGATGATGGCGGTGTGGCATGAGGGTAAAATCAAAACTTGTACATGTACAAACCGCCAACAAAGAGCTTGCAGCCTGTCTTTACATTATGACTGTTGCTTCATTCTTGAGTAGCAAAAGGACTGCAGGGTCCAACAGCTGCACGGTAGTTGTAGCTGGGTATAGCTGGCCCATAGCATAGCTGGTGTGCAGTAGAATACAGTGTCATCCGCAATTCTTTGTTTACAAAGTTAAAGTTTTGATGTCGATTGCTCAATGAACAAGCAACGAGTGCACTGTGATCTGATCCTGTCTCCCAGTCGCGTGTACGCATGTAAGTATGTACATTGACCATGGCAGCCTGCACATCATGAAGGTGCTCAGCCTTCATCTTAACTGAAGGCACCACACCACCTGATGCTCTTATTGGGTGCTCCACTTCATTTTGTTGTCACGAACCTGGCTGTTACCAGAGCAACATGCTCATCAAGCACAGACTGTTTGTGCGCACAGGGCCTGCCCAAACAAGCCAGCCATGCCAGCCAAGGCAGCCAAGCCCAGTGGCCAGGTCCCTTAGCCCACAGCTCATCGCCCACCAGCCACACACACCAGGTGTTCCGCCAGACAGCCTACTAGCAGCCCCTGAGGGGTCCAGCAGCAGCACCACAAGGGGGTGGGTAGCTCAGGGCAGCACAGCGGTGGGTGTAAGGTAAGTCCAGTGGCGGGTGATTTAGCATCAGGCATGAGGCAGTTTAGCTCAACTTACAAAGTGAGGGAGTACCGAGTACAGCACGGCATCACCCCCGCGCATCAACCTCGGGCTTGTGGCACAAGGCAGCCTGGACCACCTCTTGTTCTTATGTCATACTGACTGCATGGTGAGATGAATCCGTATCGTCACCACCAATGCCATCCCCTCCTCTTCCCTGACCACCGTGCACCGCTAACATTTCCCCTCCCCTCCCTTCCCCTCAGTCACCGCTCTATTCTACCTGGCTGCCTTGCACTGGCAAGCCTTCCCGTAGCCACTGCCCTAGGCCACCCTCCACATGGACCACCTTGGCCACGCCAGCCTGCTGCAGGTAGTACACGGCCTTCAGCGACCTGCAGCGCCATGGCGGCAGACAGTGTCGGGGGGGGCCAGGGGGTGCAGGGGGCCCCAGGAGGTGCAGGGGGTGAGAGGTGAGAGGGGTGGTGAGGGAGGGGTGGTGAGGGAGGGGTGGTGAGGGAGGGGTGGTGAGGGAGGGGTGGTGAGGGAGGGGTGGTGAGGGAGGGGTGGTGAGGGAGGGGTGGTAAGGGAGGGGTGGTAAGGGAGGGGTGGTGAGGGAGGGGTGGTGAGGGAGGGGTGGTAAGGGAGGGGGTGGTAAGGGAGAGGTGGTGAGGGAGGGGTGGTGAGGGAGAGGTGGTGAGGGAGGGGTGGTGAGGGAGAGGTGGTGAGGGGTTTTCAGTTGGAAAGGAGTGAGGGGGTGTGAGCCCACCTGCTTTGGAAACCCAGTGGGGCACCAGTCTTCTCCCCAATGCTCCCCCCGCTCTCACACATCACCATCACCTCCCGGCCTGCAGCACCCCACCCGACAGGCTGCAGCCAACTCTGCCACATGCGACATGATGTCTGAGCTGATGCTGCTGGTGTGGAGTCTGAAGCGAGTTGGTGTTTGACAAACACATGTTTTGGGTAGGGAACGCGGGGGTGCCAGGTTAGGTGCTGCAGTGTGTATCAGTGTTTTTTTTCGTTTCGCCCGGATGCATGATCTGTAGCTCAAAGTGACATGGCATAGGTTCATACCCCTGATTTTATAGCTCGACCTTACTTCAAAACATCGCTCGGGTAGAAAATTTAACGAAAACTACGCTGAAACACGCAAAGTCTCAGGGTAATTCGCAGTTTTCATAGCGCAGTGCGAGGTAGTGAAGCTCGAGAAGCGACCATCTCATAGCGCAGTAGGACCCCTGAATAGTCGCTTTTTATAGCGATCGCTATATATAAGGCGAAAAAAAAGCACTGGTGTGTATGCCAATATGTGTGATCCCATCCATATCTATGTGTGATGATAACAAGGGTATGAGGATGTGGGTCAGGATGAGAGGGGATGAGCTGGCCCAGCCAGCCTGGTGCTTACCAAGTGCCTACCAGCACAGCTGATGCTGATGATGTCACCAGCACCACCTAGCTCCCACCCGGTGCTGCATGACCCTGGTGGATCAACTGACCTTGGCTCAGCTGCTGCTGCCCTGGCTATGTGTTGGCGTGGCCTTGCACAGTCATCAAGGCTGGGATAGGCTGGGATAGGCTGGGAAAGGCTGGGAAAGGCTGGGAAAGGCTGGGAAAGGCTGGGAAAGGCTGGGAAAGGTTGGGAAAGGCTGGGAAAGGCTGGGAAAGGCTGGGACAGGCTGGCACCTGACAGGCAGGGCCCAGTGGAGGTACAGGGCTCAGTTTCTGCTGCCCTGGCTGTATGTCTGCGTGGCCTTGCACACAGTTATCAAGGCGGGTGGCTAGCTGACCCATTAGAGGTGGGCAGTGCATGAGGGCGTGACTGGCTCACACCGCCTGCTAGGGCCTGCCAGTCGGCCAGTGCAGCGCAAGCTGACTCACGCAGTGGTGGGCAGCGCTCATGGCAGCATAGACCCAGGCATGCGTGCGGTGGAAAGGGGCAGCGGCCAGGCTTGACTTGGACTTGACAGCAAACCCAGGGCAGCTGATCTGCCGAGGAACTGCTGCAGGGTTGCCTTCCATTGATATGGGGAGATGGGCCTACCTCCAGCTGCATTGAGTGCTGCGGTTGGCTGCCAGAAGCTGCCAGAAGCTGCCTGATGCTGCCGGAAGCAGCAGGGAGCTGCCAGAAGCTGTCAAGGCATCTGACCCATCCAGGAAGGCAGTGTGGTAAGGCCCGCCTGAAGCTTCATTAGCAGCCGCAACTAGCTGCCAGCAGCACACTCAACCTCTGTCAGTGTGACTTCAGCATGCATGGAGTCTGGAGTGTGACCTAATGTGTGACCCCAGCATAAGACCTACCCCTGGGGACCAACGCCTGCACTTCAGAGACGAAGTCAGGGTTCAGCTCTGCACAGGGCGGTAGCAGTCAAGGGCACACCATGACAGGGGGTCCAGGTGGCACACCCGGCATGCAGGGTCGGACTACCTGCACCTCGCAGTCTAGGAGCAGCTGTCAACGGTCTAGGAGCAGCATGGTCTAGGAACTGCCTGCCAAGCCCAGCTGCCGGCTGCTCCTGCTGCCGCCCCTGCCGCTGCCTGCAGTTCCAGGACATGCCTTTCCTACTGCTACCCTTCCTGCCACGCAAATAATGATCCTGCTGCTCTTGTTGCCGCTGCTGCTGCTGCTGCTGCTGCCGGTGTTACTGCTGCAGCTCCTCTTGCTGCTGCTGCTGCTGCTGCTACCACTGACACCAGTCACTGCTGGTGCTGCTGCTTGCTACTCACATAGAAGCCTTGTCTTGCCCACTCCCCTAGCACCCCCTGCCCCCGGCCCCTGCGCCTGCGCCCCTGCCACCCCCTGTGCCCCTCACCCAGCCCACCTGTGCCTGCCACTCCAAAGAATGCAAACCCAATTCTGCGGATGATTGACAAAGGGTCCCTGCACATGGCACATCATCAACAACCCCTTCACCAGGGGCTTGAGCACCTTACCTGTCTCTATAAATATCTTAGGGATATTTTACAGGGAACCTTGTACAGGAAACCTCATACGAGGAACCTCATGCAGGGGACCTTGCCCCACAGCAGGGCAACCTGCACCAATCATGTTAGGAATGCTCTCTCTAAACAAGGGTTAGAAAGCCAGCCTGAACTGTGTCATGAGTACTTCGTTTCTTTTCAGCCAGCCTGCACCTAGGTGTCCAGAGCCGACTCTTGGCCTACACCATGGTAGCGACATGTGGGGAGCACAAAGCCCAGGGCACAGGGCCAGGACAGGCCCCAGTATGAGGCCACCGGTGCAAAAGCGGGGCGGGGCGGGGCGGGGCGGGGCGGGGCGGGGCGGGGCGGGGCGGGGCGGGGCGGGGCGGGGCGGGGCGGGGCGGGGCGGGGCGGGGCGGGGCGGGGCGGGGCGGGGCGGGGCGGGGCGGGGCGGGGCGGGGCGGGGCGGGGCGGGGCGGGGCGGGGCGGGGCGGGGCGGGGCGGGGCGGGGCGGGGCGGGGCGGGGCGGGGCGGGGCGGGGCGGGGCGGGGCGGGGCGGGGCGGGGCGGGGCGGGGCGGGGCGGGGCGGGGCGGGGCGGGGCGGGGCGGGGCGGGGCGGGGCGGGGCGGGGCGGGGCGGGGCGGGGCGGGGCGGGGCGGGGCGGGGCGGGGCGGGGCGGGGCGGGGCGGGGCGGGGCGGGGCGGGGCGGGGCGGGGCGGGGCGGGGCGGGGCGGGGCGGGGCGGGGCGGGGCGGGGCGGGGCGGGGCGGGGCGGGGCGGGGCGGGGCGGGGCGGGGCGGGGCGGGGCGGGGCGGGGCGGGGCGGGGCGGGGCGGGGCGGGGCGGGGCGGGGCGGGGCGGGGCGGGGCGGGGCGGGGCGGGGCGGGGCGGGGCGGGGCGGGGCGGGGCGGGGCGGGGCGGGGCGGGGCGGGGCGGGGCGGGGCGGGGCGGGGCGGGGCGGGGCGGGGCGGGGCGGGGCGGGGCGGGGCGGGGCGGGGCGGGGCGGGGCGGGGCGGGGCGGGGCGGGGCGGGGCGGGGCGGGGCGGGGCGGGGCGGGGCGGGGCGGGGCGGGGCGCAAGCGCCCACTTCCCCCTGCACACCAGTTTTGGATTGGAATGTACAGTGGCACGTTCACGGCTTGCGCGGCAGCCAACTCCTGGACCTTGTCGGCAGGTCGCACATCGAGCAGCACACTGGTGCGGCTGCGTTTGCTGGCCTCTGCAGGGGACACGCTGCGCAACCCGCTGGCTCGCAGGGCCGGGAGCATGACCTTCCATTCCGTGTTTTTGGAGTAGAAGCGGGGGATCACAAAGAATGTCAGGCCGAAGCTTGCACCTGCGGGGAAGTGACGGGGCCAAGGGAGCAGCTGGGGCCAAGGGAGGGGAAGGGGGCCGGGGGCTGCAGCAAGGGCCAGAGGTCAGGGGCAGGAACAAATGGTGAGTGAGGAGGGTCAGGGGCAGGTGAAGGGACAGGGGTAAGGGGTAAGGGGCAGGAGCAAAGGCCTAGTGTTTGGCACGCTGAGGAATGCGGACTTCGCAGAGTTGCGATGTAGGCCGAGAAGAGGGAAAGGATCGCGAGGACCATCAATCGTGCGCAGTGTCGACCACACAGCTGTGCAAGCGCATGTGACGAACCTGCGGCCCCCAGAGCTGTGTAAGAGCCGGACTCCAGGGCAGCTGTGCTCAATAGCTCGGGCACAGCGGACGCTGGGCGATGTCTGTGCTGGTGGGCGGTGCGGAGTCGCACGGGATGCGGCGAACCTGAACGCGGAAGTGCGCGATGTGCGTTCAACTGCATTGATAGTCTTTCTTTTCCTTGTAGCGAATCGGATTGTCAACAAGTATTTTTCCATGTGAACAATTGTGTACTCAACCCAGAGGTGAATCTGTACTTAACCAGGAAGTGATAATAGCCATGGAATGAATCAATGGGTTTTCTATTCTGCACCGAAGGATCTTGCTCTGGCCCCCCGCACTGCTGCGTCTTGCTGCAGTTGCTCCCGCGCTCGTCGCTCGACGTGCATACTTGGCACATGTGGCGTGAGTGCTGTTGCAAGCAATTGTGGCAGTGTGTTTACTTGTAGAGCTACAGCTGCTCAGCTCTGTGCATTCGGTTCAAGGCCACCTCCCACTGAGCTGAGCAGATGCCAGCCCAGCCATGCCAAATGCAACGGGCGGGTATTCTCAGCCAAGCACCCCACAGGTTAGGTGTAGCATAAATACAGCGAGTCACACCCAACATTGATGACTTGATCCTCCACAAAGGGGATGTGTGTGAGCGAGAGCTGTAGCTACAACCACACACACCAGATGTGCGAAGCTGAAGTGGGCTTACGAGAATGCGCGAAACAAAGTCCACGCACGGTGCTGCTGACACCTCAGTGAGATGCTCTGCTTGCTTGGAGGCAGGGTCAGGCAGGTCTCGCGCCAGGTGTCAGGAAGGGCCCGGGCCATGAGGGGTCCCGACCCAACCCAGGGAATCTTGCGCTTCGACCTGCGACCCACGTACGGTGGCACCCCGTTGAGCCCCAGGCTGCAGCGAGCCACCATGTTCACAGTCCGCGGGAATGGCGGGCGGAGTGATCAGGGAGGCTTCAGTCCAAAACGCGAGTTTCAGCGCGCGTGACTTACCGCGATAGCCTCAGCTACCCCTCACTAGCGCGTGGTGCGATGCGCAGGCCTGGCACGGATTGGCGGGTCCAATGGCCGGGGTGACCAGCGCTACAGCTGCTCAGCTCTGTGCATGCGGTCCAAGGCCACCTCCCACTGAGCTGAGCAGATCCCAGCCCAGCCATGCCAAATGCAACGGGCGGATATTCTCAGCCAAGCACCCCACAGGTTAGGTGTAGCATAAATACAGCGAGTCACACCCAACATTGATGACTTGATCCTCCACAAAGGGAATGTGTGCGAGCGTGAGCTGTAGCTTAGAGCGCGACCGGACTGGTTAAAGGTTAGTGTTAAACCGATTGTTAAAGTTGACCGTTTGGTCGCGATACGAGTCCTTCTTTGCTGCCGTTCTGGTCGCGACACGGCAATGCACCCAGCGACACTATGCCGGCAGAAGTAGCCAGTGAGAAGCAGTCCCAGGGTAGCAAAACGGGTATGTTAAAGATTGGTTAAAGATGTGGTTAAACCCAAAACATCAGGATGTTAAACTAACCAGTCGCGCTCTACTGTAGCTACAGCCACACACACCAGATGTGCGACGCTAAAGTGGGCTAACGAGAATGAGCTCGTAGCCTGTGTACGGTTACAACTCTTGCTTCACTCTGGTTTGGCATGAGAACTGCAGGGTACAAAAGTGTTCTTAACAACCACGGATCAAGTTGACTCCAAATGGCTAGCCCCAACACAATTCTTACACTGATAACAACTGGTCGCCTGCAATACAAGTACCTCGTATCACGATGCAATTTAGCCAGTGCAGCATGACCGGGTCTAGCATCACGCGAACATGAGCAGCCCATGTCATTGAATATCAGAGTTCCAATTCTGGCCATACATTCTCTCGCCCTACACCTCTCTCCTACCACTCGTTCCCATCAGTTACTTGTGATTTCTTGCAAGTGAGACTACAGCTACAGTGCATGTGGTACCACACTTTCACCTCCCTTCCTTCAAACCCCACCATACAGGGTCATCAGCTGAACAGCTGGCTCTCACTGGGCCCGCTTTGACCCGTTTTGAGCACCCACCTGCTATCCTACCAAGCCTTGCAACCACCATGCAACTCACCACCCAAACCCTATTTTTGCACAATCCCTCTCCAATGATGGGCACCACATCTCCATCATCTTGCCTTTTATGACTGACCCTGTACCTTCATCACCCTGGGCGGGCTGCGCATTCAGGCCCTGAGCCCTGGATGTTAGGCAGTGCCCAGCCTTCCCTCTCTCTTCTCAAGCTCTATGGACCCATTGCCACACCGGTTTAGTGGTAGGAAGCACCAAGGCACCACAGGCGCGATTCACGGTTGCCCGTCAGCAGCATTGGCAAAGGCCAACTCACTCTTGCTTACAGGCAAGGTGCCCTGGTTAGTGGGAGCACGTTGCCCATTCTGAGCAGCCACCAACCGCGCATAGCCACCATCAGGAAGGGCCATCAGCTCCGCATGGGTGCCCTGCGTGTTAGGCACCATGACAGCACCACACTGTCCAAAATACCCATCGTGTCATGTGCAATGTGAGGTGCTGCTGTAGGAATGTGTGCCACATTTACTGTAACTTCCTCCAGCTTAGGTGAAAGCACCACTGATAACCCTTGCACATGCTACTTCAGCCCCTATTCCTACTCTGCCCCACCCCCAATAGCTCTATTTTTGCTAAGTCAGCCAGCCTGAGTCTGACCTGCTCGAGGATGGTGCCCCTGTACACCAGTGCAATCTTGTCCGCGTTGCGGATGGTGGAGAGGCGATGCGCCACAACCACGCTGGTGCGACCCACCATGATGTGGTCCAGTGCATCTTGCACCACCTGCAACACATTTTTCACAACACCACATCACCATATCTACCTTATTGGGTACATTGCTGGTGGCAGTAGCTGCAGCAAGTGGGTAGGAGGAGATAAGAGAACACTGTGCAGGGTTTGAGGCTGAAGTTCGAGGCTGAAGTTTGAGGCTGAAGTGCTGAAGCATTGAATCGCCGGACCAGGTTCCGCCATCATACACCCTGTCCGCGACTGTGGGGTGATACGAGTCCGTGGCTTTGGGGTAAACAGAACTGATGAAGAGGAAGGGTGTAGACAGAGCAAGGCCCACCTAGTATTAGGCTTTTTGCTGCCAATCTTGCTGGCAGGATGTCGGAATCAGACTAACCTTTTCAGCATGTGCGTCCAGGGCAGAGGTTGCCTCATCCAGCAGCATGATGCGAGGGTTCTTCACCACTGCCCGGGCAATGGCCACCCTCTGCTTCTGCCCACCGCTCAGCTGGACGCCGCGCTCCCCCACCTGCCCCACAGCAAACACCAGGTCGGCATCGTTTGCACACACACACACACATGGCCACTATCACACCCCTGCCTCAGCCCCTGCCTTACAGGTACAAATCTACAGGTGTTGAGCACATGAGGTGATGCTATGTGCCTACTTGTTTTGAGCCTGGCAATGCCCCATCAGCAGACAGGCAACCCGACTCTGCCCAGGCCTCACATGGGTGTTGTACCCTTCTGGCAGGGCTGAGATGAAGTCGTGGGCATTGGCAGCCCGTGCTGCTGCCTCCACTTCCTCCTGGCTAGCGCCGGGCAAGCCATATCGAATGTTGTCACCCACAGAGCAGCTGAACAGCAGGGGCTCCTGAGCAAGGTAGCAGCAGACCAGCATTGACAGTGCTGGGTTGACAGTGCAGCCCAGGCATGAAATGAAATGAAAGCAAGCAACTGCATGCGTTGAGGGTCAGCTGCTGGAGTAATGCTTCCCCTGTTTCGTTACAGGCTTGCACGGGAGCGTCTTAGTGTCTTACACCTCACCTGAGATACCAGGCCAATGTGTGACCGCAGCCAACGAAGGTTGTATGAGCGCACATCCAGGCCATCCACCAGCAGCTGTCCCATCACCACATCTAGACACACGACAAAGCAAAAGCACATCGCAAGTCAGCACCATCACAAGGCAAATGCACAATCTGGCAGCATACTCAAGAAGGTTGCGTTGTGACAAATGCGAGCAGCATAATGTGTCAGGCTACTGCCCTTGCTTGCCAAGGCAGATTCCTGGCTGGCCCTTGCCCCGAATCTTTACCGTAATAGCGCAGCACCAGGCCCACGATGGTGCTCTTGCCGCTGCCGCTCTCGCCCACCAGGGCCACTGTCTGGCCAGCAGGGATGTCAAGCGTGAACCCTTTGAACACGGTGACTGTAGGCCGGGCGGGGTACCTGAAGGTCACGTCCTGCAGCTGGATCTGACCTTCCAGGTGCAGGCCACCCCGGGGTGGAGAGGTAACCCCCTCCTGGCTGCTGGAATCAATCTGAGACTTGCGGTCAATGATGGGGAAGATGGACTGCAGCGAGCAGGCAGGGGCAGGAGAAAGAGGTGGGACCTTCCCAGCTATAAGCCACATGAGGCAACCATGGGGACAGACAGGAGACGTGACAGGAGACCTGACAGGAAACCTGAATTGCCAGTAAAGAGTATACAGGCAAGAGGCCTGACCATGGAGACAGGCAGGAGACCTGACCCAAGCCACATGCTGACAATAAGGAGAGCCTCAAGTGGCACCCAGAAGCAATGGTCACTAGATGGCGCCAGAGCGTGACGAGTCCTTGAAGTCTCACCTTGACCGCATCCTTGGCTTTTCCAATGTCAGGGAAGCCAATCTGGGCTTGTGCAATGCCCATTGCAGCCAGAAGAATAGCCAGGAAGCTCTTCAACATGCCCTCAAAATCAACTCGCCCGCTGCTGACTTCCACTCCCCCAAAGTAGATAATAAGCCCATACACCTGAGACAGGGCAACGTGCCCAGGACGCATGGTAAGGGTCAGCCTCTCATCTCTCAAACTTCATCATGTACACCATGCTGTTATGCCACTCTGCCAGCACTGCCTTATACAATTGCTGGGCACACATTAGCAGCAGAACACACATACTGCACCTGGCTGACCCAGTAGCCGCAATGCACCCACCGCAAAGATGGAGAATTGGGAGTAACCCATGAGGGCGCCTGTGTAGTGGGATTGCATGCGCATGCTGCTCGTCACTCCAGCCACCAGGTCAGTGTACAGCGCCAGAATCTGCAGGAAAAAGCAAGGTGGCTGGACTTTAGTCACCAGGCATCAGCACATCATGCACATGCCAGGTCATGGGCATCATAACACCATGAATAGAGAACAACCTGCTGCAGTACATGTGCCATGTGACTGTGGCGCTGCTGACGGGGTGCACGTTTTGAAGCAAGAGACCATCAACCAGCCCGCGCACCTGCCCCTGCAGGTTGTATGCCTGCACCACTCGTACTGAAGAAAAGGCATCGCTCACGGCCTGGTTGGCTTTGGCAAACTTCATGCTGCTGCCACTGTCATTCCCAGTGATGGTCTGCATGAAATGCAAGGGCACGACACAACACAAAGGCAGGGGTATGTTCACCGTCACAATGCTGCCATGCCACTTGTATATCCTCATGCTCCAGCCCCTGCCGCTTGGCAGATATGTCAAGGCTCACCCGATAGTAGATGATGGAGCCAATAATCATGAAGGGAAGGGCGCCAGTCACGACAAGAGCCATACGCCAGTCATACCTGCAGGCAGGCAGGACAAGGCGATGACTACTTGCGCACTGTCCACACGCCGCAGTGCAAAGATTGTTCCACAGCTGTTGTCATTGCATGTGCACATACACTCTAGAAACGTGCAACCTCTAGGCCTGAAGTTAAGAGATGCGGATATAGAGCAAGAGCATGAGTCGGTTGTCGTGAGGCACACAACACAATGCAATACACTGTGCTGCTCTTGCTGCAACTGTGCCAATGCAGGTTGATGTTTTTTAGCAGCATCTTGCAGGCAGCACATCTGCCCAACTGCTCACTCACACCAAGGCGATGACGTAGCCAAACGCCAGGCACAACACATTCTGTAGCATCTGCAGTCGCAAAGTGGCACAGATGGTATCATGCAATGCCAGGGAGTGGCGTGATCTTTAAACAGCTAGCCACAGCTGGTGCGCCTGTTTGCATGGCCAGGACACACGCTGCTGTGTATTAGGCGTACCAACCACACCAACACGCAAAACTTCTGTAGGCGACAGCAACACCAGCAACAGAGGCAGACACAGCAGGGTCAGCTGCTCACCAGACCCAGTGTGTCGCCCACGGCACCGCGCACATAGCTGGCATCTGAGCCAAGTTTTGTTGTCAGCACCCCGCTGCTGTTCTCCTCCCGGTCGAACCAGCCCACCTACAAGGCAAGCACACTCAGTAGGAGCCATGGCTAAAACATCAACAGGAGGTGGAACTGTGAGTGCAACTTGCCCAAGGCGCATGTGATGCAATGTGCCACCTCCCATGCATATGTCCTGGAAGAAGCATACCCTGCTTAGGCAAGCCATGCCAGGCTGATGTGCTACACAGCCCATGCAATCAATGTGCCCAGACCGGCTGCTCACCTCGTTGTGTACCATTGCACGCATCATGGCCACGCGCAGTCGACGGGCAAGCTGCAGGCCCATGACACCAAAGGACCACCTGCAGGGGGTAGGGGTATGGTGAATTCTAGAGTATGAAGGTACACAGTGTGTAGCAACGTTTGCTCATGCTACAAATGGCATGGCAGCACTACACAAGTAACTCATGCAATGTAGCACAAGCTTGTGTTGTATGATTGCTGCTGCCCTGCCCCAGCAGGTTGGTGTGCCCTGCAGCTGTTGCGACCTCTGCTGCTCGTGGCTGCCAAAGCTCATGCCACTCACTGCTGCAGGATGGTGGCAACCAACGTGGAGCAGCCCACCACAAAGAACATCCAGGAGTAAAAGGAGGCCTCTTTCATGATGTTATCCTGGGGCAGGAGAAGGCACATATGGAGTTGGTGATGACGTGGACCAACATGCCCAGCAACATCAAGGTATGAGGTGGCTTTTCAACACATGAGCACAAGCATGATCATGATTTGAGTCATTGATAACACCATATTCTGCTGCAATCGACTCTACCTGCCCGGTGTAGAACACGGTGACAAAGCTGGCCATGATGAAGGCGAAGGCAGGCTGAATGGCGCCACACACAGCGCTTGCCAGTAAGCCCACTAGCCCATAGCGCCACTCTGGGCGATTGAGATGGGCAATGCGCATGAAGGACACGTCAGACTCGGGCTCAGCAGGGATAATAGCTGATGCCTCCTCCTTTCCGTCCTTGGCCTGCATGCTAGAGCTTTTATCCATGCTCAAGCGTTTTTCCATGCTGGGCCGCTTGCCGATGCTGGGCCGTTGATGGCTGTTAGATGCCCGGTGGAGTGCATTGTCATGGCCGTTGGTATGGCCGTTGACATGCCCACTTCCTGCACTGAGCGCCGCATGCGCCAGCTCTGAGGCCATGGGCACGGGTACCATTGGCTCCACTGCTGATGTGCCGTTGACGGGGTTGCGCACACCCACCAGACCCAGCTCCACTGTGCCTCCAGTATAGCTGGCCTTGCCCTGCTCCTCATCCCCACCCTCCTCGGCATATCCATCCTCCTCTTCCACCTCAGGCAGAGCACCCGCCTGCATAGACTGTGCCTTCTCTGCCTCCTCACGCATCTGTAGCTTTACCAGTGCTCCATACAGGCCTGCATGGGTGGCAGTGAGGACTGTTGACAGTGCCCAATCTACATCAATTGTCACGTGAAATGGAGCAGCTCTTCAAAAGGGGTCTACAGAAGATAAAACAGGTTAACAGGTATGCTTGCAGGGCTACTAGCAGGGCAAACAGGACACAATATGTATTGCAGCTACAAAGGGAACCTGCACAAGAAACCCTCAAAGCAGACGATGATCCAAAGTGACTGCGTACATTCGATGGCTGGTAACAATGCTGCAGGTGGGTAGGTGCTGCAGGGTGAAGGGTAGGGCAAGGTAGGGCCTGCTGGCTTCATTGCTCACCCTCAGGGTTGGCGATAAGCTCTTGGTGGCTACCCTGTTCCACCACAGCGCCGGCCTGCACCACTGCAATGATGTCAGCGTCCTTGATGGTGGACAGCCGGTGCGCCACCACCACTGTTGTGCGCCCAACAATCATGCGGTTGAGAGCATCCTGCACAGGGCAAGAAGCAAGGGCAAGTCTGCCACCTCCCACAAGTCTAGCAGCCCTGTAGTCATTGACCACTGCCAAGCAGCACTGCTGCAAGAGAGTTACAGACTCCACTAGTCAGCAGCGCTAGGCTATGAATTGCACGCTTTGCTAATAAACATGCAAAACCTGAGGTATGGGGGGCTTAACTGCACGAGGCCCAGGGCTAGTCAAGGACGAGCCCCCACTCCCCCTTTAAGCTGTCACCGGCCAGCCATATGGCTGCTGGGTTTGCGGCGAGAGAGAGGGTGGGGAAGATAGCTTGACAGGAGACCTGGTACACCTGTAGGGTATCTCCTGCAGTCTTATTCCTACCTGCACCAGGCGCTCGCTTTGTGTGTCCAGTGCAGAGGTGGCCTCGTCCAACAGCATGATGCGCGGGTTCTTCAGAATGGCACGGGCAATGGCGATGCGCTGCTTTTGCCCGCCACTCATCTGCAGGCCGCGCTCGCCCACCTGCCACATACCACACCACGCCAGGTCAACGTTAGGCTCGCAGTATGCACATTAGCAAGAGATCACGGAAGCATGCAGCAGTGAGCCATCACAACATAGCCAACAACCAAGCAGGCAGGAATGTCAAAGCAATGCAATGCAACATCACTGACACAGTCTATCAAGGACAAAGGTCCAACCTTGCCTGCCCCCACCCTGCTACTATATGGCATCTATACCCTGACATCTGACTCTGCCCAGTCACCTGGGTCTGGTAGCCCTTTGGCTGGTGGCTGATGAAAGTGTGAGCGTTGGCTGCCTCAGCCGCAGCCTGGACCTCTGCCTCTGTGGCCCCCTCCTTGCCCATAGCAATGTTAGCAAAGATAGTTGTCGCAAACAGGGTGGGCTCCTGCATCGCAGCGCAGGTAGCCACAGCGGAGGGGCTGGGTGAGGGGCGAAACATTGCCACCACTACCCCTGAGGAAGAGTCCGGCAGATGAAAAGCTCAATGCACAAAGCTGCACTATCATAGCCTGTAACCACCTATGCATATGCACATCACGGTGGGCCTAGATCTGATGATCACATGCCAAATGTTGTGTGACAGCCTGCTTGCGACTGATACCAGCAGCTGCCTGAGCATGGCTATAGGCTCAACGGCCTTGCAGACGCAGGTTTGTTTATCATCTGATCCCTGCCCCAGGCCGATCCCACTGACCTGGGACACCAGGCCGACCTGGGTACGCAGCCACTTGACCTGCAGGCTACGCAGGTCCACCCCGTCCAGCAGCACAGCCCCACCCTGCGAGGTGGCAGGGTTGGGTGTGTGGGTCATTCATTGCGCAAAAACATACAGGTGAGGCATTGACAAGACAAAGGCCATGGCTAAAGTAATGGGCATTGTCTGGGATGAACAGGATGGCACAGCCAGCTGTGGCCAGACTGAAATGGCACACCATCTTCACTACTACTTGAATTTTTTACCCACACATTTGCACATGGTGCTGTTCAGAGTTCATGCAGAGATGCAATTGAGGCTTGCCATGCAATGCTGCTGCTAGTAATGCATGCACAATCATTACGTTGCACAACCCACCAGGGGATCATAGAAGCGTTCCACCAGCTGCACCACAGTGCTCTTGCCACTGCCGCTGCTGCCCACAAGGGCGACCGTCTTTCCAGCAGGCACAGTGAGGCAGAAGTTGCGGAAAATCTAGTGGGAGCAGCAGCAGCAGTAATCAAGGGTTATCACTGCTAATGTAGTGGAAGGGGGCAGAAGGGCTGAGCAGGCTTGCATGATGATTCCGCACTGAAAGATCGAGAGAGCAGAAGCGAATCATGTGCTGCAGCCGCAATGTGGATTGAGGCACGTTACAAAGTGTCTGCTGCCTCATTACTGCAGGGCTGTCCAACAGTGCTTACCTGGGCATCAGGGCGGGCGGGATAGGCGAAGCTGACGTTCCTCAACTCAATGGTCCCCTCCACCTACAAGGCAGCCAGGCTTGCAGTTCTGCCCCTTGCAAGCAGACCACTGTTGCCAGGCAGGGATGAAGACCAGTGACCCAGGCAGCATACGCTTGGGCAGCCTAGCCTGAAACCCTACATGTCCCTGGTCCCCGCCATCTGGGGTTACCTTGTCCAGGATGCGACCAGAGGTATTGTCTGGGTCAATCTCTGGGATGCGATTGATCACTGCATGAGCAGCAACAGCACCAGCTTATGAGCGGCAGCAGGGTTGCCAAAAGAATAGCAACAGTAAGAATGAGATGTCGGCGAGGGGGTTTGCTTGTCTGAATGATCAGAGG
Source organism: Haematococcus lacustris (assembly GCA_030144725.1). Lineage (NCBI taxonomy): Eukaryota > Viridiplantae > Chlorophyta > Chlorophyceae > Chlamydomonadales > Haematococcaceae > Haematococcus > Haematococcus lacustris. The sequence goes on from JASKMD010000009.1 coordinate 4,182,940, forward strand.
TTGAAGGCTTGAACCGACAGGGACAGCTAGGTGTTATAATTCAGCAAGCAGGTGAGCATTTCTACCAGCAATGCCCACAGATGCCCGAAGGATATGTGCTATATGCAACCTGCTCGGTGATATGCTGGCATTATCACCTGCGTACAGCTTTCCACCAGCCACTCTGCCCTTTGCAAACACCTCAAGCACAGGGGCGGCCTGCAAGCACAGCACGTCAATGCAGGCTTCTATCAGCAGTCAGATTTTAAACAGCAGCGACAGCTTGGTTGTGCTAGATACAGGCTGAATCATGGTTTCTATTTGTGATCGATCCACAAATTGAAGGCACCGGACAATACAACTAGGAGAGTTAGCGACGCTGCTTGCCTGGCCAATGGAGAAACCGCCCAGAAGTGCAGCCACAAACACCTGCAGCACTTGACCACCTGCGCAGCAAATACAGGTGAGAGCAAACAAAACACAAAGTGAGCTCACATGCCCCGGGTCGTATGTCGCGAAGAGTCGACAGCCGAGAGAAACAGGATTCAGCTGCCATCCCCGGTGCCTCCCTACCAAACCCAGTCCTCACTCACCTGTGTAGTTGCCAGTGTACACCCTCCATGCCCCATAGTAGAAGGCGAGTGAGTAAGTAAAGTACACCTGGCATTTAAAACAGGTTGCAGATCGTGTGATTGACAGCATCAGCTTACTACAAGGGGGGGGAGAAGAGAGTACAAGCAAGCAAGCAGGCAAGCAGGCAAGCAGGCAAGCAGGCAAGCAGGCAAGCAAGCAAGCAAGCAGGCAGGCAGGCAGGCAGGCAGGCAGGCAAGCAGGCAAGCAAGCAAGCAAGCAAGCAGGCAAGCAGGCAAGCAGGCAAGCAGGCAAGCAGGCAAGCAGGCAAGCAAGCAAGCAAGCAAGCAAGCAAGCAAGCAAGCAAGCAAGCAAGCAAGCAAGCAAGCAAGCAAGCAAGCAAGCAAGCAAGCAAGCAAGCAAGCAAGCAAGCAAGCAAGCAAGCAAGCAAGCAAGCAAGCAAGCAAGCAAGCAAGCAAGCAAGCAAGCAAGCAAGCAAGCAAGCAAGCAAGCAAGCAAGCAAGCAAGCAAGCAAGCAAGCAAGCAAGCAAGCAAGCAAGCAAGCAAGCAAGCAAGCAGCAACGAGATCCCATTGCCACGTACCACGGCATTTACGCTGCCCAGCGCCATGCCAGTGTACATGCTCTGTTGGATGCCTGCAGTGGCATGTGCACACACCCAGTTATGGTTCAGGCGTCCCAGCCCACTGTGTACTACCCAACAGCACAGATAGCTTGTATCGCCACAGCTGTCCCACCTACCAACATTGGTTGGCATTTCCAGGGCCTTCTCATAGCTGCTGACAGTGCGCTCCTCCCCATTGTATGCAGCCACTGTGCGCACCTGGCTCAGTGCCTGAATACAGCAACACAGTAACGACACAGTACCTGCCATACGGAAGGTAAGGACATGCAACCAGCTGGCCTAGAGGGCTTTGTGGGGTTTGTGGCAGCCAGGTGCTGGCAATGGAAGGCCAGTCCACTGAATGTGATGTGCCAGGTGGACACTGCAAGCAGCAGTCTGATGCAAATCTGTTGGTGAGCATCACCAACCTGCTGTGCGAGACTGCTGGCATCTGTATAAGCCTTTGATGTGCGACTGCTCATCACTGCAGTAACCTTGGCAAGTACTGCACCCGCCGCCGCCAGGAAGGGCATAGTGCCAACCATCACCTGCACCAATCAGGACCACGCAGAGGTGGGCCATGATGAGCTGCTTGGCAGGTCGAACTGCTGCCAAAGCTAGGGTCGATGTAAGATTTGACCGCCACCCATGCAAGTTACTGCTGGCTGGGTGCAGAAGAGATCAGGGCCGGCACTAGGACTGGCTGCTTGCATACTCCTGGCTGCATCTCACCAGGGTCATGTCCCAACCCCCAACAAAGGCGACGATGATGCCAGCGATGAAGGTGGTGGAGTGCTGTATGAAGTGTCCAGTCTTCTCACTGATGGCAGCCTCTACTGCCGCACTGTCACTATTCAAACCCTGCAGCAGGGTGCCTGCAGCAGAGGATCACAATGCAAATGTTGGGGCTGGTGTTGGCCCAGACCACTGTACCTGTCTCACTCTGGACAAGGCTTGCTGAATGCTGGGGCTGCCCCCTCATCAATTCACGCGGTACCTACTCAGCCCTTGATACCAAGACAAGTCAAGGTAGGGCACCAACCTGTGGTGGCTTGGGTGTCAAAGTACGCTACCTGCACACAATATCACCGGTCATCGTCAACGTGAGATGTATATGTACGTTTATAATTAGATGAGAGTTCATCTCACAGCCACTAGTTGTCAGTTGACATGCCTCAACTGCTTAGATGTATTTCTTCTAGGCAAAGACTTAAGCTGGTTGAACGCTGACTGTGTGCTTACATTTTGGCGCAGCACTGCCTGGAGGTATTGCTGGCGCAAGCGGCTGGTCTGGCGGTTGCCTGCCCACATCCACATGCTGGCCTGTGCAACATAACCCATCCACAACACATCAGCCTCCGGTCAACAAAGGGAACAACCAGTTTGAGCAAAATGATGCTTGCCGCCAAAAATGCTCCCCAGTCAGCTGATGCGTGCTACCTGTCTACACGAAGCATGCTTATGGACAGTAGTGAGTGCAATAGTCAGCAGGCAGCAATGATCCCAGGGCCGCACCTGCAAGTAGCTGCCAACCATAGCCCCAAGAGCCAGCCATACAAAGCTCAATGCGATTTGACGGATGTCAGACATGAAGTCCGCACCTGAGAGCGGATTGTGTTAGCAGGATGTCAGATTGTGCTCTCAGCCAGTTAGTCATTGCTGCTGGCCAGACTAGCGAGAGTAGCTGACCAATGAAATACTGCCTTGCAAACAGCAGTCCTAATACCCAGCACCCGTGATACCTCTGATGTTTCTGATCCTGCATGTCACGCTATCCACGTGCTTGCCTGCTTGTCATTTGGCACTACCGGCTGCCACAAACTCGACCAAAAGCCAGCCATTGTTTCTGAGGGTATGTGCGAGATCTGTGTGTGGTTTGTTGCTGCTTGCCAACCCATGTTATGCCTCCATGCTCACCAGGGTTGCCAAATGTGTCAGTGAAGTCTTTGAAGATGACAGCGAAGAGCGGCCATGCTATCCCTGCAGCGATGTAAACCATGCCATGGCATCACTGGCAGAGTGGATATTGCTTGCTGCCTGATGAGAAGGGCGCAATGCTGACTGATAGCCACTGGTGTAGAAGTGCCTAGAGACAAGTAGTGCACTTACCATTCCCACAAGCACCCACGGTACCAATAGCCATAAGCAGATAGTCGAACCTTTCCGCGCTGTTGTATAGCTGCAAGGCATGACAAAAACACGTATGCTTGCACGCCTGCGCTCTGTGGTGAAGCACATAAAGCACTTGATGCTCGTCTTATTATGCGCTGGTGGCTTTGTGGCATAACACGCGCGCGACGCGAGCGCCGTTCAAGCACCTGAAAGTAGGGCACGTCAACATCCTCTGGCTTCTCCTCTGCCTTCTCCACAGCCTCATTCGCCTTCTCGCCGTTCATCAGGGATTTGTGTAGGTCACCGTTCGTAGGTGCCTCAGCTTTCGCCATGGAACGTAGTGTACGGTCGCTAAGGCTTCCTGGAAAGACCGAAGTAAGGCAACTGTGATGATTGACAAGGAGTTTTACGCGATGACACGGAATTACTCACGCCCGTCTTCAACTCAAGTTCAACTCGGCCAGCAGCCTATGGGTGGACCGTTTAGCTGGTGTAAGTTAGGCGCTGTTGCCCCGACGGTTCGCGTGCAAGCCGTGCACATGCATTGGATATGAACAAAAGCCAATGATAAAACGCTGTAGACTACGCATCAGCCGTATGCTTAGGCTAGATTGTAAGATACGCTTCACCGGAAGTGAATGATACACCTCACCTCACTAGTGCCAAGCCGTTCATCGGGTGCCACCACTACAAGATGTCGATCGAATAACCATGGGCTGGTGACCTGGGCCATGCACAGGGCAACAGTGTCCGTCACAACAGCCATCATGGATGAGATGACAATAGGTTGAGGCTTTGGAGACCTGTCACACAGCCGCTTGATCGGGCCATCAAACACAGCTTCAGAGCATGCCGCCTGCTCCCCCTAGTATGCTGCAGGTTTAGTGCTGCGTTGGTGTCCCAGTCTGGCCAACTGCCAGGCTGCTGGTGCGTAAGGGGGGTATAGGCTGTCTTGCCCTTGTCAGGCTTGCCCCTGAACTAATCAGCCTTGGCAGGCTGGGTAGCCTAGGCTGCCTGGTCATCCTTGGTGCGCTTGCCTGACGGGGGAATGTTGGGCCCAGGCAGCTGGCTGTGTGGCTTGTCATTGCCAGCCTTGCCCTCGGCCTTGCTTTTAAGGGGCCGGATGTGCTTGGCTGGCTGTGGGCGCTGTGACAGGATGCGTGGGGGCGCTACGGTGCACCACATCAGGCTCCGCACTTGCTTGTGGCCCAGCTTGCTAAAAGCTGTATGCAGCAACCAGTGGTGCATCTGCCCTGAAGGGGGTACCCAGTCCCCAGGCCGGGGCTGGACATGGCACAGCTGGGAAGGGTGGAGGGCCTGGATGCCATTGAATAGCTGAGATCCCGGGACTGGCGTAGCAGGCCTGCAGGGCTGCCGCTTCCCCCTGAGGCACACCTCCTCCACCACAGCCTCCGTTTACTCTTGTGTGCCACAGAACCATCCTTCTACTCTTCCTCATCCCTCATTAGGGCTGCAGTCAAAAAAGCCACTTTTCCTCATCCCAAACTAGGGCTACAGTTGAGTCAGATCACTCAGGTCTGTGTTGTGGGGCTGTGTGGACTTATGTTCCCATTCACATAGCACATGCACATGGCATGGGCGCCTACCACCTACACCATTGCCAGACCCCTGTGACAGGGCTATGGTCTAGAGTTAGCATGACATGCATGCACTAATTGTAAGCTGATGGCAGCTCAAGATAGGGGCACACAGTACTGTACCACAGCGGGCTGCTGCTGCTGGGCCTTGGGTAGACGGCCTCGCAGCCGCTTGTACCCCAGGTCAGGGTACTCCTTGCCCTTGGCTGGCAGAGCTGTCCGCTTTGGCCACCAGCACAGCTCCAGTGGGCGCCACCGCCTCTCCCCAATGCGCTGCATGTTGAGCGCTGCATTGCAGTCCCTGTCCATCCACCTGCCTGGCTGTTGTGCTGGCTTCGCCTTGGCTGGAGAGGGAGTGCCGGGTCCTGGCTCTCAGGCTGCTGGTTGTGTGGCTACCTAGCTGCTCCATGGGCCTGTGGGGGCTTGCACGATGGCACTACTGAGCACCACATTATGCCCCGCACTGGCTGGTAACGCTGCTGGCTCCAGGCTGATCGCAGCAGGCGGTGGTGCACTTGCCCTGCTGGGGGCTTCCAGTCTGCATGCCTGGTGGGCTGCTCATGGTCCAACTGCTCCTCACAGGGCTGCTGGCCATTCACTGCTGAGCTGAACCGGCTGGTTCGGTGCTCATCCACAAGCACCACCCTGCCCCACCTGTACTCAGCCCTGCCCCCGCTCCCCCTGCAGCTGAGCCATCATGGGTCGTGCTAGCTGCCATGCTGCCAGGTGCCCAGGCTCGGCTGCAGGCAACATGCAGACCACGGTGTGTGCAAGCAGTGCGGTGACGCGAGGCGGCGAAGCTGGCTGCCTGTCAAATGCCACGTGTCACCGGCCTATAAGATGCCCGAGATGCCAGGTCCTGACGCGATGTGCTTGCGCTTCTTGCCTGTCATCACGGTTCACGCGTGGGCCAGTGCGTCATCGCGCAATGGCGCAAGGGTTACGACACACATTGCGTCTCACACGTGTCGTGCCACCGGTTCCGTTTCGTTCGCACAGGGCTGGGGGTCGTGTAAACAGGTGTCTGAGCACCTCTGTCTGAGACTTCATATCCAGCATGCCCAGCAGAAACTTGTTGTCAGTCCTATTGCCTAACACCAGGAGACCAATAAATCGACACTAACAACTGAATAGACATAGAACATGGAACAGGGAGGCGCTCCAAGAGGAGGACTGGGCCGAGGTGTTGTGGCAGGGAGGGATGGGCTGGGGAAATAGCATAAGCTGAGGCCGGTCACATGGGCTGCGGGCGCTTTGCACCAACATATCAAACCCAGTGGCATGTTCTGGACACAAGAAAGCAGGGCTAGAGGGCATGAGGGCTCCTGGCTGTTATGCAGCAAAGGCGACCGAACCATTTGAAATCTCCATAACTCGATAACTCCATTTGACACTGCTCTGTGAAAGCTGCTGCTGGACCTTGTCTCGGTATGCACACCAACTCTTCATGCAACTGCTAGCTTTGTCCTGGGCTCCGGGCTGCAGGCAGTCCGGCCTGCTATGCGGCGGTGAGGCCCCGACCCGGATGTAGGTGTGTGATCTGTGTGTGCAAGCCTGTGTGAGCTGTCATGCACGTGCCACTGTCGCGCATGCCCTGCGCACACGCTCCAAGTGCACGATCACCGCAATCATCAACGCAACCTGCGGTGAGGGCCAGCAGCACCAGATTTGCATGCAGCTTGTTCAGAAACTACCAGCAGGCAACAAGGGTAGAGCCCATTGCTGCGTAAGGCTGTCGCCCGCAGCTTGGCACGCCTAGAGAAAGAGAGCTGGGCTGGGGCAGCAGCTGCCTTGGCTAAGAGCAACATGCTGTTTGTGCTTAGGCTGATGGCACTGAGTTTGCAACAACGCCATGTTTGGTTCACACCATATGATGATGATGGTGAGGAGGAGGAGGAGCCTGGCAGGCGGTAACCAACAACCCCATCATCTCACCAGCACAACATGTGTGGGCTGGGGCACGAACTTGTGGGGCTGGCCAAATACTCTGATGAGATAGTCCGATAGGTTCTGGAGCACTGCACCACCATCAGCATCAGGGGGTAAGAAAGAGCGAGGATCCACACAGAGTTCGAGGTGCTGCACATGGTCGGAGTTGGAAGGCACCTGGCTGGGCGAACTTAAGAGCGCTGATTGCCCGCGCCTTGCTTACGCCCTGCGCAGGCCAGGCGCTTACGAGTCAGGGGCGTTATTTGTGATTTGATCTGCTGCTGCGATTTGCCGTCCCACCTGCACCACCAGTGTGTATGCTACTTGAAACTGGAGCAGCGTCAAGCAGCCACCAAACAGATACAGAACCGGAAGAAGGAGAACTAGAAGTGGGCTCTCTGGGTCCATCGGGTCGCGTAGTTCAGCTCGCTGGCGACGAGCGTGTCGTATCAAACTATTTCACATTCTTCGCCATGTGAGACTTCATCATGTTATCACCGTCATCAGCATGGACCGCCAAGCAGCGGCTGGACCGCCCTCAATGCAGGCTCTGGGCATGAATTGTGAAGTAATCAGCTGTACTATGCGGGCTGTGCAGGTGTGTGGCTGCTATCGCTGTGTGGCTGCTATCGCTAGTTGGAAGAAGGGTGTGAGTATCGCCATGACTGACGCCATGACTAAGCTTTAAGATCAGGCAGGAGCTGTTTTACTCATGCCTGAATGTTGACAGTTCAGGGGCTGTCACGTGGTATTCGACATTTTTAATCGGACTCCGTCCAGTACTAGTCCGTCCGTCCGACCAGTAGCCTGGCCGCTCATCATGCTACGTCAGCAACTAAAGCATCTTCAATGCTGTTGTTGAAGGGCCTTTTCATCAGCCAGCCTACTACCTGCCTGTTTACTTACTAAAGGTGACAGACAAAACGGTATCAGAGGAAGCATCCAGGCCCGACCCCCACAGCCTGATCCGCATGCCAGGGAAGGAAGCGAGGCCTGCATGCCCCACGCCTGCATCTTCAATGCGGAGACCTGCCGTCAGGGGAGCAAACGAGGCCAAGTTTACCAGATTCTAGCACTGAGCTGATCTTTACGTACCTCCAGCCATGAACTCCCGCGTATCAAGACCCCTCTGACCCCTCACCAGGCTCACCCACCCTCCACGCCCCTTCAAGCAGATGGCAGGCCATGAATGTCCTAGTGCCACACTACGCCTGATGCAAGGATGGTGCTCATCACAGCCCAGAGTGAACAGAAGGCTGAGGCAGATGAGCTGAAGGAGGGGTACTCCCACTCCTGCCACGTTTGCGTGAATTGATACACCTGGAGAATCTACACAGGGTAGGATGGCAGCAGAGGGGTACTGGGTGTGGGTGCCTCAGCAGCCCTGTGTCACACTGTGTGACACTGCGTCACACTCAGTCAAACGTTGTGCTGCTGACAGCTGGAAGGGCAGGCAGGTCTAGACCCGCTGACGTGGCTGCGTCCAGGACCAAGAGCAGCTGGGTTTGCAGCAATGCCATTCTTCAAAGACGCCACGCCATGATGGTGATGGTGCTGATGATGATGGCCAGGGGACGAGGCTGGGTGCAGGACTTAGACCAGCATCGCCAGGGTAGGGTAGTCGGCCAGCAGCTCGTCCTTGGAGTAAGCATCGCCGTCATCCTGCAGTGTCAGCAGGGCGTCACACAAAAGGTGTGGTAAGCCGTGTGCCCCTGCTAAGAGCAGTGTGCGCCATTGGCACAAACATGACATGGCATGTGCCAAACATGGTGTTGCTGCAGATGGGGGGTGAAGTGGTTTCTCTTCAGTGTATGTATATTGACTGGTTCGTATGATGCAGCTGAAGTGTGACATCGTGCGAGCTCCTAGGGTATGGGGTGGGGTGGCGGCTCGGCTGCATGCCCCAGCTCAGAGGGATCCAGGCTGCAGCTGTGCAGGTGTGCAGCTAGTAGTGCTGGCCAGCCACTTTTGAAGTAGTGTGACCTGGGTGTGACCTGGGCACGACCGCGGTGTGTATGGGGTCGTGGGTGTAAGCGCGGGTGTGGGTGTGGGCGTAAAGCTGTCTCCATCAGGGTGATAGTGAGAGTGAAAGTAGGATTGAGAGTGAGAGTGAGAGTGAGTGTGAGTGTAAGGGTGAGGGTGCAGGTCAGTACCTGGGGGGTCCACATCATCTCATAGGCCAGCAGGTCATCCACCCTCACCCCGCCGAGCATCTTCAGCGACTGCACCACAGCAATAACAGTAGCAGCAGCATTATGTTATTGGCCTGGCTGAGCTGGCTAGTAGGATTCAGAGCAACAAGTACCATCCTAGCCAACACGCACCATCTGCCCTGCACCCTCCTTCCAGGCGGCCGTAATAGCACATGAAAGCAGGGCTGTGACCCTGAAGCTTCCTCAGGCCCTCACCTAGGAGGGGGCCACACACTCCCCTCCACCCCTTCACCTCAGTCTGCCCACACACTCTGAGCCACCCATGCACCCATGCACCCATGCCCAGCCGCTCGCTTGCCTGTCTTAGGTCAAACATGGTGCTGATCTTAGGCAGCTTCATCTCCCGCTCCATGGCGATCACCAGGGTCAGACACAGCCACTGGTCCATGTCCTTCAGGTCGCCTGGCATACGGGCAGGCAGGGGAGCAGGGGAGGGGCAGCGGGGTGGGGTGGGGTGGGGTGGGGTGGGGTGGGGTGGGGTGGGGTGGGGTGGGGTGGGGTGGGGTGGGGTGGGGTGGGGTGGGGTGGGGTGGGGTGGGGTGGGGTGGGGTGGGGTGGGGTGGGGTGGGGTGGGGTGGGGTGGGGTGGGGTGGGGTGGGGTGGGGTGGGGTGGGGTGGGGTGGGGTGGGGTGGGGTGGGGTGGGGTGGGGTGGGGTGGGGTGGGGTGGGGTGGGGTGGGGTGGGGTGGGGTGGGGTGGGGTGGGGTGGGGTGGGGTGGGGTGGGGCGGGGCTAGGGGGCTCATCAGGAGGTCAGGGCTACACAGGAGGGCAGACACAGCACCTGCCTGCAAAGCTGCGGCCTCGGGAGCGTGCCATGCGCCCGTCCACATTGGTCAGGGTCTCCTCCTTAAACTTTGACCTCTCCTCAAAAGACACCTGGGTCACACCGGGCACAAGCACAGCCATGTGTGTGAGGCCCATGCTCGCAGCTTACATCCATGCAGAGCAATGACGAGGAAGTGTGGAGAAAATGGCGCCCATGCTTTCGCTGCTTTCTTTGCAGGCAGTTGTACAGTTGTTGGCTTAGGGTTTGTTGAGGAGTTTGCTGCAAGTATGTTGTTGAAGGTGTAGGCGTGAAGGCAATGAAGGGAGGTGGCTGGATGCCTGGTCCTTACCTCGTTGAACTTCGACTCTGCCTGGTCAATGTCGTTGAAGACACGGCCACCTGAGGTTGCGTAGCTGACGTACTCCATGTTGCGCAACACAAGCTGCAGCGTCTCTGTGCAGCCATGCAGCCATGCAGGCATCCAAGGTCAAGGTCAGAGCTGAAGGTCAGGTCAGAGGCTCAAGGTCAAGGCCCTGGGGCGCTGCCCTCCAGGAGGCAGGCAGGGTCAAAGCAAGGCTGCCAGGGTCAGAGCTTCAGGGGCAGGGGGCAGGGGCAGTGGGCGGTGGGCAGCATGGAGTCAGGTCGGTCTGTCTGTCTCTGTCCCACTCCCATTGCCCTGCCCCCCCCCTCCTCTGCCCTCCCTGCCCTCCCCTTCCCTCCCATCCCCTGCCCTCCCCTTCCCTCCTCTGCCCTCCTCTGCCCCACCCTGGAAGATAGCGTGCAGCCCGCCCTCCTCATCCGTGTCATACAGGGAGGACAGCCGCTCCAAGTCCCGCTGCCACTTGGCGATGTCACCAAACACTCCCACCTGCAGCAGCCAGGCAGCAGCTCCTCACCAACACTGAGGTCACCAGAGCCAGGCTGTGCAGCCCTTGTGTGGGCAGCCCTTGTGTGGGCAGCCCTTGTGTGGGCAGGGTATGGGTGTGGGGCTGCAGGCCAGGAAAAGACCTGGAGGTGAGAGGTGAACAAACAAATACAAAACCGAGGTCAAAGACTCGATTGGTGGTTGCAGTAGGTGTGAAGTACAGGTCAATGGCCAGCAGCCAGCTAGGTCGCCTGCTGTCTGGCTGCGTTGCTGCTTCAATGAAAGTCACCATGTCTGACACATGTGGTCTGCATGCACGCATGGGTGCATGCATGCATGCATGCATATGTGTGTGTGTGTGCGCGGGTGTGCTTCTATGTGTGCATGTGTCATTGCTATCTCGTACCTGCAGCTTGACCACGGTGCAGCGCTCCTCCTCCTCATCTGCAGTCAGGTCACACCTCACCAGGCATGAGCCCATGCCGCAGGAAGTCATCAGGAAGGTGCAGTGTCAGGTCAAGGAAGGCAGGGATCCGGCCACCAAACCCACCCCTCTTTGGCATCACTGTCATCATCACCATCACCATCACCATCATGACATGGCACTAGGCAGTGCTGCAACTCACATACTGAAACCGTATGGACACAATCACCACTGCATATCAGGGTGTGGGTGTAGGATGTGGCGGCTGCAGGCTGGCTAGCGCGGTGGGAGGGGCTGGGATAGGAGCCTGTGGGAGACCTGTGCAGGGCCTGCCTCTCAGTCGCTCTGCCTCTGGGTTCATCCAAGCCCTGAGCACAGGTCAGCGCTGACGTGATGCGGTGCGGTGCGGTGCAGTGCGGTGCAGAGCGGGAGGAGCTGTGTAGCAGGTGCCAGGTAAGCTGAGGGTGATCAGGTGTTGTGAAGGGCCCATCCTTCAGCAAGCACTGCTGGCCTGACCCCGGCTGCTGGTGCCTGCTGCACTGGGAGAGCATGGTCCACCCAGCGCCTCTGCCACACCTTACAGCTGAGGCTGGGCCCCCTCACTCTCCTGGCTAACCCAGTGCAGTGACACCCAGTGCAGTGAGACACAGTGCATCGACAGCCGCCGCCACTGCTGCCGAGCTACTGGCGAGAATGCTGTCGCAGCAGCCGCACAGCTTGTGCGATGTGGCCATGCGCTGCGCTGTGTCCCTAGCATGCTGCACAGCTACCTAGCCTGCCAGGCTGGAGTGTGGGTCGCTGGGGTCAGCGTGGGAGGCTCCTGGGCTGGCTCCCCCATCAATAACAGCACTGGCAGCCATAACAGAGCACTGACGGATCATGGCTAATGGCTGATGTGCTGGTAGTAGACCCCTGGCTGGTACTGGACATACTGCCAGGCTGGGGCTTGCCTGGCAGCCAAGCAGCTGACAGGCAGGCTCATCGGTCCTGCCGCTGCCCTTGTCTGTTGCCAGCTGGAGGCCACTCCTTCAGCCGTGCAGTGAGCACTAATCCACCAATAGCGGGGACTACTGGCAGTGCTCACCATCGTCGCCAAAGCCAAAAAGGAAGACAGCAGGCCTCGCCCCAGCCTTGCATTGCCTGCGGGTGCGTTGCTGGGATCAAAGGTTGGTCGCCACCATGCGCTTGCACACGTACAGCTTGTACGACCTGTCCCAGGATCATGTGCTGCTTGCTGGGCTGCATGGGCTGCGCGGAGGCTCACATGGAAGACCGGCTAAGCTGGGGACGGATGCCGACACGATGCGATCGTCGCGCTACATGTGAATCTTGCCCAGCAGCGTGTGGCACGCAATGGTTTGGGAAGCTAGCTCCGCCAAGGAGAGGGCGCGGCGAGCTTGTGGTCGCCCCCTGCCCGGCACGGTTGCGACACCCTTGCTTGATGTGTTGTGATGAGCGTGCGAGGCACCTGAGCGTCGCGCCGTTGTGGACAACACATTACCTTTGATGCAGCACGATTGGTTGCGGCCCGCATCCTGGACAGAGAACAAGGCTGCGGCTGTGGTGGGTGTTACACAGGGTCTAGGTCGCAGCCGCAAGTTCTCATCATGTCACTCCTAATCTAAGGAGATGTTCATCCAGAAAGCACATTCCTAGGGGATAGGCAGATGTTCGTCTACACAGCTCATGCTGCTTCGGTGACTGTGTGTTCACCAAGAAAACACAGAGAGCTTGAGACTACAGATTGCTCACACGAAAGGGCCGCTTCATCCATGCACTGACAGCCCATGCATTTGAGGGGTACCGTGCTTACACAGTGCTTAGCCAAGCGACAAGCACACTGATCCTCGTCGATGGCGAACCTCTCAGGACGCGTGCACATAGGTTATCAGCCCGCCAGCCACTTCGGAGATGCAGCTGTGGTATGTTAGGGCCGCTCATCAGGGCTGGCTTTAACGACGGCGATTGTAGACGGTGGGCCTTCGAACATGTGACGGACGCAGGAGGAGTGGGCTTCGAGGACGGGGGCACAGATGCCAGGGGAGCTTACAGCCCCGCGCAACACACTGAGGGGCCATCCGCAGCCATGGTGCGCGTTCATCCTACAACTCCATCTAGCCCCTCTCCTGCAAGCAAAGCCTGAGCTGCAAGTTGCTCTTTTTGCCCAGTGCCGAGTGTTGATCGTAGTAAGACAAGAAATTGTCGTGCCTGAATCATACCATGGGGGATGTCAAAACACATGCACCTCATCCATCAGCACCTCCCTCATCAGCACCTCATGCATTAGGCTGGTGGGCAATAAGCACCAATTCAAAGGCAGATTCCTGTTCCCTCACTAAGGGTGGTGTTTTGTCGGTATGGAGTTTTGTTCCCATGCACATGGCATGGGCACCTTCTACCTACACTATTGCCTGACCCCTGTAACAGGGCTATAGCCTAGAGTTGGCATGACGTGATGTGAGCTGATGCCAGCTCTAAGGGGGCACACTACTGTGCCACAGACTGCTGCTGCTGCTGCTGGGCCTTGGGTGGATTGAGCTGACGCAGCTGAGCTTAACTGCTGATGTGGAACTTAACCACTAGCATCACCCTGTCCCGCCGCTGGTTTGTGCCCCTGGGCCTGCATAGAGTGCACACCACCTTGCACCAAGCTTGCAGCACCATGTCAGCACCCCAGCCTCCCTGGGTGTCAATGCCAGCTGTGCCAAAGAAGACCACCAGCTGTGTGATACAATCCTAGCGCTGCATCAACACCTCAGCTATCTCCTGCTCCTGCTGCAGTCATGCACACAAGGCACACATGGTGTCTGACATGGTGGCACCAGGTTAGGCATGGCACAGTCAACTACTATTCCACTTCATGCCATTCCACCACCTCCCAGTACACCACCGACCACCCACCCTGGCATTGCGACCTTGACCTCCAGCGCTTGGATACCTATAACAGGATCCATAGGCTTAATGCTGAACCACCTGTCCCAGTGTGCCTGGTGGGCTGGCTCCGTAGTGAGGCTAGAGGGTGCTCGCCACTGCCTTGGGCTGTAGCCTAGAGTTGGCGTGAAAGCGAACCACAGCAGTCTGCCTGGGTTCTCCCCACCGCCAAGAGCAGCCAGGTACTAGCCTAGGGCAGTGTGCGCCAGCAGCCAGGACAGCTGGTGGGGCAGGGCACGCTCACTCAGCAGAGGTGGCTGGCAGCGGGCTCAGGCAGCAGGCGAGTGCTATGCCAGTGTGGCGCAACACCACCCTAGTGGCGCAACACCGCGCGAGTGTTATGCCAGTGTGACTTATGCCAGTGTGGCGCTGCTGCCAACCTCACTCCCTTGCAGGCGCACCCGGCCCTCCACTGCGCTGACTGACAGCGGCCCGCTGCACCAGAGCGTGTATGGTGGCAGCATCGTGCCTGGCTCTAAGGGCCATGCGACACCGGCTGCGTTTGTGCATGGCGGGCCGGGCCAGGGGCACCTCACACAAGGTGGCTCCTGCAGCTCCACGTCTGAGACGGCACGGGTGAGTGGGCGGCCTGGTGGGGTGGATGCAGGCCAGTGCAGCTAACCCGCCACTAGGCCCAAGCGCCCCATGTTCTGCCCTCCAGCGGACACACACACACATACACACACACACACACGCGCTCGCACCTGCACACACACACGCACAATGGGGGCCTCCTGCTGCCTTAACGATGCAGCTATGAGCTTACACCATGTGGGCTTAGGCGTTGAGGGGTGGCAAGGACGGGCCTGCCTGATGGATGGCCCCTTTAGGTGCCTGTAGTGCATCAGCTGCACAAGGCGATCATCATCATCATCATCATCATCTATATGGGAATGGTAGGACCTCATGGGTCGACAGGTTCTGGGCCCTGCCCCTCCCTAACCTCCCTCACACCTGGCCCGTCACACTTGTGTAGTGATGAGGATACCTACAGACTGCCAACAGGTGGGGTCAGGAAGGGGCACCCAAGTGAGATGCTCCAGTGAAACCCAGGGGTGGTAGTTGTGGTGGCAAGAGAGGGGTGTCAGGAGTGGGGTGGATGTTGGTGAAGGAATAACTCAATGTATTGTTGGGTATGGTGCGGGTGGTGGTGATGGCGGGGTGGTGAGGCCTGCAGGCGGACTGGGAGCGGCGCATGGCTGCTGGTGGCAGTGGTGGCCTGCGGGGCAGTTTAACACCGCACTGGCACCCCTTGGAGCAGGCTGACGTGACGGGCACAGGCAGCGTGGCCACAGCGCAGTGGAGCCCAGGCACCACTGCCTACCACGTGGCCGGCAGCACCACCATGAGGAAGTACCTGGAGGAGCATCAGCAGCCCAAGGTGCGGTGAGCTGCAAGCCACTGTGGGCCTGCACTCGGCTTTCCCTGCTTGGGCCTGCCCGTTCTGCCTGTCTACCGCCAGCAGGACGGGCTCAGGCGTATCTATCACGGATAGGGTTTGCATGTGAATATGTTTACATGTTTGCATGTTTGTTGTATTGTCGCATGTATGGTCTTAATACCATCCGCCCTTAGCATCATCACTTGCACATGACCGAACCTCTCTCAACAACCCAGTGGGCAACAGTACCAAGTATTGACACGAAGGCAGAATCAGTCCCCCTCACTAGGGGTGGTATTGAACAGCAGTTGTGATAAGCCTCTTGAAGTGAAGTCCGCACACTGCTGCACTTGCACTTGTGCTTCCATCTGTGGTCAGGCCGGACCGGGTAGCAGGGAGATGCAGGCAGCACAGGAGGCCCGGCAGCCATGCTGGGTGGCCTCACTCTTGGTGGTGACTTGACCTGCTCCTGGCTGCCTACTGATAAGGGTGCCTGACTGATGGTCTGCGTGCCTGCCTGCTGCAGGCCAAGTCTACATGGAGCACTGCAGCAGATGATCGTGATGAGTGGGAAGTGCGGCTGCATGCTCAGAGTGTGGGCAAACCCTTGGCCTCATAGGCTGTGCATGGCTAGAAGCTGGACGCCGCCACATGGGAGATGCATGCCACCACATCACTGTGTGAGGCCCTGTGGGATCACATAGTTTCAGTTACGAAGCGACTAACAGCAACTTTCTCATGTGGCCCAGGTCATGGCTCATGAGCCAGCAACTCCCTCATCAGCCACTCCATGCTGACCCATCACTCAGCACCTCCCTCATCAGCCCAGCGCAAGTACCAACGCAGTGGTAGAATCAGGTCCCCTCTTTGGGGGTGGTGTTTCGTTAGAAGAGAGTTATGTTCCCATGCACATGGCATGGGCACCTTCCACCCACACTATTGCACGACCCCTGTGACAGGGGTATAGCTTAGAGTTGGCATCACAAACATGCAGTGATGTAAGCTGACGACAGCTCAAAGGGGTGCACACACTACTGCCCCGCTTGTAAAATGGCACTGTAGGTTAGAGCAGGGTGACTAGGCCAGGTGATGGAAGGTTAGGTGATCAGGTCAGCTAGTGGTGGCGAGCAGTGCAGGAATCGTAGTCGAGGCTGTTGTATATGAACAGGGCCCTTCTTCTGGGATAATGTTTGGGTTTGCTGGAACCTGCTTGTAAAACCAGCTTGCTGCAATGAATAAGATATAAGAACTTGAGGGGTAAAGCTGCCACCACCTCCCAAAACTATGCTGGACACTGGGCGCTGCCGTCTGCAAGCCTGCGCCTATCTGACCTGACGTTAAACCTGGCCTCGTCGTCTATACTGCCAGGCCGAAGGTCCAGGCGCGCACATTCCACACTGACGTCCGCAAATAAACACCACGCCTGCTTGGTTTGTAATCTTCCGGAACGCACTTTTCCGAAAGAGTGCCACACTCTCGCACCTGATCTTGCTCGCAGTGCAATAAAGTTCACTGCAGGGCTCAGCTAAACCCACTACAGGCCAATCGCCGCAGCGCATTCGTCTCGGCACATCTCCCGCCGCACTCTGTCCCCGACTTGCTCGCTCGTTTCATCGCAAGGATGCTGGCTTCAACAAGGATTCCGTCATATGCAGCTGAGAGCTGCCCATCTCGTGCCGCGCCAGCCCCTGGGAGGTTGGCCAGGTAACACTGGTGGCCAATGCAGGCAGCCGCACGCAGCAAGCGCATTTGTGGCTTACTAGTGGCTGACTTGTAAACAATGCATGCGCAGGCGCGTAACTGTGGCGCGGGCCACCGGTCCCGCGGCTCGAGTCGATGATCTCGGCTTCGCAACGATGCGCGACGGCATCAAGGTGGCAGCTGAGGAGACACTTCTTACCCCGCGCTTGTGAGTTCTACTCAACACCACCTTACCACGGCGGTCAGCACAGCAGGTGGATGGGGACACACTTACCGCTTGGCCACATTTACAACATGCACCCTCGCCCTCTGCAGCTACACCACGGACTTTGACGAGATGGAAAGGCTGTTCAGCAAGGAGATCAACCCCAATATAAACATGGAGGAGCTGAACGCGTGCTTGGCAGAGTTTCGCCAAGTTAGTGCCTACACACACAGCAGCTAAGCAGCAAGACAGAGCTGACCTACCCTACACCTACCCCATCGTCACACACCTGCCCAACCTCTTTCCATCTCACCTGCATGTGCGCTCCGTAGCACCTCCCAGACGCTCAGCAGTCCAGCTGTGGGGCAGCCAGCGACCGTGAAACCCCATAGGCTGCCCAACGGCCTGCTGCTGGCTGGCTGCCTGCCTGTGCCTCTACTGCTCGCCCTGGCTCGGTTCCTCCAGGACACCTTGCCCGGGCCTACCATGTGCCTGGCTGTAGTATCCTTGGACAGCCTGCTGGCCTGATGCGGACCCGCCGACCTATGCTTTGTTGCCTGTCCTGCACCACAGGACTACAACAAGAAGCACTTTGTGCGCAACCAGACCTTTGCGGTGGGTGGCAGCCAATGCACCTCGCCCTCCCGACACCCACACTGCCCATGTCAACCTCTTCCCAGCCTGTCCTGTTGACCCCTGCCCCGCTTGCCTCAGCCCCATGCAAGCATGTGCAGCAGCAAGCAGCTTCCCGCACAGCGGTTGGTGTGCCAGCTAATGTCTAGTGTGCCTGGCACCTTCCCTGACCTCGCGCCCTGCACCTGCCCTGTCCCCCCACTGCCGACCCCGCAGCCCGCTGCTGCTGCCATCCAAGGGCCCACTCGCAAGATCTTTATTGAGTTCCTGGAGCGCTCCTGCACTGCTGAGTTCTCTGGCTTCCTGCTCTACAAGGAGCTGGCACGCAGGTAGAGCAGGAAGGGCAGCAATTGCCCCAGCTATTGGCTCGAACCTGGCGCCTGCCTCAGCCAGCTGCTGCCTGACCCGCTCCCAGGCTCAAGGACAGCGCGCCAGAGGTGGCAGAGATGTTCCTGCTGACCAGCCGGGATGAGGCCCGCCACGCCGGCTTCATCAACAAGGTAATGAGACTTAGAACAATGCTGGGCCATGGGCGGGGTGCAGCTAGGTTAGGCTACGGCTGGCTGGGCCACGCCAGGCCGGACGAGGCATAGGGCAGCGGCACCTACAGCTTGCAGCTCCCCATGCAGTTGCTGCTGCTGCTGCTGCTGCTGCTACATGCCAGCGCTGTTAAGCAGCCCAACCATGGCTTTGGGCTGGGCCCTGGATCTGGTCCCGTTGATCCAGGCTCCTGTTGATCCTCCCCTGTGTTCTGTGCTCAGGCCCTGTCAGACTTCAACCTGGCGCTGGACCTTGGCTTCATGACCAAGAACCGCACCTACACCTTCTTCAAGCCAAAGTTCATCATGTGGGTGCCTCTCCCTTGACCTCTACCTCCAGTCGTCTCCTGCCTGCCTGCATCCTGCTCTCCTACATGTGTAGCCAAACGATATCCAGATCGCACAAGTACTACATGTTTCAGTGCATGCAGTATGTCACAACATGGTCCTAGTCTGACGGCAGTGCCTGACCTGCCAACCTGCCCGCCTGCCTTGCCTCAGATACGCCACCTTCTTGTCAGAGAAGATTGGCTACTGGCGCTACATCAGGTGAGAGGGGCTCGCAGGGACATGGCGGGACAGGTGTGAGTGCAGCACAGGTCAGGCGGCAGCCACCTGCATGGCCTCGGCCTCTGCCTCTGCCTCGCCTGCCCCTGCGTGCTTTGCCTCAGCCTCAACCTCTGTCTTCTCCGACAGCGCGTCCCTCACCAGCACTGACCTGGATCTCAGCTGTGGGGCAGTTACCTTGCCAGTAGGAGCAGCGGCAGCAGCAGCAGCACCAGTATGACTTGTCTGTGAATGCCTTGGTGCTTGCAGCATCTACCGCCACTTGCAGCGAAACCCAGACTGCCAGCTGTACCCCTTGTTTGAGTACTTCGAGTCCTGGTGCCAGGATGAGAACAGGTGAGGTGGGCAGGCAGGCAGAGCATGAGCCCAAGGTGGACAGGCTGGCAGCATGGAAGCTTGCCATATCTGACGTGCAGCTCCCTTGTCAGCCCAGCGGGCAAGACGCACCAATGCAAAAGCATAATGAGGCTCCCTCGCTAGGGGTGGTGTTTTGTCTGTATGGAGTTCTGTTCCCGTGCACATGGCATGGGCACCTTCTACCTACACTACTGCCTCACCCCTGTGACAGGACTGTAGCCTAGAGTTGGCTGACATGCACTATTGTAACCTGATGACATCCTGTGCTGCAAACCATGGCCCAGGCTGTGTGGCACTGCCCTGCTCTCCCTCCAGGCACGGCGACTTCCTGGCAGCCATCCTGAAGGCCAAGCCTGAGCTGCTGCAGGGCTGGGAGGCCAAGCTGTGGAGCCGCTTCTTCTGCCTCAGCGTGTACATCACCATGTACCTGAACGACCACCAGGTGCCTGGAGGGCAGCCCTGGTGGCAGGGGCGAGGGAGGCGGCGTGCAGGGGTGCAGGCTGGGAAGCATACTCCAGCTGCACACCCGGTGCTCCCCTGAGGGATTCAGAAACAGTGGAGGGGCAGGGGCCTGGCTGCCTGAATCTGCCTAACTTCGGCCACCCCGTTTGTCGTGCTCTCCTGTTCCTTCTGAAGTGGGGCGGAAAGGGGAGGCAGCAGTAGGTGTGGTGCCCGTGCTCGGCAAGGAATGGCCAGCCAACTGTTGCACCCAGGCCCTGGACCCGTGCTAGCGGAGTGGGCTGCGGGGTGGGCTAAGTTGACATGTGCTGGGTCAGGATGGGCAGGGTATAATGTCACCTGGGAGCACCTCGTCAAGCTCTAGGCCAGCAAGAGTCACATCTGTACTATGCATTTCAGTCAACATGGCTTCACCCTTGGCCCTGTCACTGACCCTGGTCCATTTGTATGCACTAGGGTAGCTCGCAGCTCCTGTCGCAACTCCTGTCCTTGTTTCGTCCCGCACTGCAGCGGACGACATTCTATGAAAGCCTGGGCATGAACACCACACAGTTCAACCGACACGTCATTCTGGAGACCAACCGCAGTACCGAGCGCTTGTTCCCCCAGGTTGGTTTGTGGAGCCGGGATCTGATGTGTCGCCTCGCGCGCCCGCACGCCGCCTCGCCCCCTCGCCCACCGCTTGTTGACGCAGAGTGTTTGATCATGCAGGTTCCTGACGTCGAGAGCCCCGTGTTCTGGGAGCGCATGGACCGATTGCTGGAGCTGACCGCGAAGCTGCGTGAGCTGGATGGCGGCAGTTTGCCTGCGCCGCTGAAGGCCATTGCACGGCTGCCCATCTTGGAGCGCCTCATCGCCAACATGCTGCAGGTGCTGTTGGCCAGCGTGACGCAGGAAGCCATAGTAGCAGCTTCGCAGCAAACTGGGCAACGGATCTTTCTCGCGGTCCATCTCGCGATCCACCCTGAGCACTTCTTTTCACTTGCCGTCTTGGGCTGTCGCGTGCTGCCCGCAGATCTTCCTCATCAGTCCTAAAGACTGCGGTTCGCGAGACCTTGAGAGCAGCATTGCAAACCTCGCGGTATGAGCGCCGCATGCGCCCGCCGACAGGCCACGTGACACCGGGGTGTAGTGCGGTGGGTCGAGCGGTGGGTGTGAGTGCCGCACACGTTTGATCTCCCAGGTTGGTTTGCGTAGCCGTACCCACACAGTGTGGGGAGCCGGGTTCAAAGTATAGGCATGTTGCCAGAGTGACCCAATGCACAGTACATACGTAGAGTACGTCCTGGGCGCTGCAGCCTGCACCCAAGGGCTGAAGGCTGCGGCGGCGAGGGGGGCTAAGCAGCGCAGCAGGCCACTGCTGGGGCGGTGAAAGGGTGGGAATTGATTGTTGTTGGGAAGGTGATGATGGGGAGTGAGAGAGGAGATGGGGTGAGGTAGGGGCAGACATTTTGACACCATTGCTGCAGGGAGCAGCAACAACCAAAGGTGACTGGCCATGGGTGTGGGTGTGACGTGCATGGCTGATTTGTTTGTGTCGTGGTGTTTGACCTTGCTGGGTAGCCTTTCGTTTTGGCCCTGCACCCCACCTGCTCAGTTTTCATTACCTTGCATGGCCTGGCCCATGTCAGTCGTGAAAATGATGCACGAGACGGGAGTGTTTTGATAAAGGGTAGTGCGGGCGTCCACTGCCACATAGGCTTTCACGTATTGCACTGAGACATGGCACACTGGCTATTGGTTCCACCCACATCCTTGCGGCCACATACACACTGAGGTGGGGCCTTCTGTTTGGCCTCGACACACGGTTTTGATCGGTAGGATTGCTTCCAGAGTGCCGTTGTTGGGCCGCTGTCTTTTCTCATGTGACATGCCCATTGGTTTCGATGTAAACAGTTTTACAATTAACCTCCCTGACTCTCAAAGCACAGAAGTCGGTATTGCTGTGAGCCTCTCGGATTCCTGCCATCATTGCACCCAGTTCCACCCCCGTCCTCGCCTCTAAATGTGAGCGCCATGATTGTGCGGTAGGCAGAAGATGATGCTGATGGCTACACCATATATAGGGCGTCATCTGTTAGGTTCTATAGCCGCCCTCCCCCTCCCGAGGGTTGAAGACTTTACGCAACGCACTGTGAGCTAGGTGTGATAGGGCAAAGGGCAAGGGCAAGGGCTAGAGCTAGGGCAAGGGCTAGGGCAAGAAACCTGAGCATCGACGTGTGGCAGTACAGGATTAGTAGCCACTCATCCTATACCTGGGTGGGTAGGGCCGTACGCTGTGGTCGTGTTGCCCTGCCAGGACCAATGAGGGGTCCAGGATAGGTCAACAGGGTCAAGCCACCCACTCCACCACAGTGGGGCTAGTATCTTGTGCACCCAAGCTACATTGTACCCTGTGTGGGGGTATGTGCTGTGTGGGTGTGTACCTTGTCCAACCAGGCTGACTGACTGATGAGAACTGGCGAGCAGCACCCCCTTGGTGTAAGGTCGAGGCTAGTCGTACCTGCTGAACATCAGCGACTCGTGTTGCAGCTGCGATACACGGGTGGATGGGCTAAGGGCAGGGGTGCGACCAGGGGTCGGCACAGCAGCGGGGCGGGCAAAGACTCCAGCTTGGCCACATGAAAGGTGGCCGCGTCTCCGCGTCCTGACGGTGCTCCATTACACATCCCATGTGACTCCTTACATCTGAGAGCGTAGCCCTGCGACCCTGTGGCACGCAAACGATGCAGTGCTCCGCGAGCAGAAGGCATGCGGCCACAGCAGGCATCCCTGCACCTCACTTCAAGCTGGGCGCCCCGCACTCCAGACAGCTACCACGATATCGGCGTACTGCCTCGCTGGTCAAAGTAACGACGCATGATTGCTTTCGCCCATGGGGCTCGTGACGCACCTCTGTTTGACTGCATTCCAGGCTTCGCCACCGGAGCACAAGCCAGACAGCAGCCCGACCACAACGATTGAGGAGCAGCCAAGTCAGCCGCAGACAGACAGCCTGGCAACAAAGTCTGCTGGGTGGTGAGCTCCTCGCGCTTCTATCCCAGTCTGCTGCTGCCACTGTCCCCTGCTGTTGCCACAGCCTTTGCCTCCACCTTCATCATCATCACTGCCGCTGCCACAGCCACTGCTGCTGCCACTGCCTTGCACCCCACCTCCAGCTGCGTCTGCTTTGGCCATTTACTTTGCACCGCCTTCCACCTCAGCACGCACAGATACCCTTCACTGCCGCCAAAGGCACAAGAGACTGAACCTCTGCCACTGCATCACCTCTGCATCACCTCTGCATCACCACTGCATCACCTCTGTCACTGCTCCCCAGCACCTGTTGATACCTCCACGCTAGCAGAAGGCATGTGAGAAGTACAGCCACTCCCAGACCACAACCCAGCAGCAGCTGAGACAGTCCGCCCCTGATGGCAGTGGAGCCAGTGCCTCGTCTTGCCTGGCCTGGACCCTGCAGGGCGGCCCAAGCCGTGGCCTCTCCCTTGTTCTACTTGGTGGCAGGTGTGTTGCAGGCAGCACCTCCCTCATCAGTTCCTCAGCCGTCCCTCAGCCCTGCATCAGCGGCTCCCATACCAGCCCAGCCCAGCCCCAACACCCAACTCCACATTCTGACAAACAATTCAACACCTTCACCATCCACCTCTCTAAGCTGACCTCATGCGAAGGCAGGATTAGGTCCCGGTACTAAAGTGGTGTTTTTTTGGTGTGGAGTTACGTACCTTTCACACTCATGGCATGGGCGCCCTCCACTTCCACTAGTGCCTAAGTCCTGTTACAGGGCTATAGCCTAGAGTTGGCCTGGCTGACATACAATGATGTGAGCTGATGACAGCTCAAGGGGTGCACACACTACTGTGCCACAGGCTGCTGCTGCTGCTGCTGAGCCTTGGGTGGATGTTCTTGCAGCCGTCTGTAGCCCAGGGTAGGGCACTCCTTGCCCTTGGCTAGCAGAGCTGGCAGGTCAGGCCACCAGCACACTACTGGGAAGGCAGCGCCTTTGGTCTGCTCTGTGCATGCACATGGATGGTCGGTTGGGCCAACCACCTGATTGCTCCATGCGCCACAGGCCCTGCCTCCCACTGCTGCTTGCTTGTGAAGGGGGGTGGGGCGACAGCAGGCTGCCTTGTACCACCCTCCCCCAGCAGGCACGCATCACACCTTGCCTGCTCAATGTCACACATGGCATAGTTTACATAGAGACTGCAGCGGGCCATGCCAGTGACACCGCCCTGAGGTTACTGCTGCTGCCATTGCCATTTTTGGATCAATGATTGCAATGAACGAGCTGTTGCTGCTGCTGCTGCCATGGCCGCAAGAACGAAGGGATGAAGGGCAAGGACCCTACCAGGGGTTACCCTATCTGATGCCGTTGCTGTTGCCACCGCTGGATACCAATGCCATTGCCATCGCCATTTCTGGATCATTGATTGCAAAGTATAAGCTAATGATGCTGCCATGGCCGCTGATCGTTGCTGCAGGCCTGGCTGCCATCCAGTTAGTAAGCTCCACAGGCGAGCAGGCCGGCAGCATCCTGGTCTTTGCAGCGCTTCCAGTCACGGCGTTGACGGCGCTCAGCAAGAGCCAGCTAGGCAAGCAGGTGCGCGTCCTTGGCTTCCAGCGGGTCTCACAACCCACACAGCTGTGGCAAGGCCAGGCAGGGTGGATCAGGCACAGGGGCGAGGGCAGGCAGGGTGGATCAGGCACAGGGGCGAGGGCAGGCAGGGTGGATCAGGCACAGGGGCGAGGGCAGGCAGGGTGGATCAGGCACAGGGGCGAGGGCAGGCAGGGTGGATCAGGCACAGGGGCGAGGGCAGGCAGGTGGAGGTGGAGCTGAGGCCCAGGCCATCGTGTCATTGGTTTGGTGGTGGAGGTTGGGTCTTTGGCCAGGGCTGACGCCCACCCCAGGCCTAACTCCTCCCTCAGGCTCAGCAGCCTGCTGCCACTGGCCGCTGCCTACCAAGGGCTGTAGCCAGGCAGCCAGTCCTGAGACGGGTCTATACCAGTTTTTGTTTTTCACGCTACATACAGCGTTCGCTGTGGAATGCCATGTTCCAAAGGTCGTTTGTGCTATGAAATGGACGCTTTGTGAGCTGCACTATCGCTCATCGCGCTATAAATAAGGACTTTCAGCCTGCGACTTTGCGTGTTGTAGCACAAAACTCGCTGGATTTTGTACCTGAGGGTTGTTTTCAAGTAAGGTCGTGCTATAGGGTATGAACCTATGCCATGTCACTTTGAGCTATAAATTAAGCATCAGGGCGAAACGACAAAAACAACACTGGTCTATACTTGGCCTTGTTTAGGCCTACGCTAGGCCTTATCTAGGCCTGAGCCGAGTCTTTAATATCCTAGTAGTAGACTTGAGTATTCTATAATATAGGCCCAATGCCTGGCTCCCATGCTGTGCAGCTGCCAGGGCCTCAGCCCTCTGTCCCTCACCCCGTGCTGTGCAGCTGCCAGGCTGCAGGTGCAAGACGCGCTGGCTGCACAGCTGCCGCAGCTGCAGGCAGAAGCTCAGGCGCTGCGGGCTGAACACACAGCGGCACGGGAGCGCAGCCCATGGTGGGCATTGCACTGGCTAGGTGCTGGATGGGCGGGGCAGGGCAGCACAGGGAGGGGTGGCCAGCCCCCCTACAGGGCAGTAGCTGCAGGCAGGCGGCAGGGCTTTTGCTCTGGGATGTTTTCTGGGGGCAGTGCACACTGGCTGGGTGGGGCTCAGTGGGGCAGGGCAGGACAGGGAGGGGTGGCAAGGGCCCCAGAGAGGGGTAGCTGGGCCAGGAGGCAGGGCTCTTGTTCTTCTATTGTAATGAAAATAGTCCAGAGGGCAGTGCACACTGGCTGGTCGCGGGATCAACTCCTATCAAGCGCACACTTTTTACGCTGGTGGGAGTTATGGGGTGGGGTGTGCTTGACCTGCTTCAGCTCTCAGCGTGGTCAGATGA
This sequence comes from Haematococcus lacustris, assembly GCA_030144725.1. NCBI lineage: Eukaryota > Viridiplantae > Chlorophyta > Chlorophyceae > Chlamydomonadales > Haematococcaceae > Haematococcus > Haematococcus lacustris. Next base: position 4,208,738 of record JASKMD010000009.1, read on the forward strand.
GATGGTGCATAGGGCGAGCTGCAGGTCACAGGTCAGTGCGCCCAGGCCTGCTTGCTGCCCCCACACAATTGCGAGGTCACGCAGGCTGGCTTGGGCTGTTGCTGCCCAGGTATGGTCCAGGGTTAGGGTTAGGGTTAGGGTGTTGCTGCACAGGTATGATCTAACCCGGCTGTTGCTGCCCAGGTATGGTCCAGGGTTAGGGTTAGGGTTAGGGTGTTGCTGCACAGGTATGATCTAACCCGGCTGTTGCTGCCCAGGTATGGTCCAGGGTTAGGGTTAGGGTTAGGGTGTTGCTGCACAGGTATGATCTAACCCGGCTGTTGCTGCCCAGGTATGGTCCAGGGTTAGGGTTAGGGTTAGGGTGTTGCTGCACAGGTATGATCTAACCCGGCTGTTGCTGCACAGGTATGGTCCAGGGTTAGGGTTAGGGTTAGGGTGTTGCTGCACAGGTATGATCTAACCCGGCTGTTGCTGCACAGGTATGGTCCAGGGTTAGGGTTAGGGTTAGGGTGTTGCTGCACAGGTATGATCTAACCCGGCTGTTGCTGCACAGGTATGGTCCAGGGTTAGGGTTAGGGTTAGGGTGTTGCTGCACAGGTATGATCTAACCCGGCTGTTGCTGCACAGGTATGGTCCAGCCAGGCGGCGCCTGCCGGGGGCCCTGGGCAGCGCTCCCCACCTGCCGGGCCATGTGGCAGGCGACCAGGGCTTTGACCCGCTAGGCCTGGCGGTGGACCCATCTGTCTTTGCGAGGTTGGTGATTGAGCGATGCTGCCCCTCCCCCTCCCCGCACCCCCTCTCTCCCCCTCCTCTCTCTCTCTCTCTCCCTCTGCACCTCCCTCTCTCCCCCTCGTCTCCCTGTACCAGCGCTGCCTTCCGACCTTGCCTGCTTTAGGCTAGCTGCGTCACCCAGGGTACACAGCTACTTGGCAGAGGACCACCTGCTAAGGCCACCTGCTGCGTACCCTTTCCCTGCTGCCGTGTCTGCTTGGTAAAGTCAGCACACACTTAGGCAGACCTTGTGCTGGCACCTGTTGTTTTGCTCCTCCTCCCCTTCCCACTCTTGCCCCCCCACCTTCCCATTGGCTGTTTTGCCTCCCGCATCCCTCCCCCTTCCTCTTCCACGAGCCGCCACACCCTCAGCGGCGCCACTTGTTCCTTTTCTTCTTCCCTTACCCTCCCGCGTCCCCTCCCCCTCCCCCTTACCCTCCCGCGTCCCCTCCCCCTCCCCCTTACCCTCCCGCGTCCCCTCCCTCTTCTTCCCCTTCCTCTTCCACAAGCCACCACAACCTCAGTGGCGCCACCTGCTCCCTGTGTCTGCGCCACAGGCACCACGAGGCTGAGCTGCTGCACGCACGCTGGGCCATGCTGGCTGCTGTGGGCTGCCTGGTGCCTGAGGTCAGGGCTCAGGGGAGTCAGGGGACCCCTAGGGGGCAAGGCCCCGTGGCTCTGGACCTCCTCCTGTACTGTGTTGATGTGCTACCGCCCTCACACCCTTCACAGCACATCTTCCCAGCTCATTTCTAATCGACGTTGATTTGCAGCACTTCAGCAGACAAACCCTCATAGACCCTCACAACACCTCCCTCACTAGCTTGTAAGGGCAGGAGCAGGTTCCCTCACTAGGGGTGGTGTTTTGTTGGTGTGGAGTACCTTCCACATTCAGAACCTCACAGCACCTAATTTCTGGGCTTTATTTCTGGGCTTGCATGGGCTTGCATGGCTTGCAGGTGTTGAGCATGCAAGGCGTGGCCCTGGGTGAGCCTGTGTGGTGGAAGGTGGGGGCTGCCAAGCTGCAGGGCGACCTGACCTTCAACTGGTAAGGGTGGGCAGGCAGGGAGGGGCAGTGGGGGGCACCATGCCGGCCAGAAGCAAGTAGTCATAGGGGGGAGCCTGGCAGCCTGCTGGTAGCCGGAAGGTGGTAAGAAGGTGGAAGGTAGAAGGTAGGAAGGTGGTAAGAAGGTGGAAGGCAGGCAGGCTGGTAGGCAGCGAAGCAGGAGTGATGTACCAGATGCTCAGTGCTTGCCATGCAAAAGCTTCAGCCAGGATGTGTGTGGCCACCTGCAGCCATACCGCTCTGCTGGGTGCCTCTACCTTGCCCCACACCCCTGCTTGCTGGCCCTGGCTGCAGGGGTGGCATCGAGGGGTTCCGCATCGCGGGCAAGCAGGGCATCGGCATCATCGCAGCGTGCCAGCTGGCCCTCATGGGTGCGTGATGACAGAGAGCCATGGGCCACCCCTATGGCCCAGGCCCCCACACCTTGGGCCCCTGCAGCCACGCCCCGCTGCTCAGCCTGGCGGCTTCACTGCATGCCAGGTGTCGCCCCAATGGCTCTGTGCTTCCTTCACACATTGCCTTCCTACATATTGTCCCATGCACGCTGCCTTGCTGCACGCTGCCTTGCTGCACACTGCTGTACTGCATGCTTGCTTGTTCCTGAGCCACCTGCAGCTGTGTCAAGCTGTGGCTGCTACCTCCCCCTCTACCCCCTACCCCTGCTGCTGCCCTGGTGCTGACCCCTGCATAGCACCGGCTTCCCTGCATGCTACGCCTCCATGTGTGTGGAATCTTTACCCCTGCATGCAGGTGAGCGAACTCCTGGCTGCTGCATCTGAGTGCAGTGTGCTGTGGCCCTCCTGCTGCTGCAGGTGGCCCTGAGTACGCCCGCTATGTGGGCATTCGCAGCCTGGAGCCTGTGGGGGTGTTCCTCCCCGGCTGCCCAGACAGCAACTACCCAGGAGGTGGGCAGTGCTGGTCAGCAGGCAGTGCCAGTTACCAGCAGTGCAGCTGCCAGCAGTGCAGCCACCAGCAGTGCAGCCAGGCAGCCACCAGCAGTGCCAATCACCAGGCCGGGCCAGTGGCAGCCACTAGCAATGCCAAGCACAAGGCAGTGCCAGTGGTAGTGCCTCAGGGTGTGAGTGCCAGTTCTGACACTGGCAACCGCACCCAGAGGGAGCAGCTGCCCTGGATGGGAGTAGTACAAGGACACGAAGAAACAGTGGTACATCTCTAGGGCGACAGAGCACTCATGGCTGGTCCAGGGTGAGCGGGCTCGTGTCGAGCAGGGCGCCACGCACATGTCACCTTTCGGCTAGTGTAAGGAGTTCTGATGTCGAGGATGTTGCAGGCGCTCCATTCGACCCGCTGGGTTTCAGCACCAGACCTGACGAGTTCGTAGACCAAGCTGTGAAAGAGATCAAGAATGGCCGCCTGGCCATGGTTGCCATGCTAGGCTATTTCGCGCAGGCGAGTTAGGATGACGCACAGGGGTGAAACACAGTGGTGAACGTTCTCACATGCGCCGGCTCGTGTTCGTTTGCCCTACAGGCTGCGGTGACCCGTGAAGGCCCAGTCAAGAATTTGCTGGACTTTTGGGAGGATCCTTGGCACAACAATGTATTTACTCGTTTGGCTGCGTTGTAAAGGATGCTGTCGTGAATGTAAGTATCAGCTGTTATGAAGAGCCTCTGAAGTCTTCCATGTGCGCGGTAAGGCATGGGGCTCGCAAGAAAAAAACTGACTTCAGCGGACTGCGGGCCATGTGTTGAATTAACCCAACCTGCTCTGCGTGCTATCCTTCGCGCACGCACCCTGGCGCCTCATGACATAGGAGGCATAGGATGGCCTAGCCAGCGAGGGCCGGGGTGCCTGCAATCATGCTAAAAAATATGAAGCAGCGCTTCTCAGGGCAGTCGAAGAAGGACGACAAGAAGGATGGAGATAGTAAAGCGCCCAGCTCCGGTGCACCTAGCTCAAAATCGTCAGGCAGCGCTGGGAGTAAGGCTTCTAGCAGCGCAGCGCGTCCAGTCTCAGCAGCACGCGAGAAGCCACCGATCCCCGTCATCAATGAGCAGACATTCGCCCAGTACTACTCAGACCCCCTTCCCAGCTTCAGGGATGTCTCGCCAGCGGAGAAGCAGTATCTCTTCGTGCAGAAGCTGCATATGTGCGGCTTTACCTTTGACTTCACGGATCCAACCAGGCATGTGCGGGAGAAGGAAATGAAGCGCCAAACATTGTTGGAATTGGTGGACTACGCCAACAGCGGGGGTGGCAAGTTCACGGAGGCAGTCAGCGAGGACATTGTCTTCGTCCTCAGCCAAAACCTGTTCCGCAGCCTCCCGCCTGCACGGTCCCACGAGGCTGAGAGCTTCGACGCCGAGGAGGAGGAGCCCAGCTTGGATCCAGCCTGGCCCCACCTGCAGGTAAGCCGCTGATCGCTGCTATGCAGTCCAGCATGGGCCCGGGTTCGTCCCCCGCAGGGTCCTGACATGTCTGTGCCTCCTTCATTGGCGTGTCGCCATAGATTGTCTACGAGTTCCTGCTGCGCTATGTCGTGTCTAACGACACTGACGCCAAGGTGGCCAAGAAATACATCGACCAGCAGTTCGTGCTTAAGCTGCTGGAGCTGTTTGACTCGGAGGACCCACGCGAGCGGGACTACTTGAAGACCATCTTGCATCGCATCTACGGCAAGTTCATGGTGCATCGGCCGTTCATCCGCAAGGCTATCAACAACGTATTCTATCGCTTCATCTTTGAGACGGAGAGGCACAACGGCGTCGCGGAGCTGCTTGAAATCCTTGGCTCCATCATCAATGGCTTCGCGCTGCCCCTGAAGGAGGAGCACAAGGTGAGCGGACCGTGCCCGTGCATGCCGCGGTACCCAGGCCGCTACCGGCGACGAAGCAGCTGCCGTAGCCGTTGCTGATGCCTCGGTGCCGCTTTCGTGCTCCGCAGCTGTTTCTCTCGAGAGCTCTCATGCCGCTGCACAAGCCCAAATGCGTGGCGATGTACCATCAGCAACTCGCATACTGTGTCACACAGGTATGCCACGAATGCAGGACAGCTCAAGCAACGGCAGCAGCTATGGTACAGCAAAGCACACCAGCCACACTCTGCAGTCCATGTGCAGGTGTGCAGCACACACTGGGGACCAGGGCAGAGCTTACCTGTCATCTGAGCACTGAATTGCAGTTTGTGGAAAAGGATTCCAAGCTGGCCGAGCCTGTGCTGAAATCCCTTCTCAAGTATTGGCCAGTGACCAACAGCCAGAAGGAGGTGCTGTTCTTGGGGGAGTTGGAAGAAATCCTGGAGCTCACGCAGTCCCCAGAGTTTCAGAAGGTCATGATCCCCCTCTTCAAGCAGCTGGCCAAGTGCCTCAACAGCCAGCACTTTCAGGTGTGCACCATTGACAGCACACAGCAGGATGCTGCAAGCTCAGCTCAGAGCTGCAAGTGTGCAGCTGCAGGCGTTGCTGGCACTGTACAAGGCAGCTGCATAGCTTGTTCAGGTGGTTCACCTACATGGCCTGACAGGGTACTGGACAGGACACAGCCCCTAGGCTCTCGACCTGCGTGGACAGCCTACAGTGCACAAAGGCAGCATGACAAAAGCTTGCTGTTTGGTATCCTGACATACGACGAAGACAGCTTTACAGGCAGGAGGGCCAGCATGGCTCGCATTCTCGCCTGCCTTCATGTTCGCACTTGCTTCTGTGCTTGCCTCTGTATCAAGCCTGGTGTGTACTGTGTCAGTACTGCCTGCGTCTACGCCTGCCTGTGTAGCCATTCACAGCGCACAGCTAGATCGGGTACAGAGTGCAGGCTCAGGCTAGCGTGTGTGTCGGCCTGTCTATTGGCCTGCTTGCCTGCCCAGGTAGCAGAGCGCTCCCTCTTCCTGTGGAACAATGAGTACATTGTGAACCTGGTAGCCCAGCACCGGCACCAGCTGCTGCCCATTGTGCTGCCAGCCCTGGAGGAAAACACCAGCAGTCACTGGAACCCAGCAGTGCATGGGCTCACCATCAACGTGCGCAAGATGTTCCAGGAGCTAGACGAGCAACTGTACGAGGAGTGCAAGCGCAAGTATGAAGAGGACCGGCAGCAGCAGCAGCAGCAGATTGAGTCGAGGGACCGCAAGTGGCAGCAGCTGCAGTCAGCTGCATGCCAGCGGGCGCCTAAGTGAGTTGGCCACAGCAGCTGTACAGGCTTGAGCTAGCGTGGCAGCAGGCCGGCACACCAACGCGCGCAGAGCAGCAGGCTGGCTCAGACAATGGCCTGGTCTGCAGTTACGCCTATGTGTTGTTGATGCAAGTAACACAATGCATGCACAAGCGCACTGCTGTCTTGTCGACATTGCGCACACCCATGTGGCTTGTGTATGCTGTGCATGCTGTGTCCATAAAAACTCAGCTCCCCAGTGCCTGGCGAGGCAGCGCATGCTGCACCACAGCTGGTGCAGAGCACTGCCACTATCAGCTTAGATTGCTGTCCAGGCCGTGCAGTGCCTAAAATGTGTTCTTGTGCCCCCATGGGTGCAGAGCTATGCAGACATAGCTGCTGGTCCAGCCTGGACAGCAACCAGCTTTCATCTATTGAAGTCTCAGGCTGCATCTCAGCTGCACCATACATGCACCCAGCCACTCAGTGCAGCTCAGCAGGAGGTTGTGCAGCTTGAACAGCAAGGTTGAATTGGCCGCTCTAGCACCGTATAGCCTGGCTGGTCATTGCCTGGCGCAGTTGGAATGCAGCAACATGGGCACTGCCATAAGTCCAGTCCCAGCGTTGCATTAGCTCTACCCACATGAGCCGAGTCAGCGCAGCCATGGAGCACAAAGTATAGGCAGATGTGTGTACCCACTAGGGCTGAGGGGCTGAGAGGGGAGTAGCCAGCCACCCTTCCCTCCACCACAGCCCCTGCTTGCCTCGTCTTCCTCGCTTTCCTAGCAGGTCACCTGCCAGCTGAGCTCCCACCCTAGCTCCCACTCCCACCAACTGACCGCCCACCCTTGGCTGTCCTCTTCTCACCTCCGCGCCTGCCTGCCCATCCACGCTATCATCACTGTGACACACACCCATGCTGTGCTGTGCTGATGCCCTGACCCTGTCCACACCTTTTGAGGTTGAATGTGCACTGTGCCACTGGCTGCTTTCAGGGGTGTGGCCCTGGACCTAAAACCTCCTAGATACCAAATCAAGGACGCGGGTATACAGACATGAGACGCCAGCCAGAAAGCCCTGCGCACCCCTGACCATCTGAAGCTGTCACGGCACTCTCCACAGGCTGAGCTTACAGCAGACTGGCCGACACAGCGCTGGCAGCTGGGCAGCCGCTAGTTGGGGCGGCAGCAGTGACAGGTGCACAGATGCAGCCCTGCTTGGTCTGAGCTTAGTGGCGGCAGCCAGGCAGCTAGGTACAGGGGCAGTGGAGGCCCCCTGGGGTAGGGCAACTGCAGAAGCCCTGGGCCCTGCGTGGCTTGACTCATAAGGGTGCTGTGACTGAGCACAGTGCATTAGTTATTGCCAGCTGTTGCAGGCGAGGGCGGCTATCTGTGCTGGGCAGGTTCCTGCTGTTGACAGGCCTGCCTTGCGCTGAACAGGCACTCATTCCCCTTCCAGGCGCAGGGTCGCACAGGTGCTTTTAAACATGCCCTGCCCTCCGCCCTGGATGGAGAAGCTCAGCTGGGATGCTGTCATGTTGCCTGGCGGCCCTGGGGCTGCTGGGCTGTGTGTTGGGCTGTGCAGGACACATGGCAGACAGGCAGCAGTGCCCATGCCATTAGCTATCGTGGGTGGGAGCTGGAAGCATGTGAGAAAGGGGTTGGTGCTGCTGCATGGCAACCACACACATGGTTACAAACCAGCACGGGCACACTATTGACTTGCTTGCATACTGTGACCTTAATCCAGCACTAGGCGGACTGACGTGTAGGGCTGACTTGCCCATGGTGGAGGTTTGGGGTGACGGGCTGTAGTCAGCCTCACTACCTGCGAACAGCGCAGCACAGTTGACGAGAAACACCTACTGGTGGTTGAGCCGAGGTTGCTTCCAATGCTGAGCGAGTAATTTGGGCAAGGCGACATGTGGAGGGGAGGGAGTACAGAAGCGTGGCTGACGTTGCTGTTATGGCATCGGGTTTTACTCTCCTAGTACTCGCTTACTTGTCACACCTACCTGCGCAAGCCTGCATTTTCCTGTCCTAACATATTGCATTTTATTCAGTGACATCACTGGTTTATCATCTCTGTGGTTGGTGTTCCATGTCCCTTGCTCGTTTCGGACACGCTCGCTCACGCGGTATCTTTTCGTATTACGTCGTCAACCTCGCACCTGGTTATTGAAGGAAAGACTCCGCTTTGCTCCCAGCCGGTTTTCATTCACCTGCAAGCTGCTAGCATAGGAAGCGAGGCCCAAAGGAGTAGGCAGTCCCCGCGCCTGGTCGACTGCCCGGGGGAACCCAAATGGTGGACCTCAGCGGTGGCGGGCGAGGTGTTCCACCTCCAGTGTCCAAGGTAATTCGCGCAAGTGACTGCACAACATGCGCTGCACAGTGACACCCCCACTAAATTGCAGCGGACACGGCCAGCGGCAAGGTTGCACCTGCAATTGCACGGCTGGCTATGCATCCGATTTTTCAGTAAGTCACGGGCCGCGCGTCTTGCTGCATCCCGAGCCCCGGTCGCCGCAGTTCAGTCCTTTGGTCCTTCTCACCCTCCCTCGCTCCGCCGACTGTAGCCACGCTGTGTCTAGTATTGGCATGGCCGACCAGGGCGAACCAGGCTGACGGGCAAAGCATCGCAACACCGCTATCACCTCTAGGCTATGTTGCACTGTGCACCGCGCTATGGTGCGACCCCCTGTTGTACTGCTCACTGTGCAGAACCTGCTGGATGTGAAGTGGTGTGTGGAGAGCAGCACTCCTGCCAACAGCAGCACAGGGGGCAGGGATGTGAACCTGGTTGCCATCGGAGGCATTGTCTACAATTCCACTTCACTTGCACCTGACTCAGGTGTGCCGCTGCTGCTGCAGCTCAACAAACCAGCTCAACAAACCAGCAAAACCTCCCAGCTGAGCCACCTCAGCAACAGCCCCCCTGCACATCCTGCAGCACTTGTTGGCAGTACTCAGCCAGCCAGCCAATCACATGCTTGCTGCTGCAATACAGTAAAATGCACAACCAGAAGGTATGCAGAAGATAGAGAAAAGCATGCCATGCTGTGGGCTACGATGTGGGCTCGGTAGCGTGGGTGCACTCCCAGACCTGCCCAGCTGCCCAGCCATCTCCCAAGCCCTACTCCGCCCCATCTCACTACACCTACCTTCCTTGGCCTGACTCTGCCTGCAGCCAACTTCTTGAGCAAAGCCATCCACACCAAAGCCGGATCCATATCCCTCGTCCTGCTCCTGGTCGCCCTGCTGGTGGCCATGATGTGGGGCTGCTACCGCTGCCGCCGTGGGAAGCCCTGCTGCTGCTGCTCCGGCCCTGCCTGCCTGGCCTTCCTGACATGTGGCCGCACAAGCTGCAGCGTGCCAACAGCCAGGTACAAGCAACCCTGGGCAGAACCTATGGGCATGGGCAGCTCCCATGCGCATGGAGGTAGTAGCCATGCAGGCCCCGGCCTCGACCTAAATGCCCAGCACCAGCTGCTGAGCCTGGCTTCCCTGCTGGCAGCCAGGAATGGTCAAAGCAGCAGCAGCAGCATCATGGGCAAGTCACCACACAACTGGGCGCATGGGGCCCCTCCCTGGCCCTTGATCCCACCACCTGGACCCATGACCATGCCCATGCAAGTCATGCCCATGCAAGCCGGGGCAGGCGACACCACAGCAAGCCCCTTGCTAGCTGCGCTGGCTGCAGCTCTGCAGTACCAGCAGCAGCAGCAGGTGGGGCAGCAGCAGCAGGTGGGGCAGCAGCAGCAGCAGGGGCGCCTGTCACAAGTGTTGCAGCAGCAGCAGCAGGGGCGCCCGTCACATGCGTTGCAGCATCAGCAGCAGCAGCAGCAGCAGGGGCGCCCGTCACATGCGCTGCAGCAGCTCCAGCAGCAGCAGCAGTGGTCCCGACAGCAGCGCCCCAGCTCTGCTACAGGGCTGGCGCACCCGGCTTCGCCCTCCTCTCAGCCTGGCAGACACCAGCCAGGCCCGTCAGGCAGGGCAGGGCGGCCTGACAGGCAGCAGCAGTACAGTCAGCACGTCAAGGGGGGGAGCCGGCGTCCCACTGCTGCTGCTGCTGCTGGGTTAGAGCCCTCACACTGGGGGCTGCAGTTCACCAACCCCCTGGCCCAGGACCTGCCGCACTGAGGCGGTGCAGCCAGGCCGTGGCCCCACAACGCTTTCCATGCTGACGGTGCTGCCTATCACAGTATGCTAGCCTGAGCCCCGCTCACAGCTGCAGCAGGGGCTCACATCAGGTGTATGGTGACAGGCTAGCGCCGTAACCTAGCCTAAGCCACCAAGACCACCAAGACCACCAAGGCCACCAAGACCACCAAGGGCCAACAGCCACCCTGGCGCAACAGCTCACAGCAGGCGTGTGATCAGGCGCTTGGTACCAGGCCTACCCATTTCACCCACATCACCCACGTCACACATCACACTCCCCTTGGCTGTGGAGATGATGTTAAACAGCCATGACAGCAGTGGCACGGTAAGCCTGGTTGCCAGCTTGGTATGGCATGCAGTGGTAGGCCTGATCGCCAGCCTGGCACAGCTGCTTGGCTTTCACAGCCTGCATGCTCCCCTCTAGCCGCTTGTCAGCAGCTGGTGTGTAGTCTCGCTGCTGCTGCTGCTCCTGCTGCTGTACTGCTGCGGTTCTCACGGACGTGGGTGGAGGGGTTGTCCAGGAACTGAATCATGCCGACGCGCCGGGGGTCTGTTAACGCGGTCTTGTACTTTAACAGCATGTAACAACCGCCTGGGCCTGGCTGCTGCAGCCACATGACTCATCCACGGGTGGGGAGTGCGATGCTGGGCCTGGCTGCTGCACGTTTCTGGGTTTGTAGTGGACCGTTTTCTAAGCTCTTGGGTGGGGAGTGCGATGCTGAGCTGAGACTTGCAGAAGACCCACATGCAGAGATTCTGAAAAAATTTATCTATGATGACAATGCATGCAAGGCCGTCGGACCAGCAGGGACACTGATGTGTGTATAGTGGGCTCTTCAACCTCGCAGACCAGGCAGCGCATTGTCGCAGTGATCCTCCTCATCGTCCTTGTCATTACTCAGCGCCATCAACATCAGCGCACACATCAACAGAAGCGCAGGCATCAGCGAACTAGGAGCAGCCACACACTTAGCTCAATTTTGTGATAAGACAGTGTGACACCTATGGATTGTTGACAAGGCCTAGTTGCATGCCTCTATGCAAGCACAGTCGTGCAGTGATGGAAGTACACAGGCAGCAGCACAGTGGTCTGGGCTGAGCCAGCTTGCTCCTGGTCTCCAGAGCCTGACAGGCTGGAGGGCAGCGGGTCAAGCTGGGACAGGGACAGATTAGCTGACAGCTGCTGAACCAGCTGGTGCAGCTCCACAGCCAGGCGGCTGCAGGGCTCAGTACCCCCCATAGGACTGATGCCAGGCAGCCCAGCAGGAGCAGCAGCAGCACAGTGGTCGGGAGCAGGAGGTGAGGCACTGCTGTCAGAGCAGGGGAGGGGGTGGCTGGGGGCTGTGTGGCTGTACTGCGGCTAAGGTCACCAGCTGGGGGTTCGTCCTTGATGGCTTGCATGGCAAGTGGCATGGCAAGTGGTCCAGCAGCAGCGTCCAACCGTGCTGCAAGCCACAGCCCAGACAGGTCAGGCACTTGAAGACACGGCTGAACTGGTGTAGGCAGCTCAGGCCCAGGCAGCGACCCTGCCTCCTGAGGCTCTGACCCCAGGCGCATGGCAGGGAGCTCAGCAGCTGGCCTGGACACTGAATGCCGCGGCGCAATTGGTGCAGGCAGCAAGTGCGAAGAAGAACTGCCGGGCACTGTCTGCAGAACAAGGGGCCTGGCTGCACATGATGAAGATAAAGGTCCTGCTGCTTGCGCTTGCAGCTGTGGCTCTGGCTTCAAGCACAGGGCAGAGAGGCTGGCTGCAAGCTGCTGCCTAGGCGAGCCAGGCTCTGCCTTCACGGTTGATAGCTGGATTGCTGGATCCCTGGCTTGGTGAAAGTCATGGCATGTCACTACTGGCGGAGTGGCCACTGCTTGCTGCCTGACCAAAGAAGCAGGCTGCTGGAACACAAGGAGCTAGCTACCATAAGAAGGCTGACTGTAGCTGCTGGGGGGCATTTAGCGAAGGGGTGGAGGCAGAAGAGCGCCTGAGTCAGCCCCCTCTCCCCTCCCTCTCCCTCTCCCCTCCCTCTTCCTCTCTCCTCCTCTAGGTCAGAAGCGTGACCGGCCGTTCAACGATGGTGAGAGCCAGTGACGGTGAAAGCCAGTGAGTGCTGGAATATCACCGACAAACAATGGCCTTTTTTTTTTGCGGGGTCGCTTCCGTACCCGGCTGTCAAGCAACAGTGAAAGCTATAAGGGCTGGAGCAGGACAACGCAGCGTGCTGCAAACACTGGCCGCTGGCCACCCACTCCCAGCCCTTCCCCTGCTGCAACTGGGAGTAGGGGATGACCTGGCGGCATGCGCATGGGCGGCATGGGCACGCACGGGTGTACACACTTGCCCCCACCCCAGACCACCCCTACCTACTACCCTTGCTTTGCGTCCCTGCATGAAGATTACCAACCCCATGTTGGGGCATCGTGAACGCCTAGCCTCGACCTTACACCAAGGGGGTGCTGCTCGCCAGGTCTCGTCAGTCAGTCAGCCTGGTTGGACAAGGTACTAGCCCCGCACAAGATACACACCCACACAGCACATACCCCCACACAGGGTACAATGTAGCTTCGGTACACGAGGTACTAGCCCCACTGTGGTGGAGTGGGTGGCCTGACCCTGTCGACCTACCCTGCACCCCTTTGACCTCATTGGTCCTGTCACCCCTCCCGTTGGACCACCCCCCCATGTTGGCGCAAATCAGGCAATCAGCCATAGGCAGCACAAGTGGTAGTAGAACCTTTTCAGCCACCACCGCTGCAACATTTGGCGCCTGCCTTAGGCTTTTGCTGGTTGCACAGGGCAGCTTTAGCCTCCTTGCAAGGTCTATCAATGCATGCAGGGTTGGCAGGACACCGGGGGGCAGTCATCAGCCTCTGGCCCTGCCCCTCCCCCCCTACTATTGGCAATATCGCGTTCTTCAGGTAGCGCTCCAAAACCCTCTCCTTTTCATCCTCTTTTCACTGACTTTCTCAGCGATATCAAACAGGTTATTGTTGTTGGGTTGTGTTGTGTTTGGGTTGACCATCGTCCTAAGCCACACACACACCGGGTCAGTTCAAGGAGTTCAGTACTAGAATGGCAATATATATGTGCGTGGTGTGTGCGCCCGCGGTTCACCTTCAGGAACATGGCACCGGCTACATGGCAGCAGCAGGAGCGGCGGCAGCGGGAGCAGCAGCGGCGGGTGCAGCGGGAGCGGGAGCAGCTGGTGTGGCTGGCGCGGCAGCAGCAGCAGCAGCAGCAGTGGGAGCAGCAGCAGCGGGAGCGGCAGCAGCGGGAACATTAAGAGCGGGAGCAGGTGGCGCGGGTGGCGCGGTGTTGCTGGAGCAGCAGCTGAAGCGTGAGCTGCTGGCATTGCAATACATGAAACAATGCTGCGGATGCAGCGGTAGGCGTAGTGGGTTGCTGGTTGCACGGTTAGGTGGTTACAATATGTTTCGGCTGCTACGCGACAAATATTGACTGCAGGCCGACCCAGCGCTTCCTACCGTCTCTTCTTGCTTCAGCCAATATGTGCACGAACAGTCTGAGGCAAAGCTAGAGCGGGCTTGACTTGTGCTTTGACCGACGCAAGCCCACGCGGGTTGTAACCTAACCCTGGCGTAGTCGGCGCGTTAGACCTGACTGACCTTCTTGACCGACTGACAAACGACGCTGGTCAGCGCAACAATGGCTTCCTTGACTGTACAGCTGGCGCAAATGGCGCTCAACAAGGTGAGGGTGTATGCTGTCACGTTAGTGATTTGATGTCGCTGGTGCATACGCTCAATAACCCACGCGCTGAGAAGTAGGGCCAATCGTAGTGCATGTTTACGATTGAGTGTTCGCACGCTGCGCTTCGCCCCCGCCAATCCCGTGACCGCCAGTCCAGACCCAGTGGTGTAGCAGCTGCGTCTCCTGGGTGGGTCTTTTCATTGCTGCTGTGTTGACCGGTCGCAGGTCGATCATGATGGAGTATGCAACCCACTTGCAAGCCATCGTAGCCAGCCTTGTGAAGGTGACATGCTCAGATACAGAACCCAAACATCGACAATGCAGCTGATGAGGTTGGTTTGCTCGCACGATGTCGTATGTAGAAGCGAGCGGCGGATGCAACCCATCGGCAGCATTGCCGATTGATTTACACGATGGGTTGCAAGCCAGCATGGATTCGACGGTGGACAGCCTGAAGCCTGCATCACAAAAGCCTAATGCAGCACCTGGGGTCCAGGACAAATCCACTCAACTCCCGTGTTTCGACTTCACCAAGGGCCAATGCCTGCGAGGTGACACTTGTCGTTACTCTCATGACCTCAGTACCATTGTGACCTTCAACTCCAAGGAAAAGGGTAAGCCTCTCCAAAGTCTGCGTGACTGTTGATGCGACGTCAACTCTGACAGAACCTTTTCATGCACAGTTTGCACACCGCACAGGCACAAGGTACAGTTTATGACGCAAGCACACATCTGGCTTGCAGGAATATGCTTTGACTACCTTCGCAACCAGTGCCACCGAGGTCTCCTGTGCCGGTTCAGTCATGATTTATCCCATATTGCCCAGCAATGTCAAGTTACTGGTCCCAACAAAGGCCGCTCGACCGCTGTGTAAGCCAATATGTCAGATTTGCAGGTTGCTGGTTGTTGTGGTCCATCCCCGTCCATACCTACACTGCCCATCTCATAATTGCCTACAGGTGCTATGATTTTGTCAAGGGAGTGTGCCAGCGTGGTGATGAGTGTCGCTACTCCCATGACCTCCGGCTCATCGCCAGCACAGCTCGGGGAGGCACTCAGAGCCAGAAGTCAGGGGAGCTGTGCTACGACTACCTCAGGTTAGTGTGCTGCACCATTTTATACCTGCTTTGCCCTACACAAGCCTCTGCTTTGTAGCAAGGGCTGTGTTTGCCATGCCGCAGGGGTCGCTGCACCAGAGGAAACAACTGCAAGTACTCACACACCAGCTCAAGCCTTGCTCAGAATTCTGCTTTCTTGTGTCCAGAACATGCCACTGGGTTTGATATGTTTGTGCATAGCGCACCCAGCCATGGACCCTCCCACATGCACTCGCTGTCAGACGGACTGCACGGGGGCCTACCCACCCATGGATCTGTGATGCCATTCCCTCGAGATCTAGGAGGAGTGGCCCACAATGGCCCCCACCTGGCGAATGCTATCTCTGCTAGTGGTTCACCCAAGGCTGGGGCTGTACAATACAACAACAGGTGATCAGACTGCCCATCTTAGGCCGCATCAGCGTCAGAATGCGCACGTCTCAATTGCTCTGCATT
Organism: Haematococcus lacustris; assembly: GCA_030144725.1. NCBI lineage: Eukaryota > Viridiplantae > Chlorophyta > Chlorophyceae > Chlamydomonadales > Haematococcaceae > Haematococcus > Haematococcus lacustris. Next base: position 4,224,097 of record JASKMD010000009.1, read on the forward strand.
CTTTACCTGTGTGTGCAACTGATGGCAAGGTGACCCAATCAGTGAGCAATCTGCACTGCAGGCCCTCCCTGCCGTATGCAGCTGACAACGACATTAGGTATGAGCATGATGATGAACCCTACAGCACCGATTGTGATGCAGGCAGTTGTTCGCTAAGTGCCTTCCCTGTATGGTTTTGCTCTGCAGACGTCCTGACCAGCCCATCTCTGGTTGCATTCCATCCCACAACCTGCATAGCCTGCCTCCCCAGTTCCAAACCCTGCCCCGCCCCAGCCAAGGCTACGATCCAGGTCCTGGCAACACACAGCAGGTCAGCCAGGGCCTGGCCGGCAAGAGCAACTTTGAAGCCCAGCCTGATGCTTTCCCTCATTTCCACCACCAACAAGTGGACCAAGCCAGCCAGCAAATGCACCCCTACAGCCACCCTCACCAGCGTGCCCAGCAGCAGCAGCAGCATCGTCAACTGCCCTACCCTGGTAAGGCGCCAGGGCTGTTCAGCGCGACACACTTGCTGTGCCAGATAGCACCTGTCAGAGCCAGCTTCAACCCTTAGGCTGTTGCGATTGAGGTCTAGGACAGTCTATGACAGTGTGCTTGTGTGTTGGGGGTGCTTCAGGGGACAGCCACCCGGCAATTCGGCTCAATGGTGCAGCGCCTGTCAGAGCCAACTTTAACCATTTGACTGTGCCCTGCCTGTCTGCCGGCCTGCAGGGCATGTGTACGGGGGTGACAGCGAGCACATGGCCCAAGGCATGCTGAGGTCCCACTCTGCGCCTCACCCCCTGGCCATGGGATTTGGAGTGACTCCCCTGTCTGTCTCCGCCATCATCTCCAGCCTTGGCAATGCCCACCCCCAGCTCCTCGCAGAAACACTGGCTGGGTTGGCTGCTGCTGCACAAGCCCAAGCGCAGCAGGTGCGGTGAACCCTATGCTGGAGAGCACCTGATAAACCAGATCCACCACCTCATGTCTGCAACATGGGCCACTATTACCATATTATGGGCCATTCGTATTGTATTATGGACCAGCTTTGTGTGCACTTGTGTTTGTTGCAGGCGCACGCCCACCATGGCATGCCTGGCCCAGGCGCTGCCCATTCCTCTCACCGCCTCCCGCCACGAGCTCCTGTGCCAATGGCCCCTTCCCAACCCCCTACTCAGTACCACGTCACCAGTCACACTCCAGGCCATGCAGCAGAGGATGCAAAGAGCCTGCCGTGCAGCAAGCCAAGCAGTGGCCTGACCACTGCCAGCTCTTCGCCAGTGGCTGGCCAGGGCTCATGCCCCCAGCCCATCCCTCCCCGCCACAACCCCTCGTCCCAGTCCTCCTCCTCGTGGAGCGCCTCCCTCCCCAGACAGCTGGTAGCAGGCGTGGCCAGCAGCAACTGCGTTGGATGGGCGCTGAGCGGAGTGGACAGTGCCTCTGGGACCCTGGGCGCCTTGGAGGGCCTTTTGCCAGGGCCCCAGGGGCCCCCTCCCCCTCCTGGCGTGCGTGCACCGCTGTCCTCAGCAGCCCAGCTGGTGCCCGACTTGCTTCCCTTGCTGAAGGAGATTTGGAACAAGCCCTGATGTGGCCTGATCAGGCATCTTGGGCAAGTGGCAGGCCGCATGCTGGCATTGGCAGTAGATGAGGCTGGGGCTTTGCAGGGGGGGTGGGGGTGGGGAAGTCATCCTGCACTATTAAGCATCCACCAGGTCATGCACCAGCTATTGGCTGCTTGCTCATCATGTTGTGCAATCTCAATGCATCTAACCGCCTTGGCGAGGAGCCTCAGAGGAGTCTGGTAAAGCCAGCAGACCTGTATGACCTCGCGGCCTTGGAGTAAGGCACCTTGAACAAGCCCACACCCTCACAAGGTGTCCTGAAGCTGTGTCATGAAGTTGTGCGTGGGTGGGTGGGTGGGTGAACTGTAACTCCACCAGGGTCACTCCTCATTACCACTAGCCTGTCTGCTCTACGCGTCTGATTCCTAGTAACTGAGGAGGTCACCCAGCATGGCTCAGCAGGCGCTTCTCAGCTGCCAAGCTGCCTGGGAGGTCAGTGTATAACCATTCGTGCAGACATGGGACTTGCACCAGGGAGGGGGGGGGTGGAAGCTGTTATGAAGCTGTGCATTGTCTGTGGTTATCTGTGCAGAGGGTGTGAGTAAAAGAGGTTGGGCAGCTGGCACTGTTACAAAGGGTAGGAGGGGGCGGCAAGCTTCCACTCTGCTGCCAGTGCCTGCAAACCGTACCTATTGTGCCCGCAAGCATTCCATGTGCATGAGGCCTGAGGGTGTAGAGTGTATGTCAGCGTGCGCCCTTCTCTGTGGGGACTGTCAATCACCGCTTGAATTGCTCAGGGCCTGATGTCTTTCTCGTCATGTGTCTGTGCAGAGGCAGTGCAGAGAGGTGCTGGGAGTGTGGCATGGGGGGTAGGATGTGCTACATGCTTGGTTGCCATGGTGATGATGGGCATGGCGCCACTGGAGTCACAGGCGGCCGCCATGGAGCATTGTGGAAAGCAAGATGTTGCACAGCTTTGGGTGGGCAGGACTGCAACTACTGATTATGGCCCATTTTGTCTCGAGGGGTTTTCAATTACCTTGGTGATGTAGCTTGGTGATGTGTGCCGTCGACCTTGGGTGAACAGCTTTTCGTGACCTGACGATGCCTGCATGGACTACAGGAAAGTATCGCTTCATGGCCACATAGACAAGGGTGCATGGATGACTTGCTGAAGATACTACGCCTGGGCAGCGGCAGTGGGGTGTTGCCTTCTTTGAGGGCATGTCAGGGCTTGTGTTTGTTTGGCAGGGGCAGTGAGGGTAGGACCAACCGCCAGCCGTGTTGTGAGGGCACGTGTGTCATGCTTTTGTGTCATGCTTCCTGCCTGAAGTTAGGGATGTAACATGTAGTCCGTGACACCAGCCTCGCAGTCGCACATGTACGATCTGCAATGAATCACTATGTCAATACGTAACCCTGATAAGGCAATCCCTCACTAGGGCCTCTGTTTGATGATGATGTGGCTTACACCGCTTAAGCCGTCAGCCGTTAGGCTGTTTGGCCGCCCTCCCCCTCTAGGGGTTCGGGACTTTCTGTAAAGCACTTTAAAGCAAGGTGGACAAACAAAGGTGCACATGGGCTCAACATGAAGTCATGCAAGTGTTCATTATTGTTCTGTAAAGTCATGGCAAACTCCGGCTGCTCCCTGATGGAACTCGTGGCAGTGCACTCAAAGATGAAATGCATGGCGTCATCCACTACCCCCTCTGTGCATCTGGTGCATGTGCGATCAATGCAAGTAACCCCCTCAAACCGATTCCCAACCCCAAACCGCTGTTGCCTAACCTGAACCTAGTCAATCTCGTGCGGACCTCTGTAGAGAGTTCTCTGTTTAGCAGGTGTGTCGCCATGTGATTGATGCCAATGCCGTCCCCATGCTTGAACCATGCAGCATAGGAGCATCTCTCCCGATGCACCGTCTCAGGCAGTCTCGGGTCTCCCTCAAACCCAACCCAACGCCTCCCCCACCTCTCGAGCCACTTGACTTCCATAGCCTTGGTGCCTAGGACCATATCCGGGCTCAAGGTGAACTCACCCCCCATCAGCTCTCTGGCGGCAAGCTGGAACTGAGTACTCCAGCTGGCCTGACAACTCCTGCCTAATTCCACATCTGCCTTGATCACCCTCATTAGCAGGTCGCTGTGGGATAGTTTGGCAGTGTTCCATAACTTGCAGGCAGCTCTGAGCCAGTAAAGCTGGAGGGGCAGCTGCTCCAACTCATGCAGCACCATCAGGCCTGACACTGAGCTACGTGCCCCAGACCCCTCGCCCCAGCCCCCTCGCGCACTCCCTCTCCTACACCAGCCCCCTCTCCCTCTCCTGCCCCAGCTCCCTCGCCCGTGCCAGTACCTGCCCCCTCCCCCTCGCCCGTGCCAGCGCCCGCCCCCCTCACCCGCCCCTGCCCCCGTGCCGGTGCCGGCACCCGTCGCCTGCACCCTCCCCCAAGCCTGCACCCTCGCCCTCCCCCAAGCCTGGGCCTTGATGACAGCTCAAAGCAAGGTAGCTACTGCGCTTCAGCAGGCTGCTGCTGCTGCTGCTGCTGCTGCTGCTGCTGCTGCTGGGCCTTGGGTGGCTTGTCTCGCAGCCGCTTGTAGCCCAGGCCTGGGTACTCCTTGCCCTTGGCTGGCAGAGCTGCCAGCTTCGGCCACCAGCACAGCTCCAGCGGGCGCCACATGCTCTCCCCAATACGCTGCATGTTCAGAGCTGCTTTGCAGTCCCTGTCCAGCCACCTGCCTGGCTGTGGTGCTGGCTTGGCTTTGGCAGCCTTGCCCTTGGCCTTGCCTTTGCCTTTGGAGGTCAGGTCAGGTCAGGTCAGGTCAGGTCAGGTCAGGTCAGGTCAGGTCAGGTCAGGTCAGGTCAGGGTCAGGGTCAGGGCCAGGGCCAGGGCCAGGGCCAGGGCCAGGGCCAGGGCCAGGGCCAGGGCCAGGGCCAGGGCCAGGGCCAGGGTCTATTCACCACCATCACTTGCCTTGACTTGAGTAGCGCTGTTGCATAGAGTGAGCTCCAATGGTGTAGTAGTAGTTGTTACACTAAGGAGGTAGGGCTCGGGTGGATACAAGCCAACCTCCAAAGGTAAAAGACTAAGGAGAGAACAGAGAAAAAGGGAAAGAGAAGGGGAACTACCTAGGAGAGAAAGAACTCAGGAAGGGAAGGGGTAGGGAGCTTAAGGGAGCGGGGGAGAGACCTCGAGAAGCGGAGAAGCCAGAGAAGCGGAGGAGCTAGGGTCGCAAAAGGTTGGAGGGCTAGAAAGGACGCCAAAGCTAGGAGGGCCAGAGAGGAGAGGGGAGTGAAACACGTTATGAGGCAGAGGGACTAGGAGGAGTAACCGGGAAAGAGACACTAAGGGATCCGTCTTGAGTAGAGATGAAGGGATGGGGATGGGGGAGGTTCCAGCCAGGAGGGTTGGGATGGGCTAGGGTGAAGTCTTGTAGGTGAAGCCAAAAGGTAGAGATAGCAAGCTGGCTGGCTGTAGAAATGGGGGAAAGGGTGGTAGGAGCGGTCGCTTGAGTGGTGGGGTGATGGGTGAGAGCCCAGAGACGGCGACGGCCAAAGTCCATCGCATCAAGGGCAGCCATGCAAACCAGGCTCCAGAGGGGAGGAGGGAAGGTAGGGGTGGGGGGGATGAGGCACCAGAGGGAGGATTGGTGAACTTGGGTGCCGAGGCTGAGGGAGAGTTGTTGTCTAATGGTAATGGCGATGGGGCAACTCCAGAAGCTATGTTGGCGGCTGTGACGGGGATGGTGAGAGGGGTCGCAAGGGCAAGACCAGGGAGTGATTCGGCTTCCAGGGATGGCATTGATGCTCAAGCGCCAAAGGGTCTCTTTAAGGAGGTTGGAACAAGGAACCTTGACTTGAGTAGCGCTGTTGCATAGAGTGAGCTCCAATGGTGTCGTTGTCGCCCCTCAGACTGATGTTGCCCAGCTCCTGCAGCTTGGCCAGCTGCGCCTGGTTCCTGGGGTCCTCAAAGACTGACATGAGCATGGGGTGGCGGCGCTGCCCCTTTGCACACAAGGCGCCCTTGCAGTTGGAACATAAGGCAATCAGCCCTAGGCAGCACAAGTGGCAGTTGAACCTCCTCAGCCACCACCCCTACAACATTTAACGCACCTTAGTGATGAGGCTTGGCATGGCGCCTGTCTTAGGCTTATGCTAGTTGCACAGGGCAGCTTTAGCCTCCTTGCAAGGTACATCAAATGCATGCAGGGTTGGCAGGAAGGAATCGACGGCTTCAGAACTCTACAGCCCTCTTGCCTGATCATAACCCTAAGGCCTGTTGCTACTCTACAGCCCTCTTGCCACCCCGAGTCACAGCAGGAGTTGTAATCAAACACAGGTTGTGAGCTCACTGCCGCTAACGTGACTTTTGCCCATTTCACCCCCACGACGCCATAAACTACATCACTAGCTCGAACTGAGTTAACCAGCTCCTACAACTCTTGCTCGCCACCACCACCCCTTGTGAGGGGGCTAGCGTTCTATGGTGGGGATGAACCACATCGTTTACTCGTTCGCGATTTCGCGAGGCCAAAATAAAGTTCGCGGACGCGAATCAAAAGGGAGAGTACGGCACATTGCCTCTGGAATAAAGCAAAAAAACATTGTTTGCTTTTATAAGAACGCATGCCACTTACCACTAGCTCGTCAGTCCTACCACTAGCTCGTCAGTTGTACGCGTATGACCACACAGATATCGCCGACGCAGATCCGAATACAGTGTGTGCCTACCGTACTATCCCTTTTGATTCCCGAGGCCTCGGAAACTATAATTAAAATATTATTCCCGAGACATTTTTTTTATTGTTTCAAATTCCCCGATGGCCAAAGTACGTCTAAAGTTGGTTTTGAGAACGTCTTCGTGCATAGAAATAATCAAGCCTCCCACTCAGGCGCTCCCAACATTCAAAAAATGACAGTAAACCGACCCCTGGTAGTAGAACGGCTGTAACTCTGCACTCGCTGCGCCAAATTATATGCTAGCTGGCTCAGTATGTAGCCAACCCAGCCAGCTATCTTTCAACCATCCAGAATAATTATCCAGTCAGTAGGCCGTGCACAGCAAAGCATCAAAGTTAGTAATTCAAATTTGAGCCGTTTCGGGGCATGCTGTCATCGCTGCGACCACCCGCGCCGCTTAGGTTGCTCTACACGAGCATGCGCATCGGCAGAAGCAGTCGGATCGGAAAACGATTGCGGGAATGTGGCACGAAGGCGGTTGGCAGGTGCGGTTAGGAGAGGTGACCGCTACAGCCTCTGTTGCGCACTTCACAACCTGAGTTGGCGCTGGGGGCCTGTCTAACTATGTCTCGTGGGTCACCGCTTTCGCTTGGCAGCTGTCTTGGGCAGCCCCAACCCAGAAGGTGTGGTACGCTTGCATAGCGTGAAGCCAGGAGCCGGCGCTGCTGCACCTAGCTCACTACCTTGAGCCGGAGCAGCCTGCCCTTGGGTGGCGATTGCAGCTAGAGCCAGCTGATACATGTGCCGTAAATCAGGTGATGCAGTAGGCCCTTGAGGTGACTCAACAGGGGGTGCAAGCATCTGCCCCCCAAGGGCTGTGCCCCACGAGCTCTGGCCCTGCTGCTGGGGTGGCTGCTGTGGGGGGGGCTGTACACCTTCTGGCACAACTCGGTTGCACCCTGCTGCTGCTGCTGCTGCTGCCACCCGTTGCTGGCTTGCATGGTCCCCCACATTCACCACAACCCCCCCTACACAGCAAGCAGCCGCTGTGGCTTTGCGTGCGGCTCTGGCTGGTGCCCTGGCTGAGGCTGCAGCCACCTCCTCCATCCGCACCGCAGTGCGAAGCTTAGGCAACTGTAGCTTGAAGTCATGCACATCAACGCTGTTGAGGGTGGACCTGTGTGTGTGCAGGGACATGTGCTCCAGCAGCGCAGGCAGCTCCATGAAGCGACCAGCTCCATGCTTCAGCAGCTGTAGCAAGGACTCCACCGGGGCATTGGAGATGGGACACGCCAAGAAGTACACCTTGAGGTGGAGGCGCAACCCGGTGCTGCATGGGCTGCCCTCAGCCATGGCATGGATGTCTTGTTCGAACTGTTGCCACGTGCAGTGAGGGTCCCACACACCCGGGTCAGACTGCCCATCGTCCATGCGCAGGGCGGCACACTGCACCACCTTGGCGGCTACCTCCTTGCATGACTGCGGGTCTGACCCCCCAAGCGCAGCCATGAGGTGTGGCATGTCCAGCTGCCGTTTGCAGTGCTGTGTGTACTCCTCCATGGCGGCACAGTGCTGCTGCAAGTAGGTGGCCAGCTGTTGCTTCTGATGCTCCCGTTGATCGGCTGGCACTAGCTGTTGTAGCTTGCTGTGCAGCTGTGACAGCAGCTGCGCGTTGTTGTGGGCGTGGTGGGTCATTGCATGTCGTGGCCTTGCACCATTCTGGTGTACATGATGTAACTTCAAAGCTGTCTAACAGATAGAGGCCTGGGCTGTTTAACGTGCGGTTTGTCTCAATAAATGCGCCAATGAGTTAAGAACAAACATTTTATAGCCAATTCCCTATGGGTGCTGCGGGTGAAACATAGTGGAGGACACAGTGGAGGAGGGGGTCTGTAAGCCGTTGATACCTTAGTGTGCGCCGACCCAAAGGGTGTATCCGGCGGAAGCGAGTATAAGAATATGTTCCAAACACCCCGTCAAGGTGCCCTGCACGCCCGGCAGACATCGCGTTGGGTGTTGGCCGGACATTCCATTTGTGCACAACCAGCTCACTAGACTAGGTAGATGGGGTCTCAGCGATGTAGCTCACCGTGCCAAGAAGACCCGTCTCGCCGATGTGATTTGTTCGCGGGCACATGTGGCAGTACGCGAGCAAAAACTCCAATGGCTTGCGCTGATGGTCAGATGACGCGCATTGATTTGCAGCTACCAATGTGATAAACGCTATCGAAAACGATACAGTATTGAGAGAGTACTTGCATGCATATTACCAACCCCATGTTGGGAGCGCCTGACTCCCACCCCATTAGTCTCGCATCTAAATCATATGATCCACATAGTCACCTGTCGTGGCCTCTCTTGTAGTGGACTTATCACCTGACCACGTCACATGGGGCACTGAACCTCGCTGATACAGTCGTGGTCCTCCTGCCGCTGCTGGCAGTGGCGGCATATCTCATCATCTGCCTTGGAGCACCCCCCCATTCTGTTGCCTTGGCCAAAGCAAGCACCCCGCCTTGGCCGGCTGCCCGTGTATGACCAGTCGCCTCCCCCCTTGACATGGTTGCCAGCCTGGTTGCCACCCTTGCCTGTCCTGTGACCCCAGCCTTTGCCCCAGCCTGGCCCACCTCCCTCGACCTTGCCCGGGGCAAAGTAGCCACCCTGATTGCCACCCCGGCCTGGCCCGCCGCACTAGCCTTTGCCCCAGCCTGGCCCGCCTCCCCCTGGCCCAGCCCAGGGTGGGCTGAATCCTAGCAGGTTGCCACCAGTTCTCATACGCCTTGCCGGTGCGTGCGAGAGCAGGAGGTGTGCTGGGCGATGCGGCAAGATTAAGGCGTGGAGAAGGCCCAAAGTTAGACAACTTGCGAGGTCTCCCAGGTAGTCGATCAAGAGATATTTGGAAGCGTTGTTCATCGTGCATAAGGAGCTCCAGAGTGTGGCGGACCCCCTAAGGTTTCAACCTTATGCCCAAGGTTTCTCCTAGGTTTTGCGAAAATCTAGAGTCCAGGTTTCTTGTCACCTCCCGGCTA
>JASKMD010000009.1:4238346-4240430 GCA_030144725.1 Haematococcus lacustris
ACGGAACCTAGGCTGAACCTAGGCTGAACCTTGAGCTTCCAACCTTGCGAGCCAAAGCCCTTGGATAGCCTCAAAACCCACGAGAACCTAGGAGCATCTAGGTTGAACCTCAGGGGGGTCTGCCATTCTCTCCACTTTCGTCAAGGTCAGCTAATTGTTTGACTACTTCCCGAAAGACCAGAAAAATACATTGTTTAATCATTCCCGGTTTCCCGAAGGACAAAAAACGATTCGGGATAGGGAATCAAAAGGGAGAGTACGGTATGTTCATTGCTTAGTCTCAGCACAAAGAATAAACTCCATACCGATACCATACACACTGATTGTCATTTTGTGATAACGCAACCACTCGAATTCACCACTGGCTCGTGTACAAAACGCATTTGGAATCTAGTGATAGCTCCCGGACAACCCTGAAGACGGGTACGAACTGTATAACATATCCTGTACAAGTAAGGTCGTCGTGAGGTCAAGTCAAGTCGAGGCTGACTGTATTTACAAGCAATCACAGCGTCGCCCACAGCACCGTGAAGGCTACCAATGCAAGACTCCAGCTCATGGGCCAGACCCCCTTGCGCTCCATCGCTGCCACGCTACATGCAAAACAACACTCTCGAGACATCAAGCCTAACCTGGCAACTGCATAACTGCAAATGAACGACAAAGTCAATACAGTGCATGCACATTAAAGCTGAGCATGCGGGGTGGAGACCAACACAAGGGTAAGCAGCAGCAGTCACACATCCCACTCCTACCTACGGGTGTGATGGTGTGAGCAGGAGGCTGACAGCAAGTTTCCATGCAAGCAAGCACCCCACCAACAACCACCCACACCACTGCCTACACTGCACCAGACATTGCCCCCCGAGGAGCTCACAACAGCAGGCAGCGTGCTGGTGGAGGTAAACTCCAAACTTGCACATGGAGCACTGGCCATGCAGTTGGTTGCAGTTGGTTGGCCACCAGGGGTAAGGGTGGCAGCCGCAGTGGCCACTGGCGTAAATAACTGAAAGGGGACACAAAGGGTGGGTGGGCGGGTGCGAGGGGGAGGGCAAGGGTAGGGGGTGCAGGGCGGTCGATCGAGTGACACACAGCATTTGCAGCCAGCCATAAGCCGACCTGGCCATCATCCACACCACCTTTGGGAGCAGCAGCTCTTACTCTTGCCACATCCTGCCCCTGCCTGACCCAGCCTGCTGCTAACATGCCCGCTTCAACGCTTCATTCCCCTTGGCTCACTACTTCCCTCCTTCACACCTTCCCTCCCCCTCTTCCCTCCTCCTCCTTATCCTCCACCTTCCCTCTTCATCCTCCTCCTCCTTCTCACATTCCTCCTCCTTCCCTCCTTCTCCTCCTCCTCCCCCCCACATTACTCTTACTTCTGCTTCACCCCCTCGTACTACCCCTCCTCGATGCAAAGCCAGCTACAAACCACTACCTTCTTCCACCCCCTTGCCCTGCCCAGGTCAAGCCAGGCCAGGCCAGACCAGGCCAGGTCAGGCGCTGCAGGCTGGCCAGGCATGGTGGCACGGCAGCCAGGCCAAGCTTTGGCCCCTGCCCCGCCTCCTCAAGAGGCCCCCCCTCTGTTGATGGAGGAGAACCCCTGCTGCTCAAGGCTCCAGGAGTTAGTGGGGTGGCGTGGCAGTTGGTTGGTTGGTTGGTCCTTCTCAAGGCCCAGTGGCTCCAGTGGCTCCAGGGGGTGGTGGGGGTGCGGGACGCTGGGGGCGCAGACTGGAGCTACGACCCAGGCCCCCCCCCTCCCCCTGCTGCTGCTGCTGCCCTGCCATGCTGGCCCCACTGCCGCCCAGCCCTGTGTGGTCCTGTGGGTGGCCAAAGCTGTTGAGACTGATGAGGTTGCTGCCGCTGGTGGGAAGCCCAGCACCCACCCCACCCCCCGTGCCGGAGTGCTCGAGGCTGTATGCCCCACCCCCCACCCCACCGGCTGCCCCAGGGCTGGCAAACACGCTGGCGCCTGGCGTGGGCTGCCCAGCCGCATCCCCCAGCGCTGCCCGCACACTGGCCATGCGCTCCGCATGGCTGCGAGTGGGGGGCAGGCCACGGGGCGCGTCTGACGCATTGCCGGG